>CAJNDT010005908.1:0-97500 GCA_905221615.1 Symbiodinium sp. CCMP2592 | reverse complement strand
ATGGCTCTGGCACTTCGGTCCAAGACGACGTTCGAACAGGCGGCCAGCGACATCATGACGGACACGCAATCTTTGCAGGAAGCCCTCAACAGGGAGATCGTGCCAGACAAGACCCCGACAAAGCACCGGAAGTTTGAGTACCAGGAGAAGAGCTTCGTCTACAAGACGGAAGGCAAGAAGGGCAAGGGAAAAGGAAAGAAGGGCGGGGGCCAGTGGTACAGCGACTACCGCTGGCGCCCGTACAGTTATAATGACTCAACCCGACAATGGGCCTCTTCGCCATCTTGGTCGCAGGCGGCTTGGCAACGTGACAGCGAGCATGACAAGTTCGGCGCTTGGGAGAAAGACATTCGCAAGGAGTAGGGACAGCGCGGGCCACCTGACTCGGGTGGACCCGGCCGCATTCGTTTGACACCAAACCCGGACTTCGTGCGCGCAGAGATGCTCGGGGACAGGCGACCGTGTTTGAAACGAAAGAGGCCGGCAGCGACGAGCTCCTCCACGGAGAGCTACCCGCAGGTGATCTTGCTCAGCTTTTTCGACGGCATCGGGTCGGCTTTGATCATATGCGACCAAATTTTTCATGGGACAGGCCAGAGTTGGTATGCGATTGCGTGGGAAAAAGATGAGGACTTGGCGGCGATCTCCAAGCAACACTTTCCCGACGTAGAGCACCGCGGTGACTTCGAGAGGGACACCCCCCGTCGCTTGATTGACCGGCTAAAAGCCATCGACCCCAGTTCTGCGGCGACTGTGATAATAGCAGCTGCATGGTCCTCCTTGCCATGATCATAGTCGGATTCGCGCGATGGCTCCTGGCACCGAAGGAGAAGAAGGGTCAAAGTTCCTTCGCTTCGCCGAGTTCGTGAAGGAGCTGGAAAAGACTTGGGACTATCCGCAAGCCTTGCTCGTCGTCGAGATCGTGCCCGCCAGCAAGCAGGACGTGCGCTTGCTCGAACAACAGCTCTCAGCGCCAGCAGTGGTCTCAGATGCTGCTGACTTGGGCATCATCGCAAGACCGCGAGTGTGGTGGACTCGCATCCCTTGGCAGGAACTATCGAATCAATCGGATTGCCCAGTTCCTCTGCAGTGGACCGTCTACCAGAGCCTCCCCAGAATCACTTTTGTGCAGCCCAAAGACAAGTGTGAGGACTATGACGTGGGCGAGCTGAGTTGGCCAAGCAACATCGTGGAGGGCGTCAAAGTTCTACCGTGTTTGACAACGCCGGCGGACGACCCTGCAGGTCGCAAAGCCCCCAGGTCCTGCAAAGGCCGGGTGGATACAGATACGCAGACTCGGTGGTTGGAGGACAACAGACAATACGCGCCGTGGCACTACGAGAAGGGCAACATGTGGCGAGACTGTCGTGGGCGCTACGTGCTTGCAACAGCCGACATCAAGGAACAATGTCACCACCTCCCGAAGGGGTGGACAAGGGCTTTGTCGGACCATCAGC
The DNA here is from genome assembly GCA_905221615.1 of Symbiodinium sp. CCMP2592. Taxonomy (NCBI): domain Eukaryota; class Dinophyceae; order Suessiales; family Symbiodiniaceae; genus Symbiodinium; species Symbiodinium sp. CCMP2592. The sequence continues at coordinate 96,043 of CAJNDT010005908.1, read as the reverse complement.
GTCATCGTGCTTTGGCGAACGGTTGGCATGTTGGAGTAGCCAAGTGGTTCTTCATCTTGAGCTTGTTTGCTGCGCGTGTTCACACTTCCTCTGCAAGTAGAGCTTTGACAGCGTTGACGTCACCTTCACCGACGAGGGGTCCAAATCCGCTTGGGCCGGATGCAGTCGCTGGAATGGCAACACTGTGGCGAGCGGCCCCGCTCTTGAATGGCCCTGGAGTTCCTGTCTTTGACGAAGTGTTGGACTTGTCTCAGATCACTGACCCAGCAGAGCATTGGGAGGCGTCGAAGATCGTAAAGCATTCACATCAGCTAGCGCCTCGTTTGGAGCCGGGCCTTCGGCAGTGGCTCCCCATGTGGCAGCAGTGGCGATCGCAACTCCGGGAGTTGCGAATCGCAGTTCAAGAGGCCGTTCAGCTGCGAGTCGAGGAGGCGGAGGAGGAAACGCGACTGTGGTTCCAGGGATTGGCGCCGCATGTGCAGAAGGCGTACACGACTGAAGACGGGCGCATTGCTATGCAGCTCCCGGTGCTGCAGGCATTGGCCAACGAGCTCGGTTGGCCCGACATGGACATGTTCAGAGAGATGTCAGAGGGGTTCCCGCTTCTTGGCCGCATTAGACCGGGTGTGGGCTGGCGGCTTCGCAGCGACGACCGGTACTCTCATCCCATGCCGGTCGACCAGTTCTTCCGCGAGAATGACAAGTTTGTGCGAGACAAGCTTCAGAAGTGCAAAGTCGACCCAGAGTGGAAAACCATGGCGGAGGAAATCGCCAAGGACGTGAAGTTAGGCAGGATGGAAGGGCCCTTTGCAGCGCCTGCGCACTGGTCAAAGAAGACGGTCCCGCTTGCGTTGTTTGCTCACACTGCCGAACTCCTGCCAGCGCCCGAGGGACCGGTGCCTTGTTCGTTTGCCTTTGCAGTGCACCAGGTTGGGTCCGATGGCCAGCCGAAAGTAAGAAGGGCTGAGGACTGGCGGCGATCTGGGGCCAATGCAACTGTGGGAGCGTGGGATAGTCCAGCGTACCATGACATTTCTGCCTTTGCTCAGGTTGCAAGAGGACTTCGCAGTGTGGAGGAGAGTGCTGTGTTGCAGACGTGGGGCCGGCCGCTTACCGACAGCTGCCCGCCAAGGAGCCCGCGCACACTTTCGTGATCCTTCAGACACCTTCTGGACCCACCTTGTGGAAGCACAATGTGTTGCTCTTTGGAAGCACAGCCAGCGTGTGGAGCTACTGTCGGGTTGCGGACTTCATGACATGGTTGACGCGTTGCCTGCTGCTGTCGCCCACCTTGCATTTCGTGGATGATTTTGGCGCGTCGGAGACCATGGACGTGGCCGTGTCTGGGTTTGAGAGCGTGCAGAGCACTTGTGCTTGCCTTGGCCTGCGTTTTAAAACATCAAAGAAGCAGCCGCCTGATCAGAACCAGGTCATCCAAGGTGTGTCACTGAGTTTGCAGCAGGACCAGGCCGAGATTCGGCCTACGGCCGGCAGAATTGCGCGACTAGATGCACAGCTTAAAACGATCCTCTTGGAGAAGCGGTTGCTGCCGCATGAAGCAGCATCTTTGGCCGGGAAGTTGCAGTTCGTGGCGCAATCACTGTTTGGTCGTGCAGGCGCGGCAGCTCTTCGACCTTTTCACCAGCGGGCGCAGGCAGCTCAGTTCAGATCGACGTGCAAGGGTTGGGCCCTCAACAAAGCTCTGGAGTCGTCCATCCACTGGTTGCGGCGCCGCCTCCAATGCGGGAGGCCTCGAATCATTGAGTACCACGTCCAGTCCAGAGCTGTGGTGTACGCAGACGCTTTCTTCGAGCTCGGTGGCCGGCGATGGCGAGCTTCGGACTGGGACAATGTGCCCAATTGGGGCCAGACCTCGCCTGCGAGCTTCGCGAACGGTTGGGGCTTTGTGGCACGCCTTGATGGGAGAACAGTGTTCGCGGCAGGGAAGATTCCAATGTGGTTCACGAGGCATTTTGTGTCCAAGCGAGCGTACATCTACATGTTAGAGATCGTAGCTCAGATGATCCCTCTTCTCGCCCTACGGAACGAACTCCCGAAGCACACGCTCCTCTTCGTAGACAACGAGCCAGCAAAACACGCGCTGCTGAAGGGCTACGGCAAGGACGATTCCGTGAACAGGCTCTTGCAGGTCATCTGGACGTTCGTCGAGGAACAGAACTGGTGGCCGGAGTGGCAGCGTGTGTCTAGCTCTGCCAATGTCAGCGATCAAGTCAGCCGCTTCTCGTTCAGCCACGCCTATGCTGAAGGCTGGAGCTGGTGGGAGCACGACTACGACCAGCTTTTGCATGAAGTTCTTCAAGCAACACTCCAGCTCCCTGATCATGTGAACCTCTGAGGCAGGATGTTGCATGTGTTTCTTGGGCATGTTCGAGGGCCCGACGGTGCGATGTATGGGCGCAGGCGTCGCACCTATGGTGGATGTGCACGCCTCTCGCCAGCGCCACTTTTTCAAAGGCTGCTGCGCGGGAGACGCGTGACACGACGCCTGCCGAGGAGTTCCATTCAAAAGTGTGCGAGTCGGTGCGAGTGTAGAGAGCACAGCTTTGCCGTGTATCCACATTTTGGCCAAGCTAGTTTGAGCGCTAACACATGTCGTGAAGTGCACGAAGTGTACGTAGTGACATGAAGTTGAGCGGAATGCTGCAGCTAAGCACGGCTCACAGGACAGGAGCCATTGCTTAGCTACGAGATTCTCTTCACACCCACCCACGCCGCCCAATCGATGGATGTGCACGCCTCTCGCCAGCGCCACTTTTTCAAAGGCTGCTGCGCGGGAGACGCGTGACACGACGCCTGCCGAGGAGTTCCATTCAAAAGTGTGCGAGTCGGTGCGAGTGTAGAGAGCACAGCTTTGCCGTGTATCCACATTTTGGCCAAGCTAGTTTGAGCGCTAACACATGTCAGGTCTGCTCGTCCTGATCCTGAATTGCGGACACCAGAAAGCTGGACGCGACAATGAGAGTCATCAAAGAGGGAAATCAGCATCACAAGCAGCACAAATAGCAAGACCAGACATAGGGTGAGTAGATTGGTGTCAAGTGTCGCCTTGAGGATCGTTGTGGGGATCGCTGTGGTAACCATCGTCGACGTTTTCATCATCGCCAGAAGGTCACTATCATGACCATAATCATCAACATCATTGCCCCCGAAATGTTATCCTGGTATCCTTTCTCACAGCTGCATCAGCACAAGCATCATCAGCGTACCTTTGCATGTCACAAGTAGCAGAATCGCTCAGCTGTCGTTTGGAGTCGGTAGGTTACGACCTTGCTGATCCCGGGCTTCTTTGTCGGCTCAGACCTCAGATTCAGAGCGTCCGATCGCGATGCATGCTTTGTAATCTGTGGTTGGCAGAACAACCATATGGAATTGCACATCATGAAGGGATGACAGTCATACTTGACAGGGCCAAACTATGTAGTCGCCACTCTATCAAACATCTCCTTCTCCTCAGCCACCTCAGCATAGCACCCCTCGCGACACCGGAAAATATCTGGAAGATGGTGGACTCCAGGCATAGACCAGCGAATGCATGTGGGTAGTTCTCTAGATTAGGGTCCGTTTCTGCAAGGGTGCCGCCTCCCTAATTTGGAGAGCTACCCCTTTGAAAGGCGAAGTGGGCGAGGCTCCCTCACTGCGCGGAAACCTTGCAATCCGACTCAGGTCTCAGGAATCTGTCTATCACAAGGATATACAGATTCATTATTGAGATTTGTTTTGCCTATAATCACTACGATTCCCATTAACCAAGTCTACGTATTATGACGATTATGACGATTATTACTAGATATGATTGCCATTCATACTATGATTGCGATTTTTAATGTTATTGCCACTACTGTTATTACTATCACTATTATTACTACTCTTATTCTTAAAATTGTTGGCACGACGATTCCATTGGTGTATTGCTATTGTTGCCGCGATTAGAATCACTTGTGATTGTTGCCAATCAACTACCAAGTAAGTGAGTAGTGCACGGACACTTGTCAGCTTCACGTGGCAGTGGCTAGGTTTCCGCCAATCCCTCCAACTGCCAGCCGTGCCATTGACGGATGAAGTGTTTCAGGCCAGGACGCATTGGCTGCATGCGGTATTACTGCTACCCAGGAAGACGGCAGATATCTGAAGCCTGTATCCACTCAGTCCTGCAAGCCACGCAGTCGGTGCCCCACGACACTCGGACGTGAAGTCGGAGCGGATCAGCTTCCGATGTAATGTCCACTGCCTGTCTCGCGGTGAAGCCTTCCGACACTTTGGATTTGGATGATGAGAAGAGGAACTGCATCAGCGACAAATGCACGGTCCAAGGAGCAGAGAGATGACGAACGCGAGCATCATTTTGTGTCTGCTGCTCAACAAAACTTACTGTTCAAACAGCATTGCATCCCGAACGCACCACGAACACCGAACCCAGGAGTAAGAGTTCGACAGAGTGCGAGCTTGCACAGGCGCTTACAAGCAAGAGTCGGCAACCTCCGTGGATTCTGGCAGTGAGAAGCCTAGACATGCCACTGGCCGCCACTGGCCGTTGGGTTGGGCAGCATGCATGTTGCAGGTGTTGATCGCAGTCACCCCTATGACACGGTTATCTTGCCTCGTCAGTAACTCACAGGCCTTCACAACCAAACGTCGGTGCATTCAGAGAAGTTTCTGCAAGTGAGGCAGCCGCCGCTGTGGCTTCGGCATGTTGCCGTGGAAGGATGCTGTAGCGAAAAAAGGGCAGACCTGCCTGTTGCCCCAACAGGTGCATGCTGTGATATGAGCTTGCCACGAGGAATTGACTACTCACTCAGACTCCTCCAAAGCACCTGTAGTTCGAGAAAGCCGACATGACGGTAGGCTGTGAGTGATTGTTGTGCTGGACTCCTCCAACGCGTCTGTGTTACGCAGAGTTGACTTCTTCCCGCTTACAAGCAAGCATCCACGCGAGCTTCCTATCAAGACAGAAGTGTGAAGACAAAGCTACCTCGCCGATGATGCGAGGATCACAACTTTTTGTGTTATGTTGTTTTTCAGTTGGAGAGGGCATGGTCATGCCGACGAGTGAGAGTCCAATCCGACAGTCACAACTTCTAAACGATCCGCCGGCAATGCAGCCGCCATTTTCTCGACTTCTCCATGGAGCCGGCTGTGGCCGCTGCCTTGAAGGAGACCGTTGACCTTGCTTGGACACATAAACGGCACATCCCTCGATGCTTTCCGCTTTGTGCCAGCGGCCGCCCAGAGTTCCCTTCTTTTGTCGCAAAGAAAGGACTCTTCGCAGTTAGCCAAGCTGAAGGCGAGGGCTGTGGTCGGCAGTGTTTGTGATTGCATGTGATTGTGGTGTTGGTCAGCAAAAATCTAGAAACAAGTTTCTGCGGCAATGCAACGTTGAATGCATCGATGCCTGCAAGCGAAGCCTGAAGCCGTGGTTCGGCGTTCGGCCCAGGAGCTCTGTCATCAGGGTTGCGAGTGGATCTTTTCTGTGATTTCGGTGTGTGTATGATACAAGATTTATATGTGTGTGTGTGTGTATATATATATATATTTGTATGTATATATATTATGTATTTATATTTACACGTACATACGTACGTACATACATATATATATATATACACCCACATAGAGAGAGAGAGAGAGAGAGAGAGAGAGAGAGAGAGAGAGAGAGAGAGCAGGCCCGGAGAGAGAGAGAGAGAGAGACTGGGGGGGGCCCTAGTGGCCGGGGGGTCTAACCAACCCCTCATGCCCGGAGGAAGACAGACAGGGACACAGGCAGGTCCACAATCAATCGGGCGGGCTCGATGCCCTGAACCCTTATCTCAGGATACACGACGCACATAGCGGTTGCGCGCACATCCATCATCGACTACGCGGCAAGTCCAAGAAATGGTCAGCGCGATGAGGTCCTCGATGGTTGAAGCAAACTCTGAGCCACCATCCAAGGCACACGAAGCCTAAATCACGACGACCTCGAACACGGGCGCATGCCTCCGCACTTGCCTCCTGGTGTAAGGAAACACTCATAGTTGGCTAACCTAGTTTGTTCCACAACGGGGGAATACTTGCTTGCTTTCACACCTCCCCACGACGCCCGTGAGCGATCGGGTGGGCTTGAAGCCAAGGAGGCCTGAAAAGCCTCCAAAGCCCGGGAGAGAGGGAGAGAGCGGATAAGGGACTGAGAGACAGTAAAACACCCAAAGATGGCGCGCACCCTTGGGACGGAGGTTTTGACCAAGCCCGCTGCAAAGAAGAGAGACCGCTGCTACCGATAGGGCTCATCAGAGTCTTTGATCCGGAGTCCAGAAGGCATCGTGGGCTGTGTACTTAAACTCCCTCAACTGCTTGCATGCCGTGGATTGATGCGCGAACTGTAAGCTGAACTTCAAGCCCTCGGCCACCTTATCTCCACGTCTGCCTGCAATTGTGCCACTCTTTTTTCGCCATCACGAGTTCAGTCGTGCACCTTGAGATGAGGCAGAGCGGGATCGACTAGAAGAAGTGTTCAGCCCGCAGCCCAGTCAGCATTTCACGTGGAGTGACGCTACAAGCGGGGTAGTATCAGGAGTGGACATGGTGGACAGAAACAGGCTGCGGCAGGAAAGGTACTGGTACATGCTCGTCGTAGAATTGTGATGCGACAGGGTTTGAGAAGAGACATCCGGAATGTGTTCTTTGTGGAGACCCCCTACTGGAGAGTACTTAAGCTTTTTGCTTGTGATTTAGGGGCTCCTCTCTCGATCCACACATCCGCAAGCGCGACGAAGGCACGCAGCAAGTGGCTTCAAAAGCTGCTGAGGCGACACTGGCCACAGCAACCGAGGCCCTGACTGAACCGACCATCCCGAGTTCAGGGCATGTACCGGAGTTGTGATACTGAGCTTTCAGCCCAACTTCCCCAATAAGTTTGGCCAGATGCCCCACAAAGGAAGGACATGCTCCGGCAAGTGATGCGGATGTATGCAGATGCTATATGGACATATGAGAGCATCGCTTTTGGAAAACCTGAGTCCGCCCATCTGTACATAACACGAAAAACCTAGCGGCTCTAATCCAAAACCTAGAGGCGACATAGTCTGTCCTGAGGTGCCCTGCCACAGCTTCGGCAACTCCCAATTTGCGATGCAATCCGACATCAGTTTCGTAGACGTTCCATCGCTTGTCCTGGCGTCACAGAATGTATGCAGACTCGGGATATATTTTCACCCCTCGTTGCATGTCAAGCAACTATATCACGGCTTGAGTCGCAATAGCAGTCATACCCACAAACCATGTCATGTGAAGCCTTCTGAGCTTGATGCTTGCAAACCATGAAAAAATCTACTTGAGAATCATTGCTGCGATCATAGGCTGTAATGGCCCATATGGCCTCCAAGTCAAAGAACTTCGCGGACAGGAGCAGGAGCGCTGGCGCCAGCGTGTCTTAGAGTTGCAGAAGCTCCATGCAGAGCAGGCCTGGAGATGATCAGCATTATTATTATTATTATTATTATTACTATTCTTCTTCTTCATGTTTTTCTTGCTCTGACTTTTTGGTTTACTACTAGTATTAGGGTCACTATCATTATTGGTATGACCATGATTGTTATATTATAGTCTTAGTACTATGATGGTTACCAGTACTGCAATTACTATTATTATTGTCACTGTTATTGCTATCGATATTACCATTAGTGTGTGCAACACATTGTCAAAAGAGTCAAGTAGCAACAAAATACGACTAACGACGAGACTCATCATGAAGATCATGACAGGTACGCGAGCTTGACGGCTCATGCGTGTAGCTCGAATGGCTGATTAAGGTCGTCGGGGTGCCATGGTCCCGTCCCCTTGACGGTAGTACGGTAGTACCAAGCGCAGTACTGGAACTCTGGTGCATTTCAATGGACATTCACGTGCAAGCCGTGCAAGCCCGCAGGATGTCTTTGATGATAAGTTATCCATCTCGAACCCGATATCCGACATCCGTCAGCCTGAGCCCGAAACGGCTTCAGCATCCTTCGGATCCTGAGCATGCAGGATGCTGTCTGGCGGAGTCTCAATGATTCTGGGTCCACCGTTCCACCAGAAGAGCACAAGCCCGAAGCAATGGACCGCATGTGATATGTGGTAGCGGCTGGTAGCGGTAGAAAGGTTGCGAGAAGTGTAGGAAATCAAGTAGTTTTCCTGTTTTTGGTGCTTCATTTCATGTTCTTGCAAATGCTGCACTCTCAGAGCTGCGATTCCAGCTTGAAGGGCTCAAGGATTCTTGGAGGCACTCGTGTCAAAGGTCCGCCTGAAGCATGGAGTTGGCGTTCCTCGCACCAACTGGCAATGCCGTGCAGGCCCAGGCCGTCTCCGCGCCAATGCAGGCCCAGCTGCCAGGGCAGCAGTCGGCCGCTGGCTTCGGAATGAAGATGGCCGCCGTTGCCTCATGCACGGCGGCGGCTGTTGGCTTGGCCTCCAGCCGCAAGCGCTCTAAGACCGCGGCACGCTACACCACGCAGACGATCTTGCCCTCCCTCGCCTGGATCAAGACGGGCGTGAAGGCTTCCGAGCTGCAGCCTAAGCAGCTGAAAGCCCTGACGCTTGCCGGAAACGATGTTCTCATCGGCAAGACGGAGGCTGGGGCGCTGTTCTGTGTCGGCAACTTGTGCCCCCACATCGGCACACCCATGAGCGAGGGTGCCGACGTGATCGGTGACGTCATCGTTTGCCCGTTGCATGGCTCCTCCTTCAAGGTGACCACGGGTGAGCTCCTCGACTGGTGCGTCTCTCCGCCTGTCATCGGGCCCTTGACCGGACTGATCGTGGAGAAGAAGAACCTTCTGGTCTTCGAGGTGCGCCAGGGTGGCTTGCTGGGAACCGGCGATGTCGAGGTGCTCGTGGACACGAACGCCAAGAAGGCCTACGAGGCCTGGTACTGGAAGGGCTTGCTCGATGCCCAGGGCAACTGGGTCGCGGAGTACCATATTTTGTTGTTTCTTTTGGACTTGCTCCTTAAAACAATAATGGCCCAGTATGAAATAAACGTCTATGTTTTCTGCCCCGCGCTCTGTTTCATCTAATTTGCAGGTAAGGATGACGGCACCTACTACTGAGAATTGCAATGTTCGCGATTGCATTTCTTCACTTGTAAATGAGTCCGTGGTAGCAGCATGCTGCAGCTGCCTTTTTTCCTTAATTTAAACAGGTGCAGATTTCGCTCAATCTGGCATCACTGTACATGGCAGTAGCGTGTGTGTCCACCCAAAAAAGCCTTGGGAGTGTCGCTCACACGTTGACAGACTCAAGAAATTGAAGCTGCGAGCGCAAAACGACAAGCTGAGAGGCCACGCACCCAAAGCTTTCAGCTGGAACCCTGAACGACCTTCTCGAGCATGGCGGGTTTCACTGCAGGCTGCCGCAATCGCGGCTGACAGTGAGCGACGGCGTGCTGAGGTTCCGCTGCCCGGTACTGCCCGAGGATTGTAATGTCAGCATACAGGTCTTGACTCGGGAGTGCCAAACGATGCCGCATTGAGTATCCAAGACAAATTTTTAATAAAACAATTGAGCACAGATTGGCTTGCAAGGGCCGATAGCCTTCTTCTACCTTCCAGTCCCGAGACGAGTCGGGCCTTAGGGCGGCAAGTCAAGCTTACTTGATGTTTCTATGCATGTCCATGCCATCACTTGGCCCGACCGGCGGCCAATGTTTACATGTAAGCATATTTTGCTTTGTAAGTGCTACGTGATGCTTCAATCCTTCCGTCGTCTTACACCATTTTCCACCTATCCCGTCGAAACTACTCATGCGTGTGTCGGAAGGGGGAAGGGGATCAAATGACAACTCTCACCTCTGCTGCGTCCCAAGTCCCAAACCTCTAGGCTCCAGACTGAAATACCATGACTCACCAGTCCCGTCAGGCATCGGAGTCCTTGCAGCAGCAGCATCAGCTCGAAGATCTTGCGGCTCAGGCACGCCCAGGGTTGCCCGTCGCACTCTCTTTGTCTCTCTCTGTCTCTCTCTCTCTCTCTCTCTCTTCCTCTCTCTTCCTCTCTCTCTTTCGCTCGCGCTCCCTCTCTCTCTCTCTCTCTCTTTCTCTCTCTCTCTCTCTCTTTCTCGCTCTCTCTCTCTCTCTCTCTCTTTTCTCTCTCTCTCTCTCTCGCTCTCTCGCTCTCTCTCTCTCTCTCTCTCTCTCTCTCTCTCTCTCTCTCTCTCTCTCTCTCTCTCTCTGTCTCTCTCTCTGCGTGTGCGCGTGTGTATAGCCGCACACTCAGCTGTAAGTAAATTGTGCTGCAGTTGTCTCCATACCTGGCGCCGCCAACACCGCCACCACAACCACCTGCTCTCTCTCTCTCTCTCTCTCTCTCTCTCTCCGCCGCCACCGCCACCAGCACTACCACCACAAACACCGCCGCCGCCAACACCGCCGCCACCACAATCACCACCACCGCCACCACAGGCTTGAGCATCACCAGGACCGACGACACCATGACCATCCTCATCGTTGTCCTCATCATCATCTTTTGATGATCACCATGCTTATCGTCATCGCTTTAGCATCGCAATCATCATCGTCCTCGTCATTAAGAGAGTCATCTGCTTTCTCTTGCCCGATCCGAGATCTGTCCTACATGTAGCAGGTCCAGTCGCTTCGCGACGCTTTATCGCAGGAGGAGCGGAGTGCCAAGACCTCTGTCGCAGAGGCCTCGAGAGACTTGTCTACTTTACCTGTAACGAAACTCACGTCGCCGAGTTTTCGCAATACGTGCCGCCTATGCTGCACAGGCTGCACAAATTACTTTTACCGGCTCGAGTTTCTACACGAGGTTCTTATTTTTTGTTCTGCTGCGCAAGCGCAGCTGGCAGCTTGACCGCTCTTTGGGGTTTCATGCTGTAGGCCAGCTGAGTACGGAGGTTCCTTATCCGAGCCACCTACCAGACATGAAGTACGGGCAGTCTTGCGTGTTCTCCGTGTATTGCAGCGAAGTTTGGGGCTGCCTCGGCGTCCGGCGTGCGTATAAACAGGATCCTACTATAATTTAGGATCTACAGTAGTAGTAGGGCTCCTTACACTCATATGGTTCAGGCTTATCAGTCAGTCTGAGCCTTGGGATTTCGGCAGGCGGTGGCCGCTGTCGAGGAAAGCTTCTCCAAGTGGTGGGGACAGAAGGCCGTGGGTTTGTTCATTGATGTGACAGAGTGACATGCTCATTTTGTTGTGCGTATGCATGCATGTATGCAAGCATGCATGCATGGATGAGAATATGTATATATGTATACGTACATATACATCTGTTCATAAACCTACTACATGTGTAAATGACTCTCAGTATCTTACATCATTGTGTAGAACCTACAAAATGTATGTGTCTATACATAAAGTAAGAGACAGAGAGAGACCGGCACGGAAACGACGAGGGCTGCGGTAAGATGGTACTAGTACATGCTGAAACATTGAGTCTGCACTCTGCGGAGTTGCAGATACCTGAACGCTCGAGTCTTGGTTCTTTTGCGGGTTTGGGTGGCCAGGCGCAGGAGAAGCAGTCGCAGTACGAGGCGCAAGACCTTGAATCGCACAGTACAAGGATTTACAACACCTGGCCGACCCATCCTTGAATCTCTCAACATTAATCCCTGCAACTTGCAAGCCCTGGAAGACAGCGATGCAGCTCCTTATACCCCAAAACCTCCATTCCCCTGCTGCAACACATAGCCCGAAATGGAAGCCAGCCGACAGACTGAGTCTTCAACAGGAATTGCGAGCGCGACGGAAGGCTCAAGAGGCGGATCCTTCCGCATTTCTGGGGTCAGCTTTGGCTTTCTGCTTCCACGATTTGGGGTCACAAGGTTTATATAGGGCGTTGGGACTAGGATCCCGTTAAGGTCTCGGGCAGCGGGGTTTGGCTGTCGCAGATGGGCACCTATATCTAGGCTCTGGCACTTCACGACGTGCGACTGCGCCAGTTTTTGTTACACAGAATCATGCGGGGTCAGAGCAAGCCAAAGCAAGTTTAGCTTGCAAACAGTTAGCAAGCAGTGGGGTTCGCATCAACAGAATCAGAACATAATCGGTTCATGTCAGTTCACTGGCTACTGTACATATCCATCTGTAGTCTGCCGAACCCCCATAAATGCGCTGATCGTGGCAGGCATACAACTCTTGTTTGAAGAGAAGCTGCGCCGAGCGACGAGCAGCAGTCAGTGCGCTGAAGAGGCCGGCCCAAACCCGGCCCGTCACCCCCACAATCGCAGGAATCCTCTCGTGCTGCACACAAGCAGATTCACAGCTCGTGCCTTGAGTTCCAGAGGCGCTGCGCTGTGGCACGCCTAGGCCGGCTGAAGTGTGGAGAGTTTGGATGCCGTAGAGTTGCTGACCTAAAGATGTACGTTTTCTGCGCAACCTGCCATGTGGCCAGTATGGTCGTGGGCTGCTATGTAGCAGAAACCGTAGTCTGAGAGCTAAGCGAGAAAGTCCTCGACCATTCAAGTGGATCCTTGCGAGCGGCAGCAGTGTTAGGGTATTAGCTGAGCAGCACCAACAGCAGAGCAGCAGCAACCGTCGTGTAGCAGTTGTAGTTTAGTAGTAGCAGCTGCAGTGGCGATACTTGCATCCCAAAAAGGCAGAGCTGCTCAAGCTCACCTTCGCCAATGTCGGTGCTCCAAGAGCGATCCGCTGGAGAGAAGATTGCGTTTGGAATTTCCCAAACCCACGAAAAAGATACGACACCGAATAAAAGGCTTCAAAAAGATTAAACTAGCTAGTCCTGGGCTCGGCGTGCTTTGGATCAGGGTTGGGAAAGCAGCTGGGACGGCGATTCAGTCTCAATCCCACCTTCGGCTCCACCCCTAGACCACAGATGCACTGGACCCCAGAATCAACGTGGGTTCTTTAAAAGCAACATAAGCAACCTTCAGATTGTGGGTGTCCTCCAATTTGTGCGCCCTCAGAAACCTCCAAGCTCAAAGTCTCTTGCTCTTATCTTGGTACTTAGGTCGCGAAGGGCAGGACGTCGAGGCCTCCTTCAGACGCATCCGAAACATTGGCGGTCACTCTCGGGGTATTCCGGGGTTCGGGATTTGATGTAGGGCTGTCCTGGCCGAGCGCGCACGCAGGCAGCGAAGCTCCAATTTGCAAGGCTTCAGTTTTACTCCGCTGGCATTGCTGCGGTGACAGAGTTCGAAGTTAAGCCTTGGCATAATGGGGACAGTCTACGCCGGCTTGAAGCAGTTTCCCGGCTTGGAGCTGGAGTTACCTTGCTTCGGCTTTGTGTCCAAGGGCTGATGGAGCATGGCTGGTAGGTGGTAGGAATTTTGACAAGAAGGCCCGAGCCAGTTTCAGAGAAATCCATCCTGAGCACCCTTCGGGCAGATGCAAGCATCGCTACTAGGAAAACTACCAGGCAACCCGGAGCATGTACAATGTTAAACACCATTACTGCCGCGAAGCTTTTCTCTTCATGGCAGGCCCTGCATCATCTTGAGCGGCTCCGTCGGCGACTCTCCCGAAAGCAGGCAAAGATTGATATTCTCACTGGGGATGTTGAGCCTTAGAAGTCCAGCACACACTTGATCAATGGGGAGGAGAGCAGGAAGAAAGGGAGACACTGCATTGGAAACCTCGTCTTCACATGGGTGCATGCCGACCACGGGGCCCGGCGTAATTACGGTAACAAGGGGGAAGCTGTTCTCGACTTCTCGGCAGGGCGAACTCGATGCGGAGGCCTCTCTTGCTATCAAAGCTGAATTCCGTTGGTTTGGCGGGGTGGTAGTGCGGCCAGAGTGAGGAATGGCTGAGGGTCTGAGGGCAGTCAGCCTCCTGTTGCCATCATACATGTTGCAAATCCATAAACCCTAAACCCATGACCTCTGACGGAAAAGAGGTGATAAAGCAAAAACTGACCTCTGGTTCAAAAGCTTCGTGCGAAAGATCTGATGCGCAGTTGCACCCTGGACCATGAGCAGCATCTGCAGCGCAACTGTCGACTTCCAGAAGCATTCTTGGACTAGACTATATAGTTATAGTTATGATACATATTGTTGTACTATCTGGCGTTATGTAGTTCACATATTATGTCGTTAGATTGCCGTCGTAAATTATGTTGCACGGACCATAGTGTACTGTCGTGGAGCTGAGCTAGAGGAACACGGTGCGTCCGACGTGTCCTCTTTATCCCATCCTGACTTGCGAAGCTGGCCGTCCTCATCAGGGTGGTTGTCAAAATTATAGTCCCACGCCAAACCATCACAGCGTAGCATCTTCCGAAGTCCTCGGCGCCATGTGGCCATGCCTGCGGTATACTGGGAGGCGTGTGCCTGGGGTTGGGGTGCTTGGGCAAAGCTTGGGAGGGTGTTGGTATGGCAGTTTGAGCCTATCAAGTCCTACTCAACGAACCAAACACTCTAGTAAAGTATGCCAGCATTCGCCGAATGTCCCTGAGATCCGTTCCACTGGGTCTGGGTGGCGGCATCGCTCCACGAGGTCTGATGAAGAACAAACCCGACAACTCTAATCTTAGATTTTACGGTATTCTCTTCAAAACGGACTGACGTACCAAAGACTCAAAGATCCAATACAACTGCCAATACATCAAAGCCAACCCTAATGCCCCGAAAGACCCTAAACTTTAGGGTGGGTTTCCAGGTGAAGCTCGGATCGAAGTGGGAGCGACTGGAGGAGCGGAGAAAGGGTACTCCTGCAGTGGTGTTGCTGGCTTAGGCATTCCATTCAACGGATATTCGTGGGACACAGGTGCTTAGGTTTCGGGTTTAGTCTTTTGGTGTGTTGTGTCTTTCCTGCGTGTGGTTGGGGAAAAATACATGCCTTGCAAGCGAGATGTTTATGTCAGGTCTTTAGAATCCTGCTTGACATGGTGCCTTCTCGGAGGATGAAGAGTCAGATTTCCTCGAGAAGCTGCTGCACTTCGGCTGCAACGGTACACCCGAGCGGTTCCCATGCCGTCGCTAAAACAGGGTGTCCTTCACAAACTCTCTGACTGAATGCTTGTGGCAGTTCTGTCTTTCCGAGCGGCATATTTGCTTCCGCAGGCATCATGTAGCAGGTCAGGTCGTCACATTTCAGATTTTAGGCGGTTAGCGCTTCCGCATTTGGTTGGGGAAGCGTGAGACGGATGAAGACGCAGACACTTGATCTTTCACAAGCCTTCTGCCGCCGGTCTAGGATCTGGCGAGCACTTCTGACACAAAGTAGATGCGAGCTTGTAGTTCGGGCTTCGTCGCAGTCGTTTTGCTGGTGCTCGTGCTGGTGCTGGCGCTCGTATAGTGCATGGTAGGAGGAGCAGGAGAAGGAGGAGGAGTAGGAGGAGGAGTAGTAGTGATAGCAGCAGCAGTAGTCTAGCAGCAGCTGTAGGAGTAGTAGCAGCCGCGGACTTGCCTTGAACCTTGGCATGTTCCCCTTGATGAAGAGACATGATATCCGGGCACACAGCTCCCAAGTCAAAGGCGCTCGGCAGTTCGAGTGGGTCGCCTCCAGCGGCGGGGTCAGGCGAGGAAGTGTGGAGTTCCCTTACTTTCACAAGACACAGTCGAGGCTTGGAGAAGTGAGGTTGATGAAGAGGTAAACCAGGTAAACTGTAAATTTCTCCATTGTTGAATCCGTGATGTGGGACGTCCAGTGCAACTTACTGCTCGTGAGAGAGATAATTCCTGATGGTGTTGTTGTTTTATAAGCGTCGCTTGCCACCAGTCGTGAGCATGTCTTTCGCGTGACTGAACCTTCAACTATACACAGCAATGTGTGGCTCGGCACATGGAACCTGCCGGCTCGCATTGCTAGAAGCATAAATGCGTGCAACTTCGCAAACGATCATACCACCAACATCCAATGTCACACGTGAACGGCAATGGCTCTCTGACACAGAAAACAGTGCAGACGTCGTGCTGCAGGAGTATGCCTTCGACGCTGACCACCAGACGCAGACCAACCTCGCTTCTGGCAAGGCCCGTGTCCCAGATATTCGCTGTTGACAAGGAAAACTGTCGTGTTCCGATTTGGCGTTCAGCCTTTAGGGGCTTCCGTCTTGCGGTTCAGCCTTGGGGACTTTCACTCCAACCCGGCCACACCATCCGTGTCGTGCAATGGCGGGTTCGCACAAGACGCCAGTTGGCATCGCGGTGCATTTCAACCGTTATATATATATATATATATATATATATATATATATAGTTATATAAATCAATATTGTATTCGTCTGCAGGCTTTCAGCCGGAAACGCTCGCAGAGACGGTGCCTAAAGCGGTTTCAGACGCTCTTTCAAACACGCTGCCCTGACAGAGAGCAAAGACGCTCAAAAATTCTGAGTCACGTCCAAGCACCACCCAGCCCGCCACTACATGGAAGTAATCAACGGTGTTCATGCTGTGGTTGTGGCGTTCGAAACATGCCATGCATCCGCTTTCTGTTGCATGGACGGTTGTGTGGCATGTGACGAGGAAATCGCGTACCCTCTGAACTCAGCTACGTCCAGCGTCGTTTCGTCATCCTGCTGTGAACTGCCGGGTGCACATGAGAGAAGTAGGCCCTTTATCTCCAGGTGCGAAACCTGCGGCGGGTGCCCCCCGCGGCAGGAGACGACATGCCAGAGGAGGCCGGGGTGGGCTGCAAGGCTCTACTGTGGCAGCGAAACAGCTGACGCGATTTAGGTTCCTGTATCGGGCTCAACAAACGTTTGCCAAGCCACAGCGGGAGCTCTTTTGTAGTAAGCTTTGATGCGAAACTGCACTGCCCAATGCTTGCTGATGCCGCATGTGCATCAATGGTGTTATGTAGTTCCCATCTTTGCAAGACTGCCAATGCGTCGCACAACGAAAACCACAAGCAAGCAAGCATCCCCCACAGCATTCATCACCCGCACCTTTGGGAAGAGCCGATGCTAGAAGAGCCATGTTTCCACGCTTTCGGCCACATGCCAAAACAACGCTTGTTGAGCGATGTCCCAGGGTAGGCTTGCACATGTTCTGACGAGCTTTCCCGGAGATACCATGCATTGTGCCAGGCATCATGTTCAGTTCAGATTCAACCAGCTACTACACCTACCTGTCAGAACGTCTTCGCAAAATCCTAGACTCTCCTAGACCTCCTAGACCCCCCACGCTAAGCTTGCATGGGCCTCCAAACAAGGGAGCCCCGCTCCCCAGGTGATGGAGAACCGTCCAAAGCCAGCAGCTGAGGAGCAGCTCTTGCTTTGATATGTACGGGTGCCGGACTACTTCAGTATCTCCCATACCGTACCTCTGAGTCTTTACTCCGAAAGCTCTAACAGACCCTCCGAAACCTCCCTGATCCGTGTAGTGTGAGTGTAGAATGGCACCAATAGTGATAAAACGAGGACTGTTAGTAACAAGATTCCCCGCTGAAGGAGCTCCAGCAGGTGGTGCAAGTTTGGCTGGCGGGAGATTGGAAACAGCTTCTGCCTCGGAAAGGGTTTGGAAAATCCGGAGCTTAGGATTGAGGGTTGAGGGTTCACGATGTAGGATTGAATGTGCATGCATCCACTGCGGGCTGCTATGCGGATGTTGAGACTTGAGACTGATGTAAACGGAAGATTAATGTGTGTTTTCGCTGGCACGGTCGTTACATGTCGCAACAGCCGCTGCTCCTGCAGCTGCAAGTGGTGTTGATGCAGGTTTTGGAGTTTTTAGTTTCCCCTTCGCTTGGCCCACGTGGGGTCGGAACGACGAAGTAGCTCCTGCCCCGAGCAGCCTGCAGACTGTCCCATGCCTGGAGCTCTGCGTGCAGAGACAGAATTTGCATGTGGAAATAGATCTTGTCTCCGTCGAGCTTTGGTTTACTTTCCCTGCACAAGCCTTTGCTTGGTGACGGAGTGCGGGAAACATGCAATACTAAGCCCTGCAGCCTGCTTGTTATTCCGTTTTGCAGGAGTAGGAGTAGCCCTGAGGTTGGCCAGCTTGGAAAGCGATGCGATAGTCCGCAAGAAGGCTTCGCACGATCACACATGTATCATGCGACCATATGCGGCCTAAGTCTTCCAGCCTTACCATCCACCATCACAATCCTCTTCATGTTCCTAATCTTCATACACGTAATCTTATTTGTCATCTTGTTCTTGATGTTCACATCCTCACTATCTATTAATGTGGCTGCATGCGTGACCAGTAAGTACACGGTGATACCGGCGAAGACCCCAGACAGCTCCTGCATGCCCTTTGCATGCCTCATGCGGACCCTTGCTTACATGGGATCGCTTACACGCTAAACCTCCGAGGATCAATCGATGACATACGCTAGCTTGAACTGATGTTGGCTGTGTGGCATCTAGAGATCAGTTGTGAACACTCGTTTCTTGAGGTGATTCTTTTCCTGTGGATGTATGGCTCGCAGGATGCGGGCGAGACCCAGTTTGTCATCCGCGCGCGCGGCTGGGAACTCAGGTGCTGAGCCTGGCCATACAAACCTCTAAACCGAGCATCCTCCAGCCCAACCACTGTCCCGGAATTTTATTCAGCTCCCCAGGCGTGGACTACAAGATTGACCTGGGGCCTGGCTCTCGTTCTCAGGTCTTGTGGTTTATGCTGCGAGAGTGGCCGGGAGGCGATAATCTCGAATATCCACGTTCCGACTGTTGGTTTTAATGCCGGATCTACATGGTCAACTGTAGTTTTCTGAAAGTGATGGAGCATCTGCGGCTGATGGGGACGCATAGCAGCTGAGGAGTAGCAGCGTAGTGCTCGTCATGCCTCTGAAGACAAGCCTTTGAGCTCCACTCCTCGCCAGCCTGATAATAAGTCGATACCCTGGCTAGCCTCACCCTGAGTACCCCTACTACTCTACTAGCCGCCTCATTCGAGGCACATGACGCAGACGAACTTAAAGTCCAATCGGACTCGCACGATTCGAGTCGTGGACCGCCACCTCGCAGGAGGCTCAGGCTGTACGGAAAGACCAGAGCAGTCACGACAAAACGGGATTTAGGGATCTTTCAGGTTGATGGTTGTTCTTCGAGTGTCTAGGGTTCAGGTTGTTCTCCTGTGGCAGAGGAGCGGTTAGTCCAGTGAATGAAGTTTCCGCGGATGCGCCAGTTCCCCTGGCAGTACCTCCACACCTTCAAGACCGACGCTGCAGAATTGCTGTGCCGTGTTTTGGGGGACTAAACCCGAATCCCCGTCAACCCGAAGCTTTTCAAGCCGCAGGGAAGCCCCAAGAAAACACTCAACCAACATTCCATAGATCCCTAAACCCTGAATCCCCGAACCCTAAACCCCTATAAACCCTACAAAATGACCAGCAGCTCCAGGCCGAACAGGGGATGGACTTCGACACCTTCCGCAGCGCTTTCAAGGAGTTCCCCGGCCCTCGAAAGTTTGGCTTCAGGGTTCAGGGTTCAGGCTGTTTAGGCAGGCCCGCAGGCCGTTTAAAGTTGAGGGAGTTCACGATGAAGGATCAGGCGATTTCTAGCGAGATAGTGAGTGTGGCGTTGGTCATGGCGGTGCTGGATGCATCGGAGCTACTCTCTGCTTGAATCGATGTCAGCTGGATCGTATCATCAGCATCATCAGACTGATGACCACCGCCGCCGCCGCCAACAACCCCAGGACCACCACCACGGCAACCAACGCTACTGCAACAGCCACCACCACCCCTGCCGCCACCATCACCACGACCATCACCACCATTTCCTCCGGGATCAGCATCAGCATGACCGACGCAGCATCATGACCTAATCAGCATGGTAGTCATGTCAACCATGCTTGTCCTCGACATTGTTGTCGCAAGCATTGATGATGCCATCAGCTGTCCCCATCGTGCGCATGCTAAGCCTGCACAAATCCTGATGAAAGCAGATCAGGCGGTCAAGCGATGGGAAGTTGACAAAGGAGGCATGGGGCATCACGAGCTTTCGGATTGCATGAGATGTCTGAATGATTTAGGCTAGTGATGAGGATGAGGGCGGACAGGTACAGCAAGACCGGTGGGCGACTTTACAGGCCAGCTGCTAGAATTGTTATACAAGTTATTGTAGATTACAATATAGTAGACAGTAGATAAGCTTCCTGAGGGACCCCGGGTTTCCGGCCTTTGGACCACCTCGAAGGTGCTCGTTGCGAGCTGGACGGACAAGGAAAAGCCTGAGGAGAGGGCACTCACGTGTGGCGACAGACCATGCATGAGGTGGGGGTTGTCGAAATGCTCTTGCATATTATATATATATATATATGTGGCATGGACCTTTAGGGTCTATTTGGCAAACCCTTTTGTTCTAAATACAAATACTTATATTTGTTTATTTTTATATTAATACATAGAGGCCCATGCTACAACCCCTATGTGTGACATGGAGCTTAGGCTTCTTTTCACCCCTCGCGCCTGAGTTGGCTTGGTTAGGAGTTCCATACGGATTTCCTGCCGCTTAAACCCGGCCTATGCCTAAGGAATTTTACAGTAACTTCCTTATACTAATTAAGCGGCGAGGGTAATCCGTATGGAACTCGTGGTGAAGTAAAACTTCGCTGCTACTGTCGGTGCTGTTTGTGCTGGTGCTGGTGCTGCTGCTTGTGTAGTTGCTGTTTGTGCTGGTGCTGGTGCTCGTGCTGAAGCTGGTGCTAGTGCTGGTGCTGGTGCTCGTGCTGGTGCTGGTGCTGTGCTTTGTGTTGCTGCTGACCGCGTCACATCAGGTCTTCGAGGTCGTCCATGTCGAGCTTGCTCGCCTCCTGGCGGAGTTTTTTTCGGGGTTTAAGGAAAGTTTGCAGGCGCAAGGTGCCTCCACTCGCTGGCGGAGCTCATTCTCGTTGAAGCATCCATCGCCATCCTGCGAGGATTTGGGATGTGAGAAAATGTTTAGGAGTTAGGGACGAAGGAAAGCTGCCTTCACGGGCTCTTGCGGCTCATCGTCGTTGAACCATCCATCGTCATCCTGCGAGGATTTGGGATGTGAGAAAATGTTTAGGAGTTAGGGACGAAGGAAAGCTGCCTTCACGGGCTCTTGCAGCTCTTCGTCGTTGAACCATCCATCG
Source organism: Symbiodinium sp. CCMP2592 (assembly GCA_905221615.1). Taxonomy (NCBI): domain Eukaryota; class Dinophyceae; order Suessiales; family Symbiodiniaceae; genus Symbiodinium; species Symbiodinium sp. CCMP2592. The sequence continues at coordinate 75,084 of CAJNDT010005908.1, read as the reverse complement.
CCATCCTGCGAGGATTTGGGATCTGAGAAAATGTTTGAAGTTAGGGACGAAAGAAGATGCCTTGACCCGCTCTTGCAGCTCTTCGTCGTTGTTGCATCCATCGCCATCCTGCGAGGATTTGGGATGTGAGAAAATGTTTAAGAGTTGAGGCAAGGGCAGCTGCCTGCACCTCGCCATCCTCCGTCGGCTCCTGCGAGAATGCTTTCTGGAATGGAGCATTTGATTCTTGTTTTCGCTGAGCTGCCAACCCATCCTGGCGGCGGATGATCAGGCTCCACCTCAACTTGCCATCTTCGAAAAATTAGGATGGAGGTAGAGAGACGATCAAGGACCGAGCCGGTACCGAGCGGCCAGCGGTCAGGGCAAAGACCTGATGCTTAGCCAGCATAGCTGTGGATTGTTCTTGTCTTTGTCACACTCTCGCTGTGTTTCTCTCTCCTCGGTCCGGCACTGTGGGTGTCAGCGGAGCAGGAACCTGCGGAAGCAGTTCCAAGCTAACTCCCTGTGCTGTGAGGGAATTGAGGTGCCCACGGGAAGCCCTTTCGCGAAGGCAGCAGGGACCTTGGAAGCAACATTGCTTACGTGGAAAATGCAAGGTGTGGTGCGCTGGGGGTATGGCGCCCGTCAGCCACTTGCTGCGCACCTGCTCAGTACAAAATTACTTCACCGGAAAAATGGAGGACGCAGCGTGGCGAGCAACTGGACGGCTGAGATGACGACAGCCTTTCTGCTTTTCGGTCGAGCCTCACTTGAACTGGAATCGTTCATGGATTTGGTGGCCACTAACTAGGACGGTTGAGATCACGACGGCCTTGTCGAGTTTGGCCAGAGTGCCTTTTGGCACAGTCCGAGCCTCAATTCAACTGGCATTGTCATTGTTCGCAGCGAGTGAGGCTACTTGGCCACTTGCCTTTCCGACCGTCTGAACGGCCACGTCCATGGCCTGAATTTCAGGTGTCAATAAAACTCGTCTTTTCGCAGTCTCGTGTTTGAGCGTCAGACGAGACGCTGGCCAAGAGCCTCAAGTGAACAGCTGTCTTAAGACTCGTCTTTTCGCAGTCTCGTGTCTGAGCGTTAGACAAGAAGTCTGCCCAGCGCCTCAAGTGAACAGCTTTGCGCATTAATTCGAAAGCCTCTTCGCGTGCTTTGCTGGGTGTCGAACGTGCACCCACCCAGAGAAGCTTCAAGGGAAAGAAATGAGCCATGAAATGGCACGCGGGCGCGCCAAAGTTGCATTCACCGAATCAGGCTGCACAGCTTGGTGGCGATGCTTTGCAGAGACGTACACAGCTAACCGATTCAATGCTTTCCTGTGTGTACAGTTTCCTCTCTCAGGAAGTAATTATACTGATACGCATACTGCAGCTACCTCCTCTCTCTCATGTTTTCTTTCTCCCGTTAAAAGAGAGTCTCAGAAACGACGACCCCAGCGTCAAAATGGAAACAAGTTATTGGCTCGATTATAAAGCCGGAAACGGATATTTCGACTGCTGCTCTCCAATGTCCCAGAGATTCGTCGCTGAACTTTGCCCAGCTTGAGAATGGATAAGTTATTGGCTTGATTATGAAGCCGAACATGAATATTTCGACTGCTGCTTTCAGTCTCCCAGAGATTGGTCGCTGAACTTTGCCGCTCTTTCAATCGTCCTTGCTCATACTCCGGGTCACTGCTGCCCCATCCCACTCCAGGGGACCCAGCAACAGCTTCCCTCCGTGATCTGAGCTCCTCCAATCGTCCTTGCTCATACTCCGGGTCACTGCTGCCCCATCCCACTCCAGGGGACCCAGCAACAGCTTCCCTCCGTGATCTGAGCTCCTCCAATCGTCCTTGCTCATACTCCGGGTCACTGCTGCCACATCCCACTCCAGGGGACCCAGCAACAGCTTCCCTCCGTGATCTGAGCTCTTCCAATCGTCCTTGCTCATACTCCGGGTCAGTGAGCGCCAACACGAGCTCTGGAAGCTTCCGCAGGTCTCAGGAACTGTTACAACTCTATTCAGAAACAGCCCAAACCCGTCCGAAGCCGTTCCGAAGCGTCGGACAATAGCAAAGTGCACTAGAGCCTGTGAGCGCCAACAGGAGCTCTGGAAGCTTCAGCAAGTCTCAGGAACTGTTACAACTCTATTCAGAAACAGCCCAAACCCGTCCGAAGCCGTTCCGAAGCGTCGGACAATAGCAAAGTGCAGGCTTCACAATTCGAAGGGCCGAAGAGGTCTCGAGAATAATGTCACCATTCTGGAGGCCAGAAAACGCAAGAAGGGACGCCCTGTATTAAACAGGCCACCAGCGATTCCAAATATTACTACTACTGCTACTACTACTACTACTACTACTACTACTACTACTACTACTACTACTATGCGAGAACTTTTGTATAGATAATAAAGGGCTGCTGCTCTGTGTCTGATACGTATTCATGTACATAGGAGTGCGCATGAATGCATGTGTATGTGCATGTATACATTCCATGGTTTGTATATGATACACGAAAATCTGCGGCACGCCCAAGCAAGAGTTTAGAAATGCTCCATGGAGTCACACCACTGACAGTACACCCACCCACCCACCCACACGCACACACACACACACACACATGCACAGACGCACACGCACGCATGTTCTGACAAGCGAACACACATGTCCCTCCGCAAATTCTGCAGTGATGGGCTGAGGGTTGAAAGTAAAGAAGCTTGGCTGGAGCCGAGGGCTGTGGGCTGGGTAAAAATTGAAAGAGTCGGACTTGGAGTTGGGGATGAGGGCTGGCAGGTTGTAATGTATAAATAAGTAACAGTTAAAAAAATATTGATTAAGAAGGTCTGCTATATCTTGAAAGTCTCGGCGAATGTGTATAGTTTTCTTTAGGCAGTTAGTTCGTGACCATCCCGTGCTCATGGTTGTTGTACTTAAGAAATTTTGAAACATCAGTTGTATGGAGTTTACAGTGTCCTCTAGACCGTTGCGGACAGTGAGACGTTCAGGGTGGGGACTAGAGTGGTTGGGCTGGAGCCAGGGGCTGTGGGGCTGGATAAGAGTTGAGAGGATAGGACTGCGAGCTGGGGATGACGGATAGGAGGTTGTAATGTTTGATAAGCAGAGAGCAAGCACAAAGAAAACGCTGCTAATTAAAACTATGTGCTAGATATCAAAGATCTCTACGAGTTTATATAGCTTTTCCTTAGGACGCTGGTCTGTCACTATACCGTGCTCCTGGTTGTCGTACTTAAGAAATTTTGAAACAGCAGTTGTATGCAGTTTACAGTGTCCTCTAGACCGTTGCGGACAGTGGGACGCTCAGGGTTCGGCGTAGTGGGGATGGGCTGGAGCCAGGGGCTGTGGGGCTGGATAAGAGTTGAGAGGATAGGACTGCGAGCTGGGGATGACGGATAGGAGGTTGTAATGTTTGATAAGCAGAGAGCAAGCACAAAGAAAACGCTGCTAATTAAAACTATGTGCTAGATATCAAAGATCTCTACGAGTTTATATAGCTTTTCCTTAGGACGCTGGTCTGTCACTATACCGTGCTCCTGGTTGTCGTACTTAAGAAATTTTGAAACAGCAGTTGTATGCAGTTTACAGTGTCCTCTAGACCGTTGCGGACAGTGGGACGCTCAGGGTTCGGCGTAGTGGGGATGGGCTGGAGCCGGGGGCTGTGGGGCTGGATAAGAGTTGATAGGGTAGGACTGAGAGCTGGGGATGAGGGCTTGGAGGTTGTAATGTTTGAACAAGCAGAGATCAAGCGCAAAAAAAACACTGCTAATCAAAAATATTTGCTAGATATCGAAAATCTCCTAAGTTTATATAGCTTTTCCTTCGGACGCTAGTACGTAACTATCCCGTGCTCTTGGTTGTCGTACTTAAGAAATTTTGAAACAGCAGTTCTAAGGAGTTTCTATTCTTTGAAAAGGTTTCCCACAGCACCATCAATTCCGACGCTTTCCCTTTTGATCACCACGGAGAGCGCGAGCGTAATTGACAACGTCATAGAAAAAATCACCAAAGGAACTGTAGCTCAACATTCGCTGAGGTACTTCGCCGTCGCAGCCCAGGATCTATCCTTATAGTCCCAGCGCCACTCCAGGCAAAACTTGCGTTGGGAGTTAATCCGATGGTCCTCGTCGTTTTTTACCCAAGCAGTGATTAGACGCACAGGACCACCCAATGAATACTCTAACCGCACGAGCTTACCGTTTTTCAAGGGGTCTACCCTGACCACGGTGCCAGTAAGCCGCTCGTGCGGGTCGATACTATTCAAATCCCTCTCAGCGGGCTTCTCGAGGCCTGGAAGCAGTGTAAAAAACAACTGGCAAATATTTGTGACAATGCGTCCCCGGCCTTGCAAACGTGCAATGGCTAAGCCAATGTTATGATGCAATAGCGTCTCGGTGTTGTCTCGCAGTGACAGCACCTGCGAAGAACACGAAAACACAATTTCCTTGCAGATTGTTTTTACATTGGCCTCGTCGAAAAGCTCCGGCGTGATTGCAAGCAGCTGCCGCCCGAACCAATCCGAGGGCAGTGCAGCAGTAAAGTTCGCGGCAGACAGGGTCTCCGTCCACTTCGACTGGCAAAGCATTGCTTCTAATCGTAATAATTAGGTTCTGTTCAACGCAAACCTGGATCATGTCGAGCAAGAACTGCTGCTGCTCTCTGGTTGTGGCATGACACCGCGGTTGCCTCGCATGTATGATAATTTTACAATACAAAACAATGCAGTTTCCCTGTTCCAGCTTCTTGTTGTGCCATCAAGCAGCTTTGCCCAAAGTGCCAAGCGACCCTGCCAGACTTGCAGCAAGGCAAGCAGTCCCACGCGGAATGTGCTCCAAAGGCTTTCCGCTTGCGGAAGCCAGGAGACATCCGTGCGAGGCTGTACCTCATGTCATTCATGTGCAGTCACTCACGGGTTGTGTTGCATGCCTTGACGTTCTTAGATGCGGACGCTGCCGGTAGGAGTCGTCTTTTGACGTTGCCGCCCAGTCTTGCCGGCTCGCCTGCGAAGCCATTGTCCATGTACTTGCGTTCCTACTGAAGCTTGCATGCCAGCAGAAAGCCTCTTTCCGTTCCCGGAGACACGCACGGGCATTGCTCTGGCCGTCGGTCAAAAGTCGCCAGCTGCTCTGCAAGCAAACGCTGCGGCATTCAAGATGACATGCACCAACATCTCCCTCTTCTGCCACGCCAAAGAAATGAAGTCCAAACAGCAAAGATACTGCCGCATGGGTAAAAAAACCCGCCATCAGCAGCATACCATCTTGTTCATTCACACGCAAAAGCTTCAGCTAGCTTCTGGCGTGAGGCAGCCAGCTAGACGTTCTCATGGGACTGCAGAACCAAACCTGTAATTACTTTGTCAGCTTGCTTCCATCTTGTGCACGAATCCATTATCAGAATAACGAAAAACACAAATAGAAAAAATAGCATTGAAATAACGTCTTGATATTGTCGCTTCAACGCACAATAGTGTTCCACACATATTCCGACCGTTGCTAGCATCCCAGATTTCTCGTCGGCCACGAAGGGAACTCCACACAAACTTACACTTCAAGCCTGAAGAGTGGATCTCGCAGCATATCTCACAAGCACATCACGCGCATTTGTTTTCTCCAAAGACACAAATCACAGACTCGTCAAGTGGATGCTTTGCATCCGGATGATCATGATTACCGGCATCGTTTACATCGTCTTATGTCTTGAGCACACCTACAATAGGCAACAACGAAAATCCGACTAGAATCTGATCATAGATTGCACTCAATCCCGTAAGTTCATTCGCGGAGCAACTTACGTAGCCGGTGTTCGGCCGCGAACACCTGCACGACGAAGGCCATCCTGCCGTTCCAAAGTGTGCGGCGTTCGCCGTCTCTTTGGTGAAGCATCAGCTACATTAACTGCCGGTCTCTTCAGAACCCCTGCTCGAACCGTGGCACGCTCGTCCTCTCTCTGGGGATGCAATTTCAAAGACGCCTTCTTGATCCGAGCGTCATCTTGGAGCTCGTCGCACCATGCTTGCCACTGCTCTGAGCTCCACATCTCTCTGGACGATGTGCGAGCTAGAACTTCTGCTTCGGCCATCTGCCGAGTAGTTTCGTGGTACAGCGCAGCATTGTGTGTCATTTGTTTGGAAAGCTGTAGAATCTTGAGCTTCAGCGACAAGGTCGTCTTGTGGATTTTTTGTGTTTCTCTGAAAAAATTGTTGATTTCGTGATGTAGTGATTCATTCGATGTTGTGCCGACAGGGAGCAGACTCAATCTGCTGGTAGCAATCATGTGTCGAGCACGAAGGTTGTTAAAATACCACTCCGTTCGTGCTGCTGCGGCAGCCGAATGAAGAAGTTGGTATACCTTCCGGTTCGGGCCCGGCACCACACGGTCCATGTCTTGCCGATACACAGCTGCCAAAGCAGCCAGCGACAGGGACCACTCAGACCGTTCGAAAAAGGGAACGGACGCATTCAAATTGTCGAGGATAGCTGCAGCTTTCCTTAGCGGCATGCTGCGATCCTCAATTTGTAAACGAGCCCTTTCCTCCGCATGTGTTAGAGGCTTGCAGTTCTCGCCTCGGAAAAAAGTGCCCCACGTGTTTTCGGTGCAGTGTGAGCTGTGCACAGATAACTTCTGCAATATTGCACGCAAGGTCCTTGACATTGCCGTACGCTTCCGACTAGATGCATACTCGCATGTCATCGCGAGATGTACAGGGTCGAGGCACAGAATCTGCAGGTTTGGGCAAATGCAACGCAAGCCTTTCCACAATTTGGCGGAAGGATTGTCCACACTCATGCATCGCACTTGTTGAAGCCCAGCTGTTGGTAATTTCTCGGCCATAGCCTTCACCAAGATATCTGTTTCATCCGTCGTGGTCGCAGCCAACATGAGCACTGCATTGGTGCGCCCTCTGCATGTAACTACCTCATTGCTCACTGGTGCAACAGAACAGCAGCCAACTTATATTATGTTTCATGCAGCCAAGAGGCTCGAGTCAGCGCGCTGTCTCCATGAAACACTGCTTGTGATTTCACTTCTCTGCTTGCTCGCGGATGTGCCTGTCCCATAACGGGCAAGCAGCAACGTAGTGTCGCATCCATGCTGATGACTTCGAATTCTTGATGCTGCACCAGCTCGGTTTCGAGCTTCCGTTCGAAGCTGCGGACGCGGTCCGACAGGAAGATGTCTTCGATCATTGGCCACCAGTGATTTGCGTGGCGCGGCAAAAGGCTGCTTGTCGCACCCGGAAAGATTGCCAACAGTCGAGCATGAAGAGCATAGACCTGCAGAGGTGATGTCTTTCTTACTCACTGGTTTGCATCGCATGCAGCCACTTACGAACAGGCAACGTCCTACGGTCTAAACGATCATGGGTTTACACCGCAAACGGCTACCAGGACTTGTTCGTGTGTGTGTGTGTGCGCGCGTGTGTGTTTCTTGCCTTGGCACTGCACATCAATACTTCTCGAAAACAAAGTTGAGCGAATGGCCGCGTATAGTACAGATTGCGCACGCGACGCAATTCTCCTCGCTGCACAGCCTGCAGAGACCAGTATTGCGGTCCATCCTGCGTCAAAACAAGTCTTATCTTCTTGTCCAGGAGCACGTGCTGCGTCGAAATTGTATCATCCAGGGATTGGGACAGCAGAGTAGCACTGCGGCGCAAGTAATTTCCGGCAGGCTGCCGCCGACACTGATCATCGTCGTGGAGTGCGATGATAACCTTCAGTTGCTTCGTGCCACTGGCCACGAATTGCTTCCTTGCCGAATGGTATTCTCGCACATGTGCCGTAACACGACCGTGTCGAGTCTTGTCCCAGCACCGAAGCGGACAAAAGGGACACCATGCCTTCCCATTCTTTCGAACCTCATCAGCAACTTGCGCAGGTTTCTTGTTCAGAAAAGCAGCAACTTCGTCACGAAGAAATCCTAGAAGTCTGTCACCCACTCTCGTTACGCTCTCGTCATCCTCCAACATGTCTTCATCTTGCTCCTTCTCCTCCACAATAGGCAAAGCTAGGTCCTGAACGAACTCATCGTCGGAGTCTCCGCCTGCTAGAGTTTCCATCAGAAGGTCATACTCGCTGTCCTGTGCATCTCTGTCAAGATCCTCAGGTTTCTGGTTCAGGTGAAAGAAGATCATGTATTTGCGATCCGTTGCTTCCGATAGCATGCGTGCCAAATCCACAACGGAAAAAGTGTAGCTGACAGTCAGGTCAGTCACACGTACTTCGTTGCCTGAACAAACTTCCAAAGCAACACAGTGCGGGTTCCCTTCGGTGGCCATATGAAGCAAAATCTTCTGGCCTGATTCTAGAGCAGTAGTTGGTAGTCGAGGAAACACTTTAATGTTCGCTTTCTCGGCAACCTGCGCATATGTTCTCTGGCGGCGTCGCTGAAAAAACATGTGTTCTGGACCCTCTGTCATCAATGCCATAGTAGACGCCTGTTCTGGAAAACCAAGATGATGTAGGGCCGCCAATATACAGTTTCCCGCTGCGCGAAGACATTCAGGACACTCGACTGGTTTTCTGTTCTCCAGCTGCTGCAACAGGGCATGGCAGGTATAGTGCTGTTTCATACGAATACGAACAGCCAGGCCAGTGTCCTTGAAAATCGTGTCGCTGCAACTCCTGCAGAAAGTTTCTACATCTGGCTGCGCGATGTCGCGATCCACCCTGATGCCATCGAAATGCAATGACATGTGCTTGCTCTGCAGCGGTTCCACCTTCCGGATCCAGGACTCAACAGCCAGATCTTCCGCGATGTTCCAAAAGTATGTCAACACCGACATGTCTGGTCTGTCTTTCATTTGCAGCAAGTCACGCCAAGCAGTGTTCTTCAGCATCGTTGCAGCGACCCAGCGGCAGAAAAGACTTGCTCGCTGTAGGTCCTCGATGAACAAATTCTTGGCAAGTTCTTCCGGAGGTGTGCCTCCGTTGAATACTTTCTGTAAAAGATGCTTTCCTTCTGACAACGGCAGCTTCAGCTTTTCTTCAATGACTTTGTTTCTTTCTGACGAACAAAGGGACAATGTCTCCCTGACTGCTGACCAGCACTCGTGGTTGGGTTTCAATTTGTCTAAAATCTGTAACAGCAACGTGAAGGAGCAGTTCTCGATGTCCAGGTCTACCGTTTGATCCAAAGCAATTGTTTGCCAGGCTTTGCCCAAATTCTGCGCAGAATGGAAACTGGCGTATCTGCGCGTACGCACGTCTGCCAATTTGTATTTGTACGTGACATCGTAGCTGACGAAGCGGTCTTCCTCGGTTCCAGCGAAAGGATTTCCACTTCGAGCACCACTTGCAGAGGAAGCTGCCGCTTGGCCTGCTAATGATTGTTCAACGTGTGCAGCCGAAGACTTCTTCCTAACAGCTCGACGAACAGGCTTCTCTTGTGGCGATATTGCCGAAGCCCGCTCATCAGGAGGTTGCTGACTTGCATGGGAAAGTTTCGTTTCCAGCGCTTCCAATAATCCGTGAGCACATTCTTCATGCTTGCGTAGCTTCTTCGACAGGCTCCGCCAGCGCAACAAAGATTCCATGAGTTGTGTAGATCGACGACCCCGACCAGAGTCCAACCTTGCCAGCACTTGCGAAAAAAAATGCTGTAGAAGCTCCGCATTGGCCGTTCGGGCAGGATTACTATGTACTGCATCCCAAAGCTTTCTGGCATTCAAACGTTCACGCAGCACTGTTGTGTTGGAATCGTAGCCGACAACGAATAAATCTTCCAGCGCCTTCTGACAAGGTATGGTGGGAATGTAGTTCTCTGCATCCTGTTTTGCATCCGCTGGAAGAAAAATGCTTTCCTTGACCAGGTCGTCGAATGCTTCTTTGTCAGCACTGAGCTTAGCTTTGGAAAAGCGTTGCCACCAAAGCTTGCTCACCGTTGGCTTTTTGATTTCGAGGAAATGTTTCACGGCTGCAGCATTTGCCTTATCAAGCCGTGTCTGCGGGATATTGGTCTTCTCGTCCTCATCGTTCTGCTTCAGAATCGCCACAAGATTGTTCTGCTGCTTCTCCACTGTAGGCTCCTGCACAAGCAAATCACGACAACATAGTGCCAGGAATCATGGGCATTGTGCAAATCCGCACATCGCAAAACTTAAAGAACAATCTGTATGAAGAAAACATAAAAAAGAAAACATAGAAAGGAAACAGATACAGAGAGAAATGGAGAAAGAGAGAGAGAGAGAGAGATAGAGATAGGAACAACGAACGAACAAAGAAAGTAGTTATCTAGCGGATCCAGTGCATGCTGTGTATTGAGATATCGGTCCTCCGGAGCACGCAGCCCACAAGCGGCTCTCATCTTTCTTTCGGTGAGACCGCTCAAGGCATAGTCTTCAATCATCTGAAAACATGCCTGCCGGGAGTAATGCGACTCGAAACCATGTTGTTGTTCCAATGCGGCTGCAATGGCAGGGCCACTCTCCAGAAAATTACGCAGAGAAGGATCTTTGACAAAAATACCATCGGCTTCCGGGTCCGGGTACGCTGCACCGAAGTCGGTGTTTTCGACGAAGATCGGCTTGGGGTTCCACACGAGACAGCGCCGGTAAATGGAATTGAAATTGGTTTCCATGACGTTGCGGAAAGTCATGATCTTGTTGGTTTCAAACCGTTTGAAGCCGGTGACGCGCATCATCTTCGTCACAAAGCCGTACGGTTTCCTACCTGCCAAGTCATCAGCGGACATAAACTTCTTGTAGAGATCTTGTTGAAAATGCCGATGGGTTTCCGGAGCCTCCTGCGCTGTAATTATCCAACAATGAGCAAATTGCTCAAGTTGCTTTCTCATTTCCTCCTCATTATGAAAGAGATTCGGATCAATAAACGCGTGGTTATGCCCGTACACCGCCGCCAAATGGCTGCTGAACAGCGATTGACCAGTGCCGCCTGAGGATTCACCAATGAAGCAGCGATCGATATTTTCTCCACGTTTTGCAAGGGCGATTGCAGCGAGAGTCGCCTTGTAATACTCTTGATTGCTCCAGAAGGTCTCCTTCAAAAATTTCTGAAGTCTAGACCTGGCATTCTTCAATACAGGATCTGGCAATGACGCTTGTAGAGCATGGGGAATTCTAACGTAGATGTTGTTCTTCGGTGACGGCTTCACAAGCTGCACGTGTTCTTCTGGTGTGACATCATAAAGCACCGAAATGTCCTGGTAGGCACATCCACTTGCTCTGTTCGAAGGCGAATCGCACCATTGGATGACGAAGTGAAGTAGTCGTCCTCAGCTGGCTCGCAGATGTTAAAACAGAGGTGACGTCTCACTGAGCTAGCAACACTACGAAATACAAAAACTTGATACAACGTGCTTCAACTCCTGACATCTAGAGTCGCTCTTCCAGCAAATCTTTCTGCAGCGGCGCCAAAACTTTCGAAAGCATGAAAGCTGTTTTTTCGGGCCAACCTGCGTGAGGGGAAGGATTTCCTTCTTCTTCGGGGCGTGACTTGCGGCGCGTCCCGAAGGTATCTGCCATCACGGCTGTGTCTTCGCAAAGTGCCATAAACTCGGCGACGCTGTTGTAGACTGACACCACTCTGGCGACCTCCCGGACGATTGCAGAGTCCGACCGCTCTGTGGCTGGCGACATGAGTCGAAATAAGCCCTCTAATCTCAGGAGAGTTTTCTTCAGCCTGTAAAAAGTGGATTCCGGCGGAACGCCGCTGTAGGGATCGAAAGAGCCGTCGCTGTGGTATAAGAAACATACACCACGATGGGCACGAATGTACCTGTCGCCTTCAATAATCCAAACGAGACCAACAAAATCTCGAACGAAAATGTCAGTGAGGCGAGTTCTATACACGTTGATAGCAGCAGCCGTCAAACGCACCATGTCCTCCGGCCATGTCGACTGCCTGAGACGAACATATGCAATTTGTTTCTTGGCCTGCTCTCTGACGGACGCCACTGGTTGGTGCTCGTCTACAGTAGGACATGCAGTCAAGGACGACGAACACGCCGCGACTGTGAGATCGAATAAATCCTGAAATTCTTGGCTAGAGGTGGAGGCTCCAGGCATGAGGCGCCTTCTTTTGGCAAAACCGATAGCCTCCGCAGGCAGGCCGGTTGCAGCTTCCGCAACACTCGCCAAGGCGAGATCACTCTGATCTTCCGAAGCATTCTCAGTCAGTGCCAGCGCCAACGTTTCACGCTTCTGCTCTGCCCTGTCCTCGGGTGACTCTGCCACGTCCATCTCCGCTAGTTCTGCATCCAGGCGAGCATTGAAGGACGACTGCGAGTCACCGTCGTCAGCTCTCCTGCTGCCTCCAACGTATTCCAGCAGCGGGCTTGGGCAGCGCGAACAGACGCGGGTCGGCTGCTGCGGATGCACTTGCGGGGATTCGTCATTGAGGCCGATGAACACAGCTGGATGAAACTCAAAACCATGCTGTTGTTCCAACGCGGCGGCAATGGCAGGGCCACTTCCCAGAAAACTGCGCTGAGAAGAATCTTTTCTGAAACTACCATCGGCTTCCGGATCTGGGTAAGCTGCGCCGAAGGCTGTGTCTTCGACGAAGATCGGCTTGGGATTCCATACCAGACAGCGCCGGTAAATGGAATTAAAGTTTGCTTCCATGACATTCCGAAATGTCATGATTTTATTGGTCTCAAAACGTTTGAAACCCGTGACCCTCAACATTTTGGTCACGAAGGCGTAGGGCTTCCGACCTGCCAGGTCAACAGCGGACATGAACTTCTTGTAGAGGTCTTGTTGGACGGATGCCACTGGTTGGTGCTCGTCTACAATAGGACATGAACTCAAGGAGGACGAGCACGCCTTCGACGCCAGACCAAATAGATCATCGAACTCTTGACCAGAGGTGGACGCTCCAGGCATCAAGCGTCTTCTTTTGGCTGAAACGACAGCATCCTCAGGAAGGAAGAAGGTTGGTATGGTCACAGCTAGTTCCTTTTGGACATCTTCGAAGGATGCTTGTGAAGCGTCTGCATCTGGCTCCTGAGATGCACCGCCCAAATAGTCCATGAGCTGGTTTGGACACACAGGACAGCGACGGGCGGGAGATCGCAGCTTGTGAACATTGCAAATCCACGTGGAACACAACGGACAAACGCACCAGTTGCCAGGATGCAGGGCCCAGTCTCTTGCGCAAATGGCACAATTGATCTGTGCGTTCCAGTCGATCGGCGATGCAATCGGACGAAGATACATAGCGTCCCAAAGGCTGCCTGGCTGCACGTGCATCAAGACGGACAGCTGCGCCAATGAAGACGGTCCATCTGGAAATTCTTCATGTAGTCTGGCTCGAGAAACGCCAACGCCATCGATCGAAAACTCGAAATGCCGCCGGCTCCAGCTGACCCCAAATCGATGAACTCGTTCTGGTTGCAGCAAGCACGTGTTTCTGCGCGGATGCACTTGCGGGGATTCGTCATTGAGGCCGATGAACACCGCTGGATTCGAACGCCAAGGGTTGACAACGCAATAGTATGCCCGCTGTTCGCTGTGCTGCCATTGACGCACGCCGATGTAGAGGCCGATGGCACAAGCGGGAAGTCGGAGATCGAAAATCGCCGCTCCCATCAGCGGACCACGAGACTTGAATCCGGTCACAACCCGGTCGGGCTGCTGAGAGCAAGTGACCTCTACATCCCACTCCAGCGCAATTCGCGGCGGGAACGAATGGAACATAGCCAATTGCAGATCCTGGGAAAGGCCAATGATATGCCAGACTCTCCAAGGAAACTTACAACAAAAACATCTTATATATAACTTCTTGCCAGACAAGCCAAGGCACATTCACAGTCACAACTCTGGCCTCTTCTAATGCGAAATGGAGGTCCCGCAACACCGATGCTTCCAGAAATTCGAGGCCGCGCAGCGACAAGCTGCGGCCTCGCCAATGCTCGCGACTGCGCGCCGAGCGAAGCATGCCTCTGCATGTCCAGGATAGGTGTTTTAGGAAATTGTAGGAGAAAAAATAGCCTGGAAGAAGCTCCAGGGCCTCAGAGGGCAAGGACCCTCCGAGCTCGTCCACATCCTGGTAGGACAGCTGAGGCGGACTTCTGACCCATCTAAAGCATCCACTGGCGTCACAAACCCATTCTCCTGCAGATTCACTACTGGCAAAAAGTGCATCGTTGTCGGCTGTGAATGCCGGCTCCAAAAACCCCACCTCATCGTCTGAATCGTAGGCGCAATTCACCGTGGCTGCATTTTCCGGGATCGAGCTCACGAAAAACACGCTTTCTTGATCTTCGCCATGGTCCAACAGCTGCGGCGAACCTCTGACCCATCTGAAGCACCCAGTGGCATCGCAAACCCATTCTCCTGCAGACTCACTGCTGATAGAAAGTGCATCGTCGTCGGCTGTGAATGCCGGCCCCCAAAAACCCGACTCTTCGTCTGAATCGTAGGTGTCATTGACCATGACCGCAGTTCTTACAGGAACTGGTTCAACCAAAGCAACTTCAACAGCCTCCTCCACTTGGATGCCGTGCTGCAGACGATGCCAGGCATCAATGATATCCGCAGCACTGCGCAAAGCTTGCTTGCCTCCTACAAAATCAACACGAGATACGTGCACCTTCAAGATTTCGTGAATTTCTTTGTCCATGACCGGGACGTTATCCACAAAGGGGCCTTCTGCTTCTTGATCTGGGTGGCAGCAAACAACATGCATGGCACGCACTTTGAGGTTGTAGTACTTCTCGATGATGTACTTGTAGAGATTCAGCTGTAGTCGGTAGTGATTGCCTGCACAGTCCTCCAGATGACTTACAGGCGCTGCCATGTTTGCCCATCGATTGGTGTATTTGTTGCACAGGCCTTTGGTTCTCTTCCAATCAAATAGAATGACTTCGTCTTTAGAGCACCTGGCCACGAAGTCGATGCAGCCTGCCAGCCGCTCATTCTCACCATAAATGCACCATTCCGTTCGAAACGCGAGCAGCGGCAGCGGATATTCCCGAAGAAATTGCTTGAATAACTGAAGCTCGACGCAGCATTCTTCTTGAACGTATCCGGCATTGAGCAAAACTTCAATCTGCAAATGCATCCACGTTCCCCTAGCCGCTGCCTCCTTCGCGTTACGCGACCATGCCACCTTGATCTCGTCTGCGGAGAACGGCACAATGGTGTCGGCCACCTGGTGAGAGTATTCAGGCCGAGGCCATCGACCACTATTAACCATCTTCTGAATAGCTTCGTCTGGTCGAAACTCGTCAGCAAAGGAATGTACCAAGCCAGTGACGGACAAAGGCATTTTGTTTCCTCTCACATAATAGCTGTGTGTTTCCTGAACGAAAGACACGTGTCTGTCTCTCGGGTGACCATGCAGTTGGGCAAGAAGAGTACACTCCACATCTACGCACTCGAGGCGACTCAAGACCTCGTCTGCGGCACTTGGAAGAACAGGAGGCTTCACGTCTGCCCACGCAAAAGGAGGCAAGCGGATCATGGACGTCGCCCCAGCCGTATAGCTTGGGCAGCAGTATGGGCTCAGGCTTCGATCCCACAAGCAAAAAAAATCATGGGGGGACTCCATGCCGATGTGTAACTGTCGTCGCAGCAAGGCAGCAGCTCGGCGTTCGCTAAGGAACAGCCATTGCTCGTGGGTAGGCATGCATGTCCCGGCCAGAAAATCAAAACGTCTTGGTGAGGTGCCGGAGAACTCTGAAACTGTTTGCGGCGTCTCCGTCTCCAGCAGGAGAACGGATTGTCTGATTTCGTACAGATGCCACTCCCACGCTCTCTTTGAAATAAACGAATCCGTAGGTGACCAGATCTGCTGCAAACATACAACTTCTCGATACGGAATGAGCAACATAAGCAAACGTGCCCAAGCACCAAGCCGTTTCACTGCTCGGTCGGCATCAGATAAGGTGTGCAGTGCGTGTTGTCGCGGCTTCGGCTGCATGATGGAGATATCGACTTGCGACGTCACTTGTCTAGCCTGAAACTCGACGGCATCCACATAGTGCATCCATGTGCGAGCGTCAATGCTTAAATCAAAAGGATCGGGCACAGAGAACCACAGCGCCCGATCTGTGACCATCTCCTGGATGTTCCTTAAGATCAAATCTCGCAGGTGCTGAATGCGCATAAATATTACGTACTCAGAAATAGTGGAGGCCAGACAAGCGCTGTCACTGCCAGGACCGCCACCAACGTAATCCTGCAGCTGCATCATGCATTTGCGGCAGCGACGCTGCGGTTCATGCCCAGTGTGCTCCTTGCAGATCCACGTCGAACAAAGTGGACAAGCTGCCCAGCAAGGCAGCAGAACACTCTCTTCGCGTTGGCAAAGCGCACAAGTCACACGTGCATTCCTTTGAATAGGCGATGGAAGAGGCCGGACGCGTGTCCTTTCCTCAGAGCCACCGGGCCGCACATGAACCCAAACAAAAACTTGCGCAAGAGGCGACGCTATATCTTGGGCACCATTTCGCAAGTTGGCAGCAATGATCAACTTGCCATCCACGCCCACCTCAAAGGCCCTTTGGTTCCAGCGGACACAGAAGCGATGGGTGCGCTGCGGCTGTAGGAGAAGCATGTTGTTGTGGCTGTGGCGAGGCTGCGAAGTTTGGTTATTCATTCCCACAGAAATCGTAGACTCCTCACGGTACAAGTTGTCAACTCGGAGCCATGTGCGATGTCCATTGTGCCAGTCTCGAACGCCTACATACAGGCCTGATGCTCGACACGGTAACCACAGCTCGAAAACGGCGTCGCCCATCAGCGGTGTCTCTGAGTGGAAGCCATACCACCTTGGATACCCAGGGTCGTGCAAGGACTGCGCAACCCAGTCCAAGGCCAAGCGTGGTGGAAACATCAGGAACATTGCTAGCTGTCTGACCTTGGCTAAGCGAAGGCAAAAAAACATTATATGTATATGCCCACAAGAAATATGCATTAATTGACACTTGACACCCGCACGATGTCCGTTTCTAAGACACGGACGCGCAACGCGGATATCAGCAAATGAAACGAAAAGCTTGCTGGAAAAAGACCTAGATTCATCGACCCGGACTACGCTTGCAACATCATAGGCGTGTGCAAAGTTGCGAAGAACTCTAGGATCAGCAAACTCAGTTTCCGCCAACGAAAGACATCTTCCGCGCCAGTGCTGAGGGTCGCGGGATGCAAGCAGCATAGTTTTGGAAACACAGGCCAGGGTCTGCAGGTACGTGTTGGAGAAGAAGTACCCTGGCAGCATGGTCATGATTTCAGGCGGCAGAGAGCCGCCAACGGCATCGCTTGCCGGCCTGATCAGCACCGCAAACACGCAATAGTTACAGTGGCACACACACACACACGGTACAGTCAAGTGTGTCTTAACCAAACCCGAGCACATGATACTAGACTACAAAGCAACACTCTATGGACAATTGCATGCAAGGTGCCGCGTTGTCTCACCGAAGCGCCTGATGAAAAATCATAAAAGTGAAGAGTCGACAATGTTTGGTAAGCAGGCATGTTTATAACACAGCATCGCACATGCTAAGCAAAGCCTCGCCCAGCGTCTTGCAGGAGTACCATCCACAGCACGGTCTGTGTTGGAGCGATACCTCAGTCCCGGAGCTCTAATGAAAGACTACATCGCCAACACAGTGTTTGCTTTCAGATCCATGCCTTCTCCATCGCTTCACGGAAGGCTTCTCCGCATGGTCGCACCTTTCAGCGCGTTCTGTACCCGAGAACCATCTGAGATCATCGATGTCTGACTAAATTATACTTTATATGCAGCTTCGGCGCACACCGTGGACATGGCGGTCGAATAAAGCTTCGGAGACATGATAAGCTTGCCAGGCTTCCCGGATGTTTTGTCCCCACCAGGCTTCCCTCGTGCCGGACCTGAAAAGTAGCACCGCATCCGTGCCTTGCGAAAACCCCAGCTTGGTGATGGCTGGATGGTGCGGATGCATCACAATCGGTGTCCACCAGCCCTCTGGCTCCGAGGCCGTGGAAAGGAAGGGGAGCGCTGGGATGTGACTTGATTGAAGTCGCATGACCACGTGTTGGTCCTTCCCCATAGCATATTCAATGCCAGAACCGAAAAAGAAAAGGGGCTCGAACACGGTAGGACACTTTGTCTTCGCCTGGCAGGCCTTGGTCGGGATTCAATCGAACTGTTGCAAGCACCACGTCACTGCTACTTATAAACTGAGTTACCCAAATATCAGAACTTTCGGAGAAGCAAGCCACCGTCCAGAGCCGAGTTACAGAATCATCTCTCGGTGGAGGATCGCTGGGCGCTGATTTGGACGTTTCTCCCTGTCTCGAACAAAAGGGTGCTCAGTCAATAACAATGTAACAAGCTAGATGTAAAGAAAACGCACGCAAACAGTCCGCAGCAAGATCCCAACACGAATTGTAGCCTGAGCATGGAAAACTACATAACCCAATGGCCTGCTCCGCGACTTCTTTGCAACGCACTCGTTCTGCGGCAAGCAGAGCTCTTTCCTTCAGTTCAAACACTAATGTCTAACATTTTCGAAGGTGCAGCGACCGCTCTCGTGGTGTCCTTCTGCTGCTCGGAAAGAACAGGTGGAAGAGTGCGGCCTGGACGAAGGTCCGGGATCTCGCCGCCGTAGCGAACAAGGTCTCTGTGCAGCATATCACTCATCCATGGCCTGACTGCTTCCGTACTATCAACAATGGAACGCTTTTTTTGAATTTGACGCGACAGAGGTCTTATCTACTCGCACTCGCAAAAGAGTCGATGACATTGACGCATCATGCAGTCAGGCGTCTCCCAGCCGGAGCCTAGCACATCGCGGACACTTGTCGCATCCCCTGTTGCGCTTGCCTCGGGTACAATGGAGCATGTGAGAATGTGATGTAGTCATAAGTTTCACTGCAGCCAAGAAACCGTACACAGGCGCTCCACTCGAAAGGCAGCGGCGATGTTCATCGGGTCGAGCAAAAACTTGCCCGTTTCCTGGTCTTGATGGACCATGACCTGAGCCGAAGTTGCTACAAGACTAGAAAATACCGTTAAGGCAATCTCTCTAGCATAAGTAATTTCGTCGCGAGGCATGCAGCAAGTCCGCGATTTCCACTTCGTGCCAAAGGTGTCGGCGGTGTGACACATTAACAAAAAGGCCTTCGCTGTTGCTGCGCAAGGCAACGAAGTGATGGTCCTTTCCAAGAATATATTCACCATGTGTACGGATTTCTTGGGCGTCGATCGGAATCACTGTTCTCCTTGGATCGTGGAGCCTGTAAAAATCCAGAGTGCCATACGACTTCTCTAGAAAAACAAAACAAATTCTTTTGCGAGTGGCCCATAGGGAAGCAGGAACCTGTTCCCGTCCGCCACGGCCCAGAAGGGGCCACAGGTTGCGTACGGGACCTTGTAGCCGTGTGCCCGGAGAGCATCGATGAGGCAGCAGTCTTTCTTCACGTCGCCTGCAAATAAGTTATTGTATTTGGATGATCGCACACCTGATGCAACTTGCTACTCGAGTCCTGTGCAGGGAGTTTTTGCAGCAGTGGTCTTGCTCTTCTTCTGACCTGTTTGACTTGCATAGGAAAGGAAATTCGATGAGGAACAATCACAACAGCAGCAAGCCTACACGTGGCTTGAAGCCCCGATAGAACCGCGGGCGCGGAAGGCATCGCCAATTGGGACGGTCCTAATCCAAACACGAAAGCTCGCCTGTACGATGCGCTTTTACCGACCCACCTCGGCCGCGGGAAGATGCTTGCTCGAGGAAAGGCGTGCGAAAATTCTCTTGGCGAGTATGTCACCTTACATGACAATGTGCAATGAAACTATGCAACTAGGTTCTGCGGCGAACAAGCCAAGAAACATTCTCGCATGACGACCTCAGGCGCCTTCATGTGCAGCTCCTTTACGCACCAGCCGCAAGCGATCCCTGAAGTCAACTTACCAGCTGTCAGTCTTGGTGCACACGTATGCACACAAACGAACACACACACAAACACACACAGACAGTCACGAACGAGAAATCATAAGCCCGCCACACATGACCGTCTCGTCCAACGGAAAGTCTTCGATGTCGGGGCTCGTCATTGCTGGCCTTCTCAAGTGGAGGCCGCACATGAAAGTTGCAGCGAGCTGCACAAGTTTCGAGAGTGCGACTCTGTCGAATACTAAGACTAAGATCATCGCTCGAACTCCTGCCAGGGCCTTGTCGCTGCATACCTGACATTGGAAGCAATGCAATCAGGGCATCATCCGAACTAATTGCACTAGGTCCGATGCTCGCACTGGATGAGCTGCTCCACGCCAGCATGATAACACCTTCGCGCATGCGCAGCAACACTATACACGTTCCCAGGGTCGAAAAATCCTTTCATCTGCTGGAAGCATCTCAACAAAGGATCGGACAAGAAGTCGCGCCAGTGAAGAATCGCTGCCTCCCTGGTTCGAGCACTACAAGATCAAGTAAGACATAAGACAGATGTTGGTTCGAACGTTCATCCCAAAAACATTGAGCGTCGAGCTCAGTGTTCAACAAACTCCGGATCCTGGTTTCCTCGTTGTTCTTGGACCTGGACAGGGTGCTGTTATACCGTTATACCTTGCATGTGAGCTACATGCTGACAACCGATGTTTGCCCCCTGTGCTTGGAGCGCCGCACAGCCATCGGGTCAAGCCTTACGGCCGCACAAGTCGGGAAAATTGGAGAATGTCTAGAGCTAATCTGCAGAAAGCAACTCCGACGTCGTCACGAGCTTCGGCGCGATCCTGCCGAACACGGAGCACCGAACAGAAAGGAATGCGACGTCTCAGTTCGTCAATAACTAACACAGCAACCTAGATGTTAAACTCGGTGCCCTGCTGCTTTCTCGTTGAATCCATGACGGCCGCGGCGGCAGGCCTCGTTGAAATTGTAGCAAAGAAGTAGTTCTTTGTTCTAGGTACCATTAAGGCACAGGCATTACCTTTCGCCAGCGGCCGTTTTCAAAAACCCCTTGGAACACTAACAATACAACAAACAAGCCACCATGTAACATCTAAACGTTTGAACTCAGATGCAATGTTTCAGGCAAGCAACAGCGGTATCCTTTGACGGCAGCGGCGTCAGACCTTGATGTACTAGGTTGCTATCGTGACATTGGTCGCTAGGTCTATTCCAAACAAAAACAGCTCCGTGCTTACGCTTTCGCCAGCCGCCGTCAGCAGCTACCCCTGAAGGACCGCTTCACATCACGCACACCAGCAACCGCAGCATGCGCTTTTGAAAAGCATAGTCAGCCTGAAGTGACATCCATCGGATCAGGCAAGGAAATCCTCGCGGCAGCAGAACGACTGCAACCGAAGTAGTGCGACCAAGGGGTAGTCCTCACCCAGCGACGGAGCCACTTGACAAAAACACCTTAGACTCAATGATCATGTGTAGTATGTGCAATCCCGCGAGCAGTCGGAACTCGGTGCAATCTAGGCACGCTTACCCGAAGGTGGCTCACTCTCTGCCATAGGCAGCCTCAGACAAAGTGCCATGACACTTCCGAACGTGACTAGCGAGGATGAGCAGTCCGAGTTCCAGGCGGCACCTTGCAGCGGTCATCATCGTCCAACATGCTGTGCTGGAAGTACAAAGCCATGACAGCCTAAGAGACATTGCTGGTGCACGGTAATAAAAGAATGCAGATTAATCTTAAGAGCCTGGCCCGACGATGGCACAACAAGAAGAAAGAAGAGAGCAGGAATGTTGCTTGATAGTTAGCGCTGCAGGAATGTCGAACAGCTAGCTTTAGCACTGCAGAGACATAGTCTTCAATTTACAGTGACACACACAAGACATTTCTCGATATCCTCGACGAAAGTTAGCTTCGCGAATCACTTGGAGCGCATCGTTCTGTTTCAGATAATGGCAGGCTGCACATCGATTAAAAACCAGCCGAGTGAAGACACACACGGCGAAAGAAAAAAAATGAGAGCACAGAAGCAGTGCGGAACCGTTCGCCTAAAGCTCCGGATCCTCTGAGTCGCTTCCTGCAAACGTCATAGTCTCGTCGTCAGAGGTGCATCGAAGAGTGCGGTAGTTGATAAGCACACTATCAACAGTGGTCTCGAACTGTTGGTTGGCGACCAAGCGATAGCCATTGACAGCGATAGCGAAAGTGCTCATATCTGGTAAAGTGAAGGCCCACGAGCAGTCGCGGATTACATTGAAATAAACTCTTTCTCTAACATGGTACATGTTATGGTTCAACGGGGCATGGAGCTCCAAGTGGCCACGGTAGTTGTGCATCAGATGCCATCTGGGAGCACCGCTGCCGAACCTGAGCTGTCCATCGTTTCCACCGTCTGCTTTACAAGGCAGCATAGCTGTGGAATGTTCAAGAATTCAACAGCATCTTGCGAATAGACATGGAAACTACTCCCACATCATCAAGTACCTCGTGCAAGTGCAGAAAGCCGTGAAGTGAAAATTCGAACCTGGTCTCTGGATATGGCTTCAGAGACCACGGTTGAAAGCTTGAGGATGTCTATATCATTTCAAGGAAAGCGAACCCTTACAAGGTTGAAGAAGTCAAACTCATGTCTGTAACAACCTCAACGCCGAAGGCTGGAAGAGTGAGGCTTGCTTGAAGATGCAAAAGATGTTCAGCTTCAAGGCTTTGGGGGTCCTACGATGAAAACTATGGAAGTGAATCTGGTTCTCCGAAGGTTCACTGAAGTCTGAAGTCATTGCCAAGAACATTCCAGGACACCCTGTAACTGTCACGGGAAATGTAAAATAGCTAGATCATAGATACTTGGAAGTAGGCAAATGCCGAGCACGTCAAGAGCGAGTAGCCGGAAAGTGCAACTGGCGTTTGCACCGTTGCGCTGAATGTCCACGAACACCAGCAAATTGCTGATGGGTCGCACCAACAAGCAGAGGCCCTGCTGCCCGGCTGCGCCGAGGATCACGACCCCATAGCGACAGCAGCCGAAATGCCACTCAATGAAGTTCATCAACCCCATGCCGGTAAGTCGACGTCTCCAGCCTCGTGGTGGATCAGCCGTGAACAGCACATCGACATGTCGGTTCGAACTCCTGGATCAAAGCTGACGAATGCTAGTACACGCATCCGAATAAACACAGTTTTACCGTCTAGTTGCTTTGGCTCACTGAAATGAATGATTTTGCGCTGTCCTAGAGAACAGTTTCGTATGCCTTTTGTTAGCGTGTTGTGCGACGTCAATGTTTGAAGATAACGTCCTTGACAAAGGAAACCATGCCCGGCCAGTTACGCCGCACAGCTGCTGTTGGCTCCAAGTCTGCAAAGTCAGAATACTCTCGGGAACGTAAGCGGCCTGGAAGGCCACCATGACAGCGCAACGAAAAGGTCAGGTGGCTGCTGCTGGTGTTAGTGCAGGTGTTGCTGTCAGTGTCAATTTCTAGTAGTGCAACAAGTGACGTTCGGCCAAGCCTCGAGCCTCAACCCGCGAAGATGATTGGCAGTTTGGCTGAAAACGTATCTTACACCGGTCTCTGCGCGGTTGAGCGCAAGTAGCCATGCAGCTCCTACTTTGAGGGGTGGGAATAAGTAGCAGGCACCCGGCCGAAGTGTCCGCATCAGAGTGAAAACGATGTGAACTAATTGCATGGCTCAATCACGCTCTCAACCAGCTCAATCAAAAAATCGCGAGAATTACCGCTGGGGGGCTACCCCACTGACGTAGGCCGAAGCCAAAGTTGAACACAGCTTTTAAACCTGCACAGGGCGGCCGGCTCGCCTAAGGGCGGCCGGCTCGCCTGTCGTCT
Organism: Symbiodinium sp. CCMP2592; assembly: GCA_905221615.1. NCBI lineage: Eukaryota > Dinophyceae > Suessiales > Symbiodiniaceae > Symbiodinium > Symbiodinium sp. CCMP2592. Next base: position 51,395 of record CAJNDT010005908.1, on the reverse strand, counting down.
TGCGGGCGGCTAGCTCGCCAAAGGGCGGCTGGCTCACCTGTCGTCTTGACCGCGGTCGGGTCGCTGCAGAGCGGTCGGCTTCCGTGTGCTGCTTGCTTGCCAAGGCAGCACCCTTCAAATTTCACGCTTCTCCCTTTGCTTCAAGTCTAGCATGTTGGATCACTAGGTAAAGCTGGAAACAGCTATTCCTCAAAGGAACAGCTGGCGCAAGACTGCTTGCCTTGTCTCACAGTTATCCTAGACCCTCACATCTCTCCTTCAAGACAAGTTGCCTTTTGCCATGTCGTTGAAATGTTTAAGCCTTGAATGGCTTCAATCATGGCCTTCCAGACACCTGTAATGAATTGCTAGTGGCGAGATATGCCTTGCTCAGCAACAGAAGCCAAGCTTGAAGTAAAGCCCGAAGCAACTGCATGGCTCAACCTCGCGCTCAACCAGCTCAGTAAAAAATTCGCGAGAGCTACCGCTGGGGGGCTACCCCACTGACGTAGGCCGAAGCCAAAGTTGAAGACAGCTTCTACACTGCACAGGGCGGCCGGCTAAGCAACTGCATGGCTCATCCTCGCGCTCAACCAGCTCAGTAAAAAATTCGCGAGAGCTACCGCTGGGGGGCTACCCCACTGACGTAGGCCGAAGCCAAAGTTGAACACAGCTTTTAAACCTGCACAGGGCGGCCGGCTCGCCTAAGGGCGGCCGGCTCGCCTGAGGGCGGCCGGCTCGCCTGAGGGCGGCCGGCTCGCCTGAGGGCGGCCGGCTCGCCTAGGGGCGGCCGGCTCGCCAAAGGGCGGCCGGCTCGCCAAAGGGCGGCCGGCTCGCCTGTCGTCTTGCGGGCGGCTAGCTCGCCAAAGGGCGGCTAGCTCACCTGTCGTCTTGCGGGCGGCTAGCTCGCCAAAGGGCGGCTAGCTCACCTGTCGTCTTGCGGGCGGCTAGCTCGCCAAAGGGCGGCCAGCTCAACTGTCGTCTTGCGGGCGGCTAGCTCGCCAAAGGGCGGCTAGCTCACCTGTCGTCTTGACCGTGGTCGGGTCAATGAAGAGCGGTCGGCTTCCCTGTGCTGCTTGCTTGCCAAGACAGCACCCTTCAAATTTCACGCTTCTCCCTTTGCTTCAAGTCTAGCATGTTGGTTCACTAGGTAAAGCTGGAAACAGCTATTCCTCAAAGGAGCAGCTGGCGCAAGACTGCTTGCCTTGTCTCACAGTTATCCTAGACCCTCACATCTCTCCTTCAAGACAGGTTGCCTTTTGCCATGTCGTTGAAATGTTTAAGCCTTGAATGGCTTCAATCATGACCTTCCAGACACCTGTAACGAATTGCTAGTGGCGAGATATGCCTTGCTCAGCAACAGAAGCAAAGCTTGAAGTAAAGCCTGAAGCAACTGCATGGCTCAACCTCGCCCTCAACCAGCTCAGTAAAAAATTCGCGAGAGCTACCGCTGGGGGGCTACCCCACTGACGTAGGCCGAAGCCAAAGTTGAACACAGCTTTTAAACCTGCACAGGGCGGCCGGCTCGCCTAAGGGCGGCCGGCTCGCCAAAGGGCGGCCGGCTCGCCTAAGGGCGGCCGGCTCGCCAAGGGCGGCCGGCTCGCCAAAGGGCGGCCGGCTCGCCTGAGGGCGGCCGGCTCGCCTAGGGGCGGCCGGCTCGCCAAAGGGCGGCCGGCTCGCCTAAGGGCGGCCGGCTCGCCTGTCGTCTTGCGGGCAGCCGGCTTGCCTAGACGCGGCCGGCTCGCTTGGATTCTTGACGACGGCCGTCCCACTTTAACGTGGTAAACCCGCTGTCGGGCGTCCAACTCGTAGTGCTTCTTGGTGACTTGTGATATCAAGTGAGCTTCGAGATGTGAGCGCAACAGGCGCGCTCTGTGTATTTGGACGTTAGTGAATAAAAACAAGAAAGAGATCGGACGAGCCATCATGAACACGAGTGCCTTTGTAGAATTCGGGTATAGGGTTTAGAGGTGCTTAAGTTAATGCCGTCTAGAAGATTAAAATCACACCCGTGCGCGTTTTCTTTACCCGGTGCCGCTTGCCGGGGAGTGGCCTGGGGCCTGACAAGGCCAGGTCCACTCATTTTTGGAAGCAATTTCTTATGTTTACACGGCATTAACTTCAAGCAAATTTTCTATCTAGTTACAATAGAGCTTCTAGCCCCCTGTCTGTATATAATTGACCGGGGGCTGGAAACCCGTAATAACAGTATTTATCATATGGACTCGGGAAAATACTATCTTGTGTTTAAGGAACCTTTCTATAGATTACAAAAACATACAAGCAAACTCGCCTGCGCCAGTCAGAAGGAACCTGGATTGTTGTTTCATGAGCATGTCGATATCACACAGCATCAGTATCTATACTACCCTCACAAGCATCAAGAGCATCATCACCACAAGATAAAAAGTAAACAAAACAACAAAAGAATGAAAGGCGAACCTTGCATGTCCGTTTCTACATGAGTACACAGGTTCAAGAAAAACGTTGCTGGCATGATCTGACGGAATGTATAAATAATAAAAGGCTACTGTTCTGTGTATGATACATGTTCATGTACATGGGGGCCTGGGCGTGCAAGGAGCTGGGCCTGGAAGATAGGGCTGGGGGTTGGGAGCTAGGGCTGGGAGGGGGCCAAAAAGTTTTTTTTGTTACCCTCAGACGATATCAAACCTCAAACCTCAGGCCGGAAATGTGTCATCTTTTCCGTGTTACAGAAAGAAGCATGACACATTTCAGGCCGGAAATGTGTCATCTTTTCCGTTTTACAGAAAGTGGCATGACACATTTCAGGCCGGAAATGTGTCATCTTTTCCGTGTTACAGAAAGAAGCATGACACATTTCAGGCCGGAAATGTGTCATCTTTTCAGCCTTACTCCTACTACTACTGCAACTGCTACTGCTACTTCCACGACTAGTTTAGAGTCCTCACGATCCTCGTACATTGCCCCATAAACGCCCTCGCCCCACGCTGCTCTGCCTAGGCGTGGGCAGGGGTGGGGCTGGAGGCTGGGGCTGGGGGGCGGGCTTGTGGGGCCAGGACTGCAGCGGGGCTGGGGCTGCGGCATACTTGGAGCTGAGGTGGCTGAGAGCCTGGGCGAGGCTGGCTGGCTGAGGGTAGGCTGGCTGGGGGTTGGGGCTGGGGGATGGGCTGGGTGGGCGACAAGGTAGCTGCTGGAGGCTGGGGGGTGGGTCGAGGGTGGGGCTGGTGGGTGGCTCTGGGACTGGCTGGGGGCTGAGGGCTGAGGCTGGGGGTTAAGGGCTGGGGCTGGGGCTGGGGGCTTGGGCTGGGGCTGGTGGGGGCTGGGGGCTAGGGCTGGGCGCTGGTAGGGGGGGGCTGGGGGGCTTGGGGGGGCTGGTCGAGGCTGGGGCTGGGCTGGGGGGCTGGGGCTGGGGCTGGCTGCGGGGGCCAGGGGCTGGGGGACTGGGGGTGGTAGGGGCTGTTGGGCTGGCTGGGCTAGGGTGGGGCTTGGGCTGGGGCTGGTGGGGGCTGGGGCTGGAGCTGGCTGGGGCTGGAGCTGAACATTTAAATTTTTAAAATTCTTTAAATTCTTTAAATTCTTTAAATTTTTAAATCGGGACCATTTCGAAATTTAAAGAATTTAAAGGATTTACCCCCTTTAAATTTTTTAAATTCTTTAAATTTTTAATTCCGGACGATTTCAGAATTTAAAGGATTTACCCCCTTTAAATTTTTTAAATTCTTTAAATTTTTAATTCCGGACGATTTCAGAATTTAAAGGATTTACCCCCTTTAAATTTTTTAAATTCTTTAAATTTTTAATTCCGGACGATTTCAGAATTTAAAGAATTTAAAGAATTTAAAAAATTTAATTCCGTGGGCTGGGGTCGGAAGCTGGGGGGCTGGGGCTGGGGCTGGAGCTGAACATTTAAATTTTTAAAATTCTTTAAATTCTTTAAATTCTTTAAATTTTTAAATCGGGACCATTTCAAGATTTAAAGAATTTAAAGGATTTACCCCCTTTAAATTTTTTAAATTCTTTAAATTTTTAATTCCGGACGATTTCAGAATTTAAAGGATTTACCCCCTTTAAATTTTTTAAATTCTTTAAATTTTTAATTCCGGACGATTTCAGAATTTAAAGAATTTAAAGAATTTAAAAAATTTAATTCCGTGGGCTGGGGTCGGAAGCTGGGGGGCTGGGGCTGGGGCTGGAGCTGAACATTTAAATTTTTAAAATTCTTTAAATTCTTTAAATTCTTTAAATTTTTAAATCGGGACATTTCAAAATTTAAAGAATTTAAAGGATTTACCCCCTTTAAATTTTTTAAATTCTTTAAATTTTTAATTCCGGACGATTTCAGAATTTAAAGGATTTACCCCCTTTAAATTTTTTAAATTCTTTAAATTTTTAATTCCGGACGATTTCAGAATTTAAAGGATTTACCCCCTTTAAATTTTTTAAATTCTTTAAATTTTTAATTCCGGACGATTTCAGAATTTAAAGAATTTAAAGAATTTAAAAAATTTAATTCCGTGGGCTGGGGTCGGAAGCTGGGGGGCTGGGGCTGGGGCTGGAGCTGAACATTTAAATTTTTAAAATTCTTTAAATTCTTTAAATTCTTTAAATTTTTAAATCGGGACCATTTCAAGATTTAAAGAATTTAAAGGATTTACCCCCTTTAAATTTTTTAAATTCTTTAAATTTTTAATTCCGGACGATTTCAGAATTTAAAGGATTTACCCCCTTTAAATTTTTTAAATTCTTTAAATTTTTAATTCCGGACGATTTCAGAATTTAAAGAATTTAAAGAATTTAAAAAATTTAATTCCGTGGGCTGGGGTCGGAAGCTGGGGGGCTGGGGCTGGGGCTGGAGCTGAACATTTAAATTTTTAAAATTCTTTAAATTCTTTAAATTCTTTAAATTTTTAAATCGGGACCATTTCAAGATTTAAAGAATTTAAAGGATTTACCCCCTTTAAATTTTTTAAATTCTTTAAATTTTTAATTCCGGACGATTTCAGAATTTAAAGGATTTACCCCCTTTAAATTTTTTAAATTCTTTAAATTTTTAATTCCGGACGATTTCAGAATTTAAAGGATTTACCCCCTTTAAATTTTTTAAATTCTTTAAATTTTTAATTCCGGACGATTTCAGAATTTAAAGAATTTAAAGAATTTAAAAAATTTAATTCCGTGGGCTGGGGTCGGAAGCTGGGGGGCTGGGGCTGGGGCTGGAGCTGAACATTTAAATTTTTAAAATTCTTTAAATTCTTTAAATTCTTTAAATTTTTAAATCGGGACCATTTCAAGATTTAAAGAATTTAAAGGATTTACCCCCTTTAAATTTTTTAAATTCTTTAAATTTTTAATTCCGGACGATTTCAGAATTTAAAGGATTTACCCCCTTTAAATTTTTTAAATTCTTTAATTTTTTAATTCCGGACGATTTCAGAATTTAAAGGATTTACCCCCTTTAAATTTTTTAAATTCTTTAAATTTGTAATTCCGTATATACACAGTATATATTAAGACACAGAGCAAGCCCTACGCCAAATAGAACCTAAAGGTCCTACGTACATATATATATATATGTATATATAATACATATATGTGTGTATGTGTGTATATACTATGTTTATACAAACATACTTGACACTAGATGCAAGCCTACGAAACTGTAAGCCGTATAACTCCCTCGAAAGTAGCACTGTCAATCTCCATCTCTTTTTGTCCTATATACCTATGTGTGTAGATGTATACATATCTATATACATACATATATACACAAATATATACATATATATGTATGTGTGTGTGTATGTCTACATTTATACAGACATAAGTATGTACCTATTTCTATTTGCATATTTACTTGCATGTGTATGTATATATATATATATATATATATATATATATTTGTGTGTGTATGTATATGTATTGTTTTCGGCCTTGTTTTCTTGGTGCATACATATGCAGAAAGATGAGAGGCCCAGCATGGCAGAAAGGAAGTTACACTGATGAAACGAGAGCACTCGTTGTCAGAACCCCCCAGCCCTACCACAAAATCTAAAGAACCGCCATAGCGAACTGAAGTTTGGATTGCTGCATGTTTTTCCTGGCGAGGAGGATAGTCTGCTTTTGCAACTGACGGCCGCAGCGGTCACAAAGGCGCCGACCCCAGTCATACATAATGTTGCATTGATGTGTAAGAACCATATCGACTCATGCATAAACATGTGAGTATACGATCGTATACCTGTGTCTGTACATGCACATTACACATACACATGTACATAGTCTAGTTCTCGCGGAGCAGGAGGCAACAAATGTACATAATATGCATATGTATACATACAGAGTAGAGCAAACAGGTATACACATGTAGGTGCGAGTGTGTGCGTGTGTGTGTGTGCGCATGTATGTGTATCTATTTCATATCTATATCAATTTTCTACGGTACATCATATGTTCCTGCATAGTACATGCATTCGAGTAGACATGCTTGCATGCATGCGTGCAACACGCCCTTGGCATTGCCACGAGCAGTAAACCGGTAAACTGGAAGAGATATCTATCGGTGCTGGTGTAGATACAAACGACGACAACAGACATGGATACATACAGTATAGCATGAGTTAGTTGCACACTGTGTCACGCAAGCCCAGCATGAAACACATGCACATGCATACAGACATGCATACAGCACGTGAAGCACAATCGGACGCATGCATTGTGCAGTATGTGCATATATTGAATGCCGGATGCCTGCACGAGTCCGTGCCATGTTTGTGAAAGGTATGCAGGGTTGCTCGTTCACGCAGGAGGTGTGGAAAGCATGGCGCAGGAGGTTTACAGCTCCGTCTATCTGAAAGCAACAGGAGATGGACCTGCGCGGCGGGCAGCAGATCGACATGACCTGCTGGTCTTGGGCCCAGCGGTCCACATGCACCAAGGGAGCGGCACGTGTGTTGGCCAAGTTTTTGTTGCAAAAACCTCACAGCCATGAACGGCCTAAACCTCCACCTAAAGGCCCCTAAGTCCGAAACGCTTCGAGTCCGAGTCCCTCTAAGGAACCATTACTGGGCCTTGGAGCGGGACAACGGCTCGTACCATTCAACGCTGGAGGCCCCTATGCAGGGACTCAGAGTTGGCCCTTACCGTTCCCGAAACTCGTATCAAGGAGACTTGTGTCCGTCGAACCTACGACCAAGCGCATAGGTCCTAGGTACTCTTCCAAAATAAAAGCTGGACCTCAGCCGGAAGCCTCGACCAACTCCTTCAGAGAACGCCTATACACAGGGAACCTAGAAGGTTCCAAACAAACGGTTGGCCACCGCTCCATGGCCATTCAACAGGTGAACCAGCAGCTCACGCGGGCGTTGAAGTCAGACTCCCAGGCTCTAACCCCTCGGGCATTCAAGGACTTCGGGCTCTCTTTACCTTGGACTTGGACCCTTTCGACACAGAACGTTGCAGCCGCAGAAGCAAGACCGGCGTATGACTTTAAATTCCTGTGATTCTTCAAGCTTCAGCATGAAATGTTGGAGTCCCCTATCCACGTTGCAGGTGCTTGGGCGCATGCAGATGCACTTTGAGACAGCAGTCGGCGACTCTGGCGACACGGGTGCGGGGACCTCAGTCCCTGTAAGGGCGACGAGGCAGTTATTGCTATAATCTGCTACCGGAGAAAAGCAATATGAGTCCGAAGGCCACCAAGCTTGAATGCTGCAAGCATCTCTTTCCTCAGGTGTACAGGAACTGCCATGCATTGCACAGACGCAGTATCAGACTTGAAGAGCATGGATCTCAGGCTCACGGCCTCACCAGTGCTGGCCTTCTGAAGGTTCGACGGGGCAACCTGATTCTTGGACTTGGGTTCGTTTCTTTTGAGGGCTCCGGTGATGTTGTTCAAGTATGCTGCACGTTTGCCGAGATGGCAAGAATTCAGCTGGGTCGCTTGCAGTGCCACAAGAATGCTACTGTTCATCCAAGAACAGTACGCTACAAATCGGGCCCAGGTTCGATCTAAGTAGAGATTCTCCATGTGCTGAGCGGACAGCCGAAACTATGCCTGCGAAGAGTATTATGATGATGTCACTATGACGATGGTGGAGATGTTAATGGGGATGGTGACGATGATGATGGTGGTGATGACGAAGTTTATGTCGATGTTGATGCTGATTTCTGTGACGATCGCGGTCACGGTGGTGGTGGGCGCGGGGGCGTTGACGGCGGCGGCGGCGGCGGCGGCGGTAGTGGTTCGTGATCGATAGTTGAGGAGCAGGAGGAGGAGGAAGAGGAGGAGGAGGGGTGGTGGTGATGCTGATGCCCATCAGATGCGATGAAAACCCCGAGCCTAACAACGACGACGGGATGGCACGACGATTCCTTCATTGCGCTCGTTGCCCGTGCCGATGTCTGGCCATGGTGCTGCATTCATCTTCGACAAGTATCACTGCAGCTGTGAAGTAGTTGACGGAGTTTACCACCTACATTCCAGGCTTGTGAGCGGCTGGCTGCCTCCCCAGCAGGCCTGGGCTGACGAGGTCGTGCGTGTCAGTGCTTCGCACTGACATAGTAGGGCTTGGCCTTGTTAGGCTCAGGCTCGCAAGATCTCGCTTCGTGTGACAGCGACGGTTTGGGATTGATCTGTTGCAACTTGCACGTGGTCAGACGTCCTGGAGAAGCAGTGGGCCAAGGAGCTCCTCGGGCAGACCGGGCGATGTTTCCGCACTGATTTTTCGATGTCCATGCCTGCTTTTGTCGCCAAGCTGGGCATGCCTCTTGCGAGAAGTTTTGTGTGCAGCAGCAGGTCTAGCAGAATCCAGGGTTGTCCATGTGGGGATTGGTGTTTGGAAACGCTTGCAAGGTTACATCTTGGTTTAAACGTGTTACGTGCGACCTTGCCGACATACCGAGTGTGACTGAAAAAGCTTGGCAGTGCCAGGCAGCATGCTGCCGGCGAAGAGGTCTTGGAGGAAGATGAGGCCGGGCTGCATGGTTTGGTTGAATTTTTAATAGTCCCAGGATGAATCATGACAAGCCTGTGCTGCCATGAGTTGAAGTACGCATGATCCTTAAATGGCCTCAGGTGTTCTCCCGTCCACGTGTAGCAGATGTGCACAGACACCCAACCATTTAGACCATTGACCCCACAAGCGCAACACCGCGTCTCCGCCACCCGAAGCCATATACAGCTTAAATAGACTTGAGCATGACTCGCGCCACTTGCATGCCCAGAGGTTCTGAGCTACTGCGACTACCTGAACGTCATGTTCGGACGCAAGAGGCATATCCATGGGGTTGAATGATTTGTTGGACGGCCGAATTTGTTGAACCTCCCAGAGAAACAGACAGCGACTGACCCTACCAGCCATGACGCTGCTGGGAAATGAGCCACAACGCTGGTTTCAATTTGGGGACCTAAACTTTTAACTACGATAGAGGGTTGACGAGCTCTGCTGTCACTGAACGGCAGCAGCTAATCATCATGTTTGATGCAGCCCAGCGCCTGCAGATTGTTAATTAGTGGTTTTGTTGCTGCCGTTCCTTGAGCGGTTGTTCCTATCACTACCAAGATGCCTACTGACATTGCCGCGAGTCTTCGCAGCGGACGGCCCCAAGCAAGCCAGCTCGGGCCCCCTGATAGCAACCTGCAGAGGTACAAAGTCTACCTCTGGATGTACGACATATCGGATGGCTTTGCTGCACGGTGGTCATGGCTGCTGCTCGGGAAGGATTTCAAGGCAGCAGCCTGCTTTGCTCGGTGTCACAGCTACGAAGTCATGAGCATTGGCTGCTCTGCATGCAGTGGTCTGCGCGAGCATGTCGTATGCAGCTGTGTTTGGTGTTAGGTACTAGGAGAGGTCTCCCCTGTGCGCACTGGATACACAGCATCAAGCCTTTCTGCCATCGCAGAAGCGCCCAAGCAATCCCACAATCCAGAACAGAACTCTATGGTGCACTCCCCCGCAATACACTTCGCAGGGCATTTGGCACACGGGCGTTGTGGTGGAGTGGCCGGATAAAAGCTCCTTCCCGAGCACGGTTTCGGGTATGAGCTTGAGGCTTCTAGGTGCAGAAATCGAAGATTACAGGCAGGGTTTCAGCTTGAGGTCCGAGGTTTCATACGCACACCCTGTCATACTATGATGCTATGTAAGCCACAATCTTCCCTAGCACACCAATCGGCCTGACTGACATCAACCTCGATTGATTTGGCATGTTGGACGATTATGCCTGCGATAGAGCATCATGCGCAAGCGTCTTTGGATTCTGCTGTCCAAGCTCAACAAGCCAGAAGCACGGAACCCTCGATCTGTCAGGTACGTAAGCCTCGAGAGTTATTGATCCCACCTCCATCGCTCCAAAACCCGTTCGGCCTACCACGAGACGATTCGAAGCGCCCTTGCTAGATGCCTCGCAAGCCCCAGAGAAACCTGCGAATGGGTGAGCTTCTTCCCCTGAGCCTAAACCCTCAACCCCCGGTCAAACCGCACAAATTCGCAAGCATGCCCCAAAACCCGGAAACACTCCCGAACCTTCCACCGCCTGGAGCCTCTCCGAAGCTCTAGACCTGGCGAAAGCCCAGGCTCGGAATTCTGGTTCGGGGGCCGCATCTTCGACTCCCAACCCGGGTGCGGCTTTAGGGAAGCGGGGTTGCAGGGATATGGATGGAGATACTTGTATATAAGGTGTATGTTCAGGGTCCCTAAGTTTTCGGAAGGCCCGAAACTCTAACCCTCCATGCAAGGAGTTATGGGGTTGGGGGCTGCGCTCTTCGGGGGTTCACAGCTACCAGCAGTGTACGGTACTGATATCTCAGCACCACTTATCCTAATGCACCCGCTTGCGATCCCAGCCTTGTCCTCTTTCGAGAAGTCTCGCAGACCACAGCGCGAGAGTCTGGCGGACCACAAGCCTTGTAGTATTTGGACTTTCGCGTAAGAATAGGAGCACCTTGATTGGACTTCGAGTCGCCGGGGAACTCTGGGTGCAGATCCTGTCGAAAAATACTGGGCAATGCTGAAGACTCTTGACCAATACCAAGTATAGAGCAGATGGAAAGTCCCTCTGAAACTCTCGCCGTCAGAGGACCACTCCATTCGGAGAGCCGGTGGAGAGGAGGCCGGGCAGCGGAGTGGCTACCACCGTTGGTTTCGGGTTGATGCTGCTGCTGCTGCCGCCATCACGGCCGCTGCCACTGCTCGCTGCGGGCTTATTCATGTTCCGACGACGATAACGACTTGATATTCAGAAACGAAAACCATCTGCGATTGTATGTTCAAAAGGAACGAATGTTAACGCCCGGTATTCGTACAGGCATGAAGGAGAAGTTTCCCAACACAGCTTCACGCCGAGGCCTCAAGCCCTGGAGCCCGCAGCCCCAAGAGTCCAGGGTCCAACAATGAGAGGTGAGCCTGGAGTTTGGGAGTTATTTCTGGTTTGGTTCTCATCCTGCTAATATTCTTCTTGTTAAGACGGTTAAGATCATGAACATTTAGCAAGATTGCTAGCTACTGCTAGCACTGGTCTTATGTTGTAGTTGATTTCGTCGTCGCTTCTCGAAGGTTCTTGGGCTACACGTACAAGAGGCGTGCAGAAACTTGGGAGTACCTCACCAGGCGCCGACTCCGTACGATTGGGAGGGTCGGCTGCAGGTTCAGGGGGAAAGGGCTTTGAGGCTTGCCGGGGCTGCGAATTCTTTTGGTTTTTTGGGGGGGCGTTTGGGGTCCGGGCTGCTTGGGTTGTAGTATAGGGCTTTGCTAATGGACTGGGAAGATCGACGGCCAGGCACTGTGCTTCTGAGTTCACCCGCGAGAACTACGACGTGCTGCGCGGGCCTAAGCGGTTTAATGGCGCGTTATGGTGGTATGGTGTGCGGGGTTGTTGGACTGTTAAGGGGGCCCTTGAGGTGTTCGGGGCTTAATGCGACCTGTCGGCTTCAACAAGCATGGCCACCTCGAGGGCAAAGCTGTGCGTTTACTAGGTCTGCGCTTCGCGATGAGAGGGGATTCGGGATTGGGGCCGCTGCTGCCGCAGGTTTGGGGCTGTTCGGTGCTGAGGTTTCATTGTAGGGCTTGTCTTCAGCAGGTCTGGTGGTGTGGTCCCTGATACAGGGTCTAAGAGTCTGCGTACCCAATTTCAGCCTCGAGGCCGTAAGTTGGACAGAGGTCTGGTGAACGAGTGCAAAAGCCAGCCAGGACTCACAACTGCAATCACTTCTCGGAGAAGCTGCACATGTTCCTGCGCAATGAGCCCCGCACCCAAGAGGGGATGGACGAGGTTGGAATGGCCTAGCATAGCATAATCCTTGTGCAGTATAGTGGCACAATGGTAGACTGAGGTCTGTGACTGATGTGAGAGCAATTTGCCGGTGTGAACAGCAGCTCAAACTCTGAGTAGCACTTCACCAGCAACAACCACACACCCGTGAGGCGACGAGCAGGCAAGGCAATCAGGAAGGCACCATCAGGGGAAGCACGACTACGACCACAATGGAGCTCTCCACATGTGTCACCATGTGCGTGTGTCTGCGCGTACACACAGACACGCTGTTCACGCCTTTCGTGGTGTGGAGCGCTATGAGCACGAAACCCCAGCCAAGGCACATCCCTGACGAGGTGCTCAAGCAGCCGGACATGGTTGGAAGCACAGTGCACGGAATTGGGGATAGTGAGATAGTATTTTCCTTCCGGCAACTGGGCCCTGTGGCGCGGCCCGGTGCGTGACTTTGGATGTCGCCGAACCCGAAACCACACGCCATACTACGCAGCAGTCGACCTAGACGCTTGGATTAGATGGCTTGAGCTGAAGCACCCAAAGCTTCGAAGCCCTGAAAGGATGTGGGGTTGAGGATTTAGGAGTTTAGCGCTTAGGCTCTTGGGTCCCAAAGACTGCACCTGCAAGCTTCAAGGTCATGCAGACCATTACAGCCCGGGCTTTGCGACCCCTGCTCAATCGTTGGTTGGGAGGCTTCGAGTCCAAGGACCTTGGGAAGTTAGGAGGTTTCCGTAATTTGCTTGAATCTTGCGCTGCCCATAAGTTCGGGGTCCTTATGATGGGGTCCTCCGACTTGTAGGGCTTGAATGACAGCGCCAATTGTTGGCCCAGATTCCGAAACAACCATGTGAGGTCTATAATCACAGCGTGCCCCGAAGACTACAGCCAAGCCCCCGAACCCACCACTGACTGCGATTCATCCCAAAGTCTTTTGATACCAAACTGGCTGAGGCATTGACAGTAAGAGGTTGGGTTCTTCAGATCAGCAGCCGTGTTGCCATGTGTTGCCGGTGATGCTGCTGCTGTGATGTGGTGATAGCGGCGGCGAGTGTTTGGCCTCTTCGAGGCAACCTCACAACACCTACTCGTCGCAGGATGGCAGGTCTACAGACGGTGGTGAGGCAGCGAGGCCAACCGACCGGCCTGAATTCCGTTTCGAATTCTACATGACCTCACTGGTCTTCCCCCATCATGCCGTCGAGTTGTCGCGGATCGTTTGCACATATCCTACAATGCTTGACATAGGCATGCTATACAGCATGTCACGTTCCTCAGATTCTACATGCTGCAACCCACGTTTCAGCTGCCCAGGGCTCTCTGGGACTCGCTGAGCCCCGGCGCCCTCGTTGAGTTCGTGCACGAGGACAGCGGTCGCCCGCTGGTGGGCAAGGCCCGGTCCAGATCAATACTCCTAATTATAGCAAAAAGAAAATTCAAAAAGGGGAAAAATAGTAGCAAATGAAGATGAAGATAATCAGAAATATTAATACGTATTAACTAATAAAAATTACAAAATGATGAGAAGAAGAAACAATACTAACAAAGATAATCGCCTTCCTGGTCTTGTCCAGGGCAGATCCTGCGTCCTGCGTTCCTCCTTGAGTTGAGAAGTCGCACGGCAAGACGCCAACTAGACATTCTTGTCGAGAGGCCCACAAGTTGGTGCACGTGTCTCCTGCAAGCCGCATGGGCAGGTCCTGTCTTTGCGGGACAATTCAGCTGCGCAGGCAACCTGCCAGCATCCAGAGCCATGTGGCAGCCAGAAGGGATCAACAGGTGCGGGATTGAGGGCTTATTAGCACGGTCAGTCCGCGGAACTCTAAGCCTGAATGCAGCAACGATGACGGCACCTCGCGGGCTCCTGCAGAAAATCAGTTTCCTCTCCCGAAAGATCCTGAAAGGACCTCGGAGGGCTTCCCGGATCAGGGGTCATCGCACGGCGGTGCACCGCGTTTCCGTTTTGTCCGTGCCCTTGTTCCTGACGGCGGCAATCCTCGGGCGCGCAGGGGATGGCCACGGATTCATGGCAGGCTGGCTAGATGGATGGATGGACTAAACCTAAGCTGCCATGGCCAAGTGGGCCGATGTGGCTCCCATGGTTGCATACTTCCATGCGTGACTTTCGAGTCGCAGCGACCGTCTACAACCGCCGTTCGCTTTCGCTTTCAGACCCTAAGCCCGGCTGGTGACCCAGCCGTGGCCGACTGCAGCCAAGGTCGCTTCCCTGAACCTCCTGCAGCAAAGCATGGTGCAGCAGGACCCCATCCGAAAAGCAGGGGTGTGCCAACATCCAAGCCTACTTTGCATTTGGGTTTGCTCATCTCAGCTTTGACGCATGCATCAACTAGGCGAGCATGCGACCTGCAGCACTCCTGGGAGGAAGTGTTGCGAACGAGCATCACCAAGGCTCGGACAAGAAAGAGCACTTTCGGGGTTTGGGATCTTAGTCAGCATACTTGAATTGTTCAATCTTCGTGGGTGTCGTAGCTTGACCAGGCTCAGGCAAGGTCGAGGGATGCTTCCGTGCAGCTTGGTGCATGCGCGCGCGCGGAAGCCTTGAAGTTATCAGAAGAAGCACTTCCAACGTGCCCGAGGCTAAGCTAAGCAACTAGCCCAACATCAGCGCCAATTTCCAGCTCTCTCCAAAAACAACCACTGTACATTGTACTTGGGGAGTGCTCAGATCTGGATCCCTAAAAGTTCGATTCCCACCTGAAACACGTATCGCCCCCCGTCAGGTGCTCCGCAGCGCTCCGAAGCCCATTCCACGAACCCGCGAGGCAACTACAGGCGTGGGCTTCGAAGATGAACGTTTCAACTTTGGAGCAGGATACATACCTAGGTTAGGTACTAGACTGTACTATGCTAATATAGCATATTGTACTATGCTGTAATATGTAAAGTACAAGAAACTTAAGCATCCTGGTGACAATGAGACTCTCAACCCTCAGTCAGGACGAAGGTTCGAAGTCGCATGAAACAGGGCTGCAGACAATTTCTGTTCAGGGTTGCTAGGAAGTCGAAACTTAAGCTTCCCTGGCGTGGTGCATGGACTAAGTCGGACAAGTGATAGTGGTACGGTCTTAGGGTTTATTTGCTACTTGTGCTCCAGGCGTCCATGCGTGCAAGCATGCAGCAAAAAAGTCAACCTCCAAGCATGCCCAAGCAAGCTTCTGAACGGCCGACTAACAGAACACCGGTTCATGGTTGAAAGGTATCGTTTGTCGCGGTCCGAGCGGTCCCTAGGCCTGAACTCCCAAGCCCACCTTGCTGAGTCCAGCCTGAGTTTTGAGCTTACTGTGCTGGGGATCATAGGTGTTGTCTCAGACTTGGACATTAACAGGAAGCCCTAGCTATTGAAGGGAGTAATCATCTTGACCGGCAATTCAAGCACGAGTAGACGTAGCCAAGCATCATGACTGCTCGTCGCTTCAACGTTAAGCCACCAAAAACGAATCGTGTCGATGCTCGCTGTCGTTTCCTTCGTCAGCAAACGGAGACGATGGATATCCTAACTAAGTTATTTGGATCATGCGTTCGATATAATTACTTGTGACGATCGCGGATTCCACGTAATGAAGCAGGGTTCGGCTCTGTTCAGAAGAAATTGAGTCGAAACCATCCTAGAACTTTGTGAAAGCATGAACGATGGATACTGTCAGGGGCAAGTCGTGAAGTAAGCAGCTGTAAGGCCTGCTTGCATCAGGCCCGACTTGCTGTCCAAGCATCTGCCAGCTTGACTGAGTCCCGAGAGGGGTGTCCGGGTTTGGTTGCTGAAGAAACGGGCCTTACTAACATTTTAGGGTTTGGGGTATTGGGGTCAAGCGGGTTTGATCGTTGGGGCACCTCCACCACGTACAGGTAGCATCATGCTAAGAAGTCCCCACTGCATGTGTGGGCTCATGTACATAGGCCTCAAGCCGGCCGGCATTGCGCATTTGCAAGAGGCAGACTGCGCTAGGACAGAGCCAGCCTGGCACCAAAATGCCGTGCAGCTGCGAGTGTGAGTCACGGGACCTTTCCGGCGAGCACCAACCCTTGCTACCCCCAACATGTTAAGACTTGGGCCATGAGCGTCCTTAGGCCCTTTGGCTAGAAAGGTGGCGCTCCGGGCCGTGGCGCTGAAGAAGGAGCTCGAGGCCGAGGCGAGCAGCTACAGATGATTCGGGCGATTAGGGCGAACGAGGTCCAAGTCTGACTCTGCTCAGCCCGAGTCTTCGTTTCCATTCCTGCAGGCTGCAAAGGAGGAGGCGGCGCGTGAGGAACGGGACAAAGAGCTCGACCGGCTAACAGACGAGGCCATGCGGTGGCTGGGATGGGACGGAACGGATTTTCTTGCCTGTCACAAAACTTGTGCGTGCGTGTATGCAAAAATGGCATGTATACTATGCATGTATGTAGGTATGCATGAATGAAGGCATGTACACATGCATGCGAGTGTGCAGTTATGTGTGTATTCGTGTATGCAAGAGATGTATAAATGTTGCATGTGCGTGGTACCTACATGAAGGTGTACAGGCACATGTAGATGTGGATGCATATGTCTATATGTGCGTCTATGTTCATGCATGTGTACATGTATGCATATACGGAGCACAACTCGACTGCCTAATGTAGATGAGTCGGACATGGAATCTAATAAAGTCGTAGCCATTAGGAGGTACAAGACAGCAGGAAGGAAGGGCAATAATGCAAGCATGATTGAATTGTGAAGCGGACTTGGCCAGTTTCAGCAGGTTATGTGTTGATTAGATACTCAAGATGAACCCAAGTCTCTCTCAACCAGCACGAATTGGATTGCTTTGAAGTCTGAGCCTGTCCTCCGTCCGAGCTAAAACAGACCCTTCGGCACCTGGTAGAAGAACTGTCGTGGTCTCAACCATATACTTGTCATTCTGCTCTTGCAAGCACGGCAGGTCAACACAATGAAGGAGCGCACTGCCAAGGCCAAAGAACTGCTGAGGCACTCGTCTTTGCCAGTCTGGGAGATGTATGAGTGTGCCAAGCGTGACAAGCTGGCTACTGGTAGCTGCACAATAACATCTACTTGTACGACCTGATTCCTGTCCCATCCGCATGCAAAGCCAAGCCCATCCAACCCCCAAACTCTACCCTCGATGTACCTATCTGCCATACATGCATCAATACATGTGTATGTGTACATGGGCAAAGACATACGTATGGTTGTGCGTATGCATGCAGAGCGCGCAAGGTGTCGATGGCTACACCATGTCGCTAGTTATGCCTATGCTTGTAAGCACCCTTTACCTTATGTCGTTACATGCTGCCATAGCCAGACATGTATGGTGGGTGACCCAGGCAGGGCAACGGACTTTCGAAGTGCTTGACTGCAGGCAACACACTCGTCTTCGGGAAGTCACAGGCGCATCCCTGCGATTTCTTGGACTTCCAATCTTCCTCCCAGGCTCAAGAATCCGGCTTTCCCGTGTGGAGCATTTGATAAATACTGCGAGTAGGCAAGACGGCCGGAATCTGGAGTATGGACTTGTGTACGGTGTTCGGTTGCCTGCTGCCTGATTTGAGTGTTTGCCAGGTGTCCACCTATTCGCGTCTACTGCACCGAGTTTATGAGCATGCCTGCTTTCAGACTTCCAGTCTCCGTCTCCCGTCTGTAGGTGCAAAAGTCCCATAGAGTCCCAAGAGGCCCCGATTGCAGGAGCGGCTTCTCCTGGCCGGGAGTCGGAGCGCATCCGTCGGCTGGCGGAGGTTTCGTCATGCTTGTGGCTTGGGGGTGTAGGGATATTTAGGGTCTCCGGGTTCAGGGTTTCAACGGTTCAGGGTTTGGGGTTCAGGATGTCGTGCCTGTGGTTTGGGCATCATGTCAGAAGAGATTCGGGTTTTGGGCGATACTGGTTGATCCGTGAGGTTTTACAATGTTTTACAGGGCTCCCCTTTGCATCCAATCAGAGGGGCCTTGAGACCTCCGTCCTTGGAACAGCTGCAAACTTCAGTCAGCGTCTCGCATTCTGAGTCCTGGCCCACGCTGCCCACGATGAGTCGAAGAAGCCCGAGAAGCCAGAATATATAGTTGAAAATCACGAGTCCTGCAAGGCTTCCAGTGCAAATGCCGTCATCGATGCAGCCGAGAGACGGGTGGCTTGGAAGCAGCCGGTGAATTTCAACCCTAGGGAGGCCCTATCAATCCGAATAACTGCAACACACTTACTGGCACAACCCACGGTTGACAGCTTCCTTGCGAGGGAGAGGAGGAGGAGGAGGAGGACAACAACACATATGGTCGCATTGATGTCGCTTGATGCATCTCACCCTCCTGGCATGCTGATCTAAAGCTACATTACAAGCACCGTGTTCTCGAACACACTGTCGCCACTGCGGCGACAATGTTGCGGCTTTCGGTGTTGCGGAAATCGGCGTCATGCCTTCCCGCAGGGGTGTCCATGTTTGGTGCGCGCATGCTTCCTTCCCCTGCTGCACGCGCTCGTATATTACTCGTTGTGGCTGCTACGTGTAATGCCGTGCAACAGCATATAGTTTGGCAGCAGGCAGCACTCATGGCATGCGTCAACAAGCAAGAACTCCCACAGTAGAGCTTGCATCCTTCCCACATCTGCTTCCGATCTGGCATAAAAGTGCCAACCGCCTCGAAGAACTTTCGGCCCCGGATCACCCAGGCAAGGCACGAACGGATTCTCGAGGCTGGCCGAGAAGTCCTGGGTTTGGTCCGCTTTGGTAAATGTCGACACAGGCGAAGAGGAGGGTTGTGATACTGGGCAAGCTCTTGATGGAAATTCTCTGGCTGATTGCTTGCTTGCATCGTGGCAATTATGTATACCAAAAAGCTTTGAGAGAAGATTGCCCTGGCCAGGCCGTCGGGAGGCAGCCCGCAGGCACACCGACGTGGACAGCAATGCGGACCTGCAGATTTGGCATAAACCGGATTCAGTAAATCCAGCTATTCCTGTGAATACCACGGACCCCAGAACCGCAATCTTGTTCACAAAAGGCAGGGATACTTGGCAGGTGACCGGCCCTTCTTGCGGCCTCGCCTGGAGGCGTGTGTTTAAGTTGGAGCTCCAAGTTCAACACGTGACCTCAACATGCTAATAGTATCCTACTACTATAATAACAATAGGCTATAATGATACCATAATGATCCTATATGATACTATAGTACAATAATACCATAACAATGAAGCAAGCCCTCAGTTCTACCAAGCTCCGAACAGAGCCCCAAATACGGTCAAGCCTCAGGGAACAACCCCTGAACCCGAAGCTTCGGGAATCGGAAGTCATGGAAAGCCAGGCCATGGTGCCCTCTGCATGCCTTATACCGTATCATATATATATATATATATATATACATACATACATACATATATATATATATATACAAATAAACCTCGAGCGGCGATACGCTTTTAAAAGCCTCATCCTACTTGTTCAGCTGGTCATCGCTGTAGTGGTTGAAATGATGTTGAAGGGTTTTCCTGCTTGTCGTGATGTTGCTGATGGCAGCTATGGACTCCACGGTGATAGTGATGGTCAGTATGGTGGCACTGCAGAGGGTGGTGATGCTGATGATTGCTCATGGTGTTTGATGTCTGGCTTTGTGGCTGCATACGCTGCTTCAGCTGAAGCCTTGGGGCTTGCCAAACCATCGCCCACCAAGCGTGATGTTCTTCCGTGAACAACTACTAACGGTTTGGTCTACCTTGATTCGGGGGCCCAAGCTTCGCTGTCGCATTCTGAGGCCATGCACGACACGTGTAACCTAGGCACGCTAACCCCCCCCAAGGAAAAGAGTCAAGGCCAGAGAAGAGCTTAGGGTTTAGGGCTTCGAGTGGCAGCAGAAACCACCTACCTGAACTCCCACTAGGCTTCGCAAAGTGTGAAACTGCCAGCTGCAGCAGGGCCACATGCGCTGCATTGAGGAGCACATTGCAAGGCCGGAGGGTCTCCGGCTGGGTCGATGTTCAGACACTGAGTTTGTAACTTGTGGTGCTGTCGCAACAAGGGCCCTCAACAGGAAAGCCTCTTGGTGGCGGAATCCTGAGCCCCTCTGAAGGCCTTCCCTTGAGCTGTGCCTGGCAGGGCCAAAGACCGTTCTCTCCAGCGTTCGCAAAGCGAAGATCGTTTGGGAGGCTCGCTCTTCAGCCCTCACAGGTCATTGCGAGTGGCTTTGACACACTCAGTACAAATGCTGGTAGCATTTCGAGCATCATTCTGATGTGCAGGGCCGCGGAAAGCAGGATTTGTCGATATTTCAGCGGTGTCCACGGTGATGGTTATTCCTCATGCTTATCACCGTGCGCATGCATGTATGGAATATCTTGTTTTCCCTCGTGTCACATTGTCGTACATGTACAGGCATGCGTTCATGAATGTGCATGCAGGCATACATGGGCCGTCTCGCTGTTGTACCTTGATGTCGCCTTTGCTTCGCAGTAGCCGTGAATCTCACAAAGGCCACCCGAAACTAGGGCTTTGCAGCATAGAGTTGTCGCATCCCAATCTGGACTGAGCTTCCTCCAATCACTTGCCTGAACCCTAAACCTACTTGCATAGGAGCCTTTATGATTAAACCAGGGTTTCGGGGCATATGATTATGGTAAATTAGAATGAGGAACCCTAGCGAATAATATTGGTAACGATTTAGGCTTCTTCTATATTACGTTAATCAGACCGCCGAAGAACCGAAGCTGCTCATCGGCAGGACGTGCCCACCTGGTGCTTCGGACGGCCGGATCTTGTTGGGTGGGCTCCGTCGAGAATTGGTTTCGACAGGTATGGGGTTCTTTGTGACGAGACCACACAGATGCAATGCAAGCCTCTGGATGTTGAGAGCTTCAGGCAACGAAGGCATTGGCGAGCTTGTCGCAGAAGAAGTAGAGCGACACAGCCAGATCAAACTAAGGGGAGCCGCGCGCCAAAAGCCAAGCCGAATTCGGGCCAAGATCCAGAGGCTTTAACCAATACGTAGCGGTGAATCTTCACAGTTGATTCAACGTGTTCGCCTCTCGTCGATTCTGAATCGGAGGTCTCTCCTTGATCTCAGTCCTCAGCCTAAGACCTTAGGAGTGTACGAAGGCCCTGAGTGAGCTTACGAACACTCGTAGAAAGAAAGCGGCTCTTCAGCATTGATTTCGACCACGTCCCCGAACCCCCACGAGTTGCCTTCAGGTAGCGGCCAACTCGCGCTGACACCCTTCTGCTGGAGGAGGAGGCCACAGACCTGCCACAAACATCGCGAGAACCTTTTGTGACCACAGAAAACCGAGCACCTTGAGCCGGAACTACCCATATCCTCACATCAAAGACTTTCTCCTGCGAATTCTGCATGCACAGAGCTTGTGTGCAAAAACCTCTCGTAGATGCAGTGCTCAAGTCATCGCCAAAGCAGCGGCATGCGCGTTTGGCTGAACGTCGCTCCACCCGGTTCAGCTGTTTTGTCAAGCGGTGGCACAAGCAAGCAACTCACGGTCTGCAATGGTATACTCGTGCACCCTATATAAAGAGCTTCGATGCACCCTTCAGAGAAGACATCTTGGAAAGCCCTCAAAAAATCGAAGCCCTACAGGGTTTAAGTTTGTCTAGATCGAGGAACTCAAGAGCGCCGCGTCGCTATGCGCCACTTGGGACTGCTGCTGACTTTCTGGCTTCTGCGCCATTCCCACGCGCATGAGGAGGCACGATCGGTCCGGCAGCTTCTCAACCCCTTGCGCTCCAGACCAGAGTCACACCACGAATCCAGCTTGCAACCCAGCTATCTGTGAAAGCCAGAGCCTCCCGTTTTCAATCGATTCGTCAGGAGAGGCAGCTGCCGGGCCCGAGCTTCTTTCTTGGCGTCCCGACGGTCCCGCCGCCGCCGCCCGGGCCACCCGTGCCGACGCCGACAGGGACTGCTTGGCAATGCCTTGCGCAGTTCTGTTTCAGGTTGCAGGTTGGGGATTCAGGGCTACATGGGCTACCAAATGCTTGTGCTCCCTGCAGCGTGCTCAAACCCGCGCAGAAGCTGAAGTCAAGTCTGGTGCAGCTGCTCTCGTCTTGCATGGGAAATCAGCCAGGGGAATTTGTTGGCAAAGTTTGTCTCTTCTAGGGGTGTAAACCCGCCATGTTCATCTCTCATACATGCTACATGCCCTTTGGGCCCCCGACCTACTCGGAACGCCTGGGCCAAGTGCGTGCAGGGCTGGACAGGCAAGGCGGTTGTGCCTGCAGCCTGCTGAAGCCCTCGAATGCCTTGATGCCCTTTGTCGGGGCCGCAGCTTTCTTCAGCCTCTGTGTTCGCGACAAGAGGCAGCGCTGCGGATCAGAACGGAAGGTGGCCTGTGCGAATTCGAGCCCAAGTCCAACCGCGACCGGCGGCACGACGGCCTTGGCGAGCTCTGATCGGGAGCTGCAGCGGACTTTGCTAGAGGTGCTTGAGCCTGCGCGGAGCTTCCTCTCTTCCGGCCTGGTTGATCGTGCACTCGAGGCGAAGCTGCTTCTTTTGGCAGCTTTGGCGGGAGAACACCTACTGTTGATCGGCCCGCCGGGGACCGCAAAGAGCTTGCTTTGTCGACGCCTGGCGACCTTAGGCTCCGCCCGTTACTTTGAGAGGCTGCTCACACGCTTCTCTACGCCTGATGAGGTCTTCGGCCCGCTCTCGCTCACTGCGTTGCAAGAGGATCGGCTCGAAAGAAGGGTGGCCCGCTACCTACCTGATGCCGAGGTGGCCTTTCTGGACGAAGTTTTTAAGGCCAACTCGGCCATCCTCAACACGCTCCTCACACTTCTGAACGAGCGAGTCTACGACAATGGTGGAGAGCGCTGTGAGGCTCCGCTCTGGTGTGTTGTGGGAGCCTCCAATGAGATACCCGCTGAGGGGGAGCTTGACGCCATCTTCGACCGTTTCCTCTTAAAGCGCTTCGTGAACTCTGTCTCCGATGCACAGGCACGTGCGCTGCTGGCTGCCGCAACTGCCCCAACTGCGGAGCAGGCAGATCTAGAGCCTCCCACGATAAGACTCGGCCCAGCTTTGGGCCGCGAGGTCAGAGCGGCCGCGTCGCGCGTGGTTTTCCCGCCGCGGCTGCTGCAGATGTTGGCGCGCCTGCGGAAGTTTTTGCAGGAAGAAGTGAGCGGTGGTCCCGTGCACATCTCGGACCGGCGCTTGGCGAAGGCCGCACAGCTCGTCCAGATCGTCGCCTTCGCAGCAGGGGGTCAAAGTGTGAGCGAGCTAGACTTGCTTTGCTTGCAATACGTTCTTTGGGATCGGGATCCCGAGATCTCAAAGCAGATCCGAAATTGGCTGCTGGCTGCCTTCGCTCCGAAAGCCTCAGGTGGAGAGGTGGGTGATATTCAGGTCGAGGGCGCCGGGATGTCCGATATGGACGGCATCTATGAATTCGTGGGTGACCGTAATGGCAAGCGCTCCTACGTGCAGCAAGGGGGTCCAGGGGCGATTTATTTCGACCTCTTCTGGAAGCTTTGCGACGGATCCTGGCCTGGAGGACCTGGCCGGCCACCGTGGTATCAGAGCATCGAAGACATGGAGGAAGTCGAGCCTCCGACCGGTGGTTGGTCGACCTGCTACGCTGCCGCTGAGCCTTCCCCGACCCTTTGGAAGGTGTTGGACGGCAGCGGCAGCTCTGACAACCCCGTCGTGCGGGCCAGCATCCGGCTGGAGAGCTTACGGCGTCGTGGGAAAAGGCCGGACGAGTCCCTGGAGAAGGATCTCACTTCCTTCATGAAGTCATTGAAGGCTCTTCGCCTGTCGCGCCTTGAGGTTTTGTCGGCCTTGCAAGCCGTCTTGACACCTGAACGTAATCTCATGCGCTCCTTCTGGCTGGAGCAGAAGGATATCGCAGACGCAGAATCCATGGTACTTCCGAGCGCCCACGAGGCCGTCGGCCAAGTCGAGCGGCTCCTCTTTCAAGCCGAGGCATTGCAGGCCGAGCTGAAACAATCGAGCAGGAGAAACAGAGCCGTGTTCTCGCAGGGTGACCCAGCGTCTTGAACTGCCCTATTCAAAAACACACACACACACAGACCCACACAGAGACCCACACGTTTCCAATCTCAAGCTCTGACCTCCTGGCCAGTGAACCAACCCTATAGTTGGGCATTTGATTCACAGGACTGTCTGTGTTTTGGGGACTCTGGTGTATTCTGTTCCGATACGAATGCAGCAGATGCCTTTGTGGTTCAGTTTCCTAGGCTTTTTGGGCTCATTTTGGAAGCATTACAAGTGGCTTCCGTCTTCTGCTTGGCCTCCCCTAAACCCCCAAACCCTATAGATATGATTCGTTTCTTGTCATGTCACTGACTTCGGTTGCCGCCTCCGATTGTCATGTTGTCAGACGCCAGGAGCGCCAACGCCCCTCTTGCAACGGAAGCCTCCAATCAGGCCATTTGCGCGGTGCGCCTTCGCTACCATCAGACAGGGCACGAGGGCAGGAGTCCAACTTTGCAAGCTTTGTAAGTTCTTGCCTTGCAGGCCCAGACACTATCTGAATCTTACATGTTCAAGGATTTGGTTTGTATAGGGCATGTCATTGTCAGAGGTTGCCGCAGCGCTCAGTGTCTGAGATCCCAGCAGCCACTGAGATAAGGAATGTGCTGGCCTCCATTTTCTACCTGGATCAGGCGTTGCAAAATAGCTGTTTTCATTCCAGGGCTCCGTACTGCTTCGGGACGCGGATGTTCTAGCAGCAGGACATACTGTAATGTTTTTGGAAATATCCTGCAACAGAGCAGCGGAAGGACTGTGACCGAGGGGTCGCTGAGGGTACACAGGGTCTGCGGGGTTTCGGAGGCGCTCGTGGAGATCTACGGTGCCACCATGGGCTGCGAGAAAACCGATACAGCCGACGAGCGCATCGGGTGCGCAGGAAATATCTTCGGGATTCTCCAGTCCTTCGTTAACACAGGCAGCTGGATTGCTGGCCTGGTCACCCAATGCAGCAATGTCACGGATCTGCCGGCCGACTGTGCCTCAGTGGTACTCAGCTTCCCGGGGAACATCTTCGAGGCGCTGGAAGCCGGGCTGGATACGGTGAGCGGTTGCCAACCGGCCCAGGCCCAGGCAGTTCTGAACTCCTCAAGGCGACTGCTGAGAGATCGTGGCTGGTCCAAGCGCTTCAGCGACTTCACGTCCCCTGCGCCACAATCGCCGATTCCGTTTCGGCAGTTGGCACCGGGACTGGGGTCTCCCGAAGAGAAGCTGGATGCGGCCTGGTGTCAAGTGCACGTCTCGCAGGCCGCAGTGTACTTCGCGCAGGCATCGGCCAGAAGCCTTGCCAGAAAATGCTAGTGAATTCTCCACAAGTCTGGTGACCCGGTTCCTTTGCACGACCCCGCACTCTGCGCATACAGCAATATCTGCAAGGCAGCAAAACACAGCAGCAGAATAAGGCTGATCATGACGATGATGATGAGGACGACGATGGTGATTCCGACCATAACGACCATGATGATGGTAATGACAATGGGGCTTACAGTTTAGGGTGAAATATGGTCTTGGGGATGAAAGTAAACATGACAGTGAACGCAAGTGCAAAATCAAAGGCCCCACAGCTATACCATCAGAACGGTGACAACTACTAAGATCACGCTGTGTGATGGAAGGGACTGGGGAGGATATGTAGAGGAGGCAGAAGAGCAGCGCAAGAACGGCCATGCAGTGATGTCGTCACCACGATGATCAAACTCAACTTCGACAATCACATAAACCTTTTTTGTCTCAGAACAACATCAAGATCACATCACATGCCAATCTCCTGTCTACAGTGTCTAAAGCAATAGCTATAAGCGAAACAATGTGGCTCGGCGCATGGAGACCCCTGTAGGCTGGTGTGTTCATCGACGTGGCTGCACGGTTCGGCTGTACCAACACGACGGATGCCCTGAACAAGGCCAGCTGCGCTGCCACTGTTACACTAATCATTGCGGCCATCGCTAACGTCGTGTCGTATTTGTCTGGTGCGGCCCAGCGCTGCGGTGACACTGTGCAGATGGGAATCTGCGGGAGCGATGCTGGAAGTATCGCAAATGCCATTGCAGGCATAGCCAACGGAGGTGCAAGTCTGCTAGGAACTTGCCAGCAGATTGCTTCTCGGGGCTGGGAGAAGCTCCAAGAATTCAGGCAGCTTGAGCAGCCACCGGTGCCCGGGTTGAAGTTTAAGCAGCAGTTAAGTTTCGTTTGAAGAACTTCTGCTGTGGCTGCAATCCCTACAGGCTCTCGAAATGCTCGAAAGCACAACTCTTTCGTCTAGTCGAGCCCTCCAAAGATCGAGGACTGAAAACCCCCAAAGGCCAAATGGATGCGCATGGATGCCACATGACCCATGAGCCCTCAAGTACTCGTATCAAGGGGGCCATAGATCCATTTGGAGCGTGGGGGCGCAGCTCCATCAAGTGGAGCTGTGCTGTAGCACGACGGGTGTGGGCGTGCAAGAAAACGCCACAAACTCCGCAGGGAGAGAGAGAGAGAGAGAGAGAGAGAGAGAGAGAGTGGGAGAGAGAAAGAATGACAGTATCCTGCAATGTCGAGCGGTATGTGCGAATCCATCGTATACGCAGGTCTGTGCGAGTTCCACTGCAGACTCGGTCTAGTTTCAGCAGACATCAGGCACGTCTATCGAACATCTTCCGGGGTGGTACCTGTCAGCAGTGGGCATATAGCGGGAACATGCTTAAAGCAGCATTAGCTGCGTGCTGCATACAACCATGACAAAGTAAGAAAGAAGGAGCAAGGACGGACTGGACAGTGGCATAAGTGGATGGTTGCCTTGTGGTTGTGCTACTGTCGTTTAAATTACTCAGGTTGGAGGCTGTTATCGGAAACAGACTGCATTGCGTGTAGTGTAGTAGTGTAGCGCCGCCAAGGCAGGATGCGCACATCAGCGTTCAAAACTTGCGTCTTCTAGTGTTCGCAGCAGCTGTCAGAGGGACCGGAGCACTGCTGAATCATTCCCAAGACGGTGTGCCTAACATGATGCTGGCCAGGATGCTAATCATGATGGTGATGGTGATGGCCATGACGGCCCTTCGGCGACGGCCATGACGATCAGGTAGGATTCAGCATCATGTTCATGACATTCTGATCACACGAGCATCATCGTCACATCACCGTTTGCAAAATTATCAACATGATCACCATCATCGTCACCCTAAGCGTTCCCATCATCGTCTTCTGCGTTTGGCCCGAGCATTTGATCGCAGTCTACGGGACTCGGAGTATTTTGAGCATGTCGTGCACTGGTGTGTGAACGCAAGAGCACAGCCTCCTGCACGCTTTGCACGAACGATGAATAAGGCTTGTCATCTTGTTCCAGCCATGCAGAAGTATCTGCATGTGCTATGTTGCTTCAGCCTGGTCACACAAGCGGCGTCCCACTGTACGGCTGAACTCCTGCGGGCGGACAACTCTGGCAACTATTTCCGCTTGGTGGAGGTGGGTGTTCACTGTTCCACACGGCGATTGTGCAAACCGATGGAACAAGTTTTTATAATTTTATAGGGATGCAAGAGACAGGACGAGCAGCAAACCACGTGCGCGAAACTTACGGATGGAGCCTGTAAACTTGCAGTGCCCGCTCCTGGCTATCCATGCCCCTTGTCCGACAAGTAGGCAAGGCAGAGAGATTTGGTTGAGTTTTGGCACAGCTCTGTTAGTTCGATCATTCGCGGAAGCTTGGTCAGGCCTGGTGAGCTGCGTGTCGTCAGAAGAAGAATGCGCGAAGTTAAATCCTCAAGCACCTTCGATCAACCCGTGGGAAGATGACAAGCTGTGCGCTTCGCCTGCAAAGATGCTGTCGGAAGACTGCTTCGATTTCCACAGCTTGCTTCAGGCAGTCATTTGGTATCATGTGGTTGTCATGTAGCTAAATGGCGTATTGCGTCATCTTCGCCACAGACCCTATTCCTGGCGGGAGCCCTGCCAAAACTCTCAAGCCTTCAACAAAGCGCCCCAAGCTTAGGCACCAGCTGCCCTGTAACAGCTTGCAAGTCTTGCCATTATCCTGAGCGAGATGGCGCTGTTCAATGCCTTGCTTGCTTTGAAACTCAGCTGCAGCCTAGCGCAGAGCAGATGGACCAAGAGGAATGAGAACGACCACAACAAAAAGCAGCCATCGCCACATTGAGACAGAGAAGTTCGACTGCGGCAGCACTACCAGTGGCACCTCCGACTAGGCACAGCGCAAGAAGCGCCAAGACAATGGGATGGTCTTGCAGTCTCAGTTAGCCTCCCTAACGCCACGGCACTGGTGACTGAGGATGGGTTCGAGCTTCTGGAGCGAAGGGATGGCACACATGTACCTCGGCTGGACGAGATTGCGAAATCATTTGAGAGACATCGCCTGAGCTGAGGAGTGCGTTGTTGTGGGGCAGGGCGCGGTTGTCATCACAGCGTATGTTCTGATGTTTGCCGCTATGCTGCAGTACATGTGATGGCCGTGCTTCTGTCTGCAAAAGTCAGGTGATGGTTCGTACTAGTACTTCGTACATTCATGAGCTTCCTGCAGAAATCCTCGTTTTCAGTCCAACACGTGCAAGGTCATCACCATCATAGTGGTGCTTGTCATGGTCGGTACCTGCTACGTCGCAGCAGCGGAGAGCTGGAGGCATTCTTCAGGTTCGCGCGTTGACCTTACAGCTTCCCTGTGTCTGCACAGGAGCAAGGGCAAGGGCAATGCGACAACTGCAGATTTGGGAGTGTCTTTGCAGCAAGAGCTTTGCAAGGGTACTGTAGAGGTCAGTGATTCGATGAGCAGAACCCAAGGCATCCTTGTTGCAGAGTGCAAGTCAGATCGATGAGAACGAGCTTCCAATACAGGAATTAGACGCGAAGGAGGCGCAAGGGTGTTAGCGCGCTGACTCAACAAGACTGAGTTGTTGACTGGCTTCTACGGTTCAGAGTTTAGGGTTCAGGGTTCAGGGCTTTTGCCAGGCCAGGCCGGGTCAATTAGATCTGACCAGGTTTGCACGTAGACTGCCTTGCTCGGCACTTGCTGGCCAGGCCAAGCAGCGTAACGCAAATGCGATTTCGTGGCTTGGCGTGAGATGTCATCTGGAAAGCTGTCAGAGCAGACTCGTGGGAACTCAGTGACTCAGTACCCCAGCAGCATTGGTTCCGGCTGCCCCCATCTAAGGCATGGCTTCAAGACCAGCATTCAGGCGGGCGTCTCAAGCCAGGGATTTGGTGTATGTCGCTGTCTCGCTTGTATGAGAGAGAGAGAGAGAGAGAGAGAGAGAGAGAGAGAGAGAGAGAGAGAGAGAGCCCCAGAGCAAAGCAAAGAGCGAAAGAGAGCTCAAGAAATTTACGGGACCGTGGTAGTTGCATTTCGTGTCCGCTTTGCGAGGCCTCCATCAAGTTCAATTCGCTTCAGAGGGCCAAGCGAAGGGACGAAAACAGGATACGGAGGACGGGCGGTGTCTCTGGCTTGGGAAGTTATGCTATGGCCATGGATCTGAGGACAGA
The DNA here is from genome assembly GCA_905221615.1 of Symbiodinium sp. CCMP2592. Taxonomy (NCBI): domain Eukaryota; class Dinophyceae; order Suessiales; family Symbiodiniaceae; genus Symbiodinium; species Symbiodinium sp. CCMP2592. The sequence goes on along the minus strand of CAJNDT010005908.1, from coordinate 21,724 downwards.
TCGGATGCCACCCCATGTTAGACTAGAACGAGCCTATCCCGAAGTTCGCTGGCTTTCCTGTTTCGGGATCTTGAGGGTTCAGCCTACTTGGCCTCGAAGTTTGCAGAAGCTCCAGAATTGCCCAATCGGACAGCCCTCCTCGTGTGGGTTCCCAAAATGTGGGCAGAGAAGGGGCAAGACATTGGAGGACTACTGAAGCGGAATATAGACAGAAGCCAGAATAGTTACCAACATCTCACTCTGTCCGAGCCAATTATTAGAACACCCTCACGGGACCACGTAATCGTGCAGACCTGCAGGTTTCTTCGCGCGGCATTTGACAAACAGGATGACTTGGGAATCGGGCTGCAGCTGCTCCATGCCTAGCGTTTTTGGCGCAGTGCGACCACCGACAATCGTGTGAGGATTCCAGCTTAAAACTCTTGAAGTCTCGTATCTGAGGTTTTACAACACGCAGATCTTCTTGATATGTTTCAGCCTTCTTGGGCTGGCGATGTCCTATATGCTCACTCCCACAGCTGCCCCAGGACTGGTACACGTATCTGACACGCCTCGTCACGGAGTTGAGCTTCTGTTTTGGGAGCACGCGGCGGTTTCTGATAGTAGGGAGCCCGAATTCAATTTAGTAGATGGCCCGGAAGAATAGGATCCGCAGATAAGGGGACACCCTTACAGGGAGGACTGCCTGGTATTGAGAACACCCCATGGAGAGCCAGGAGAGTCGCTTGTTGCAATAGCGAACACGGCGAGCTCGACGTGCCCCGCTTCGGCTGCAGAGCTCACGCCAGGGCCTCTGCGCAACAGATGCAACAACGTGATATGACTATGGCGTCGCTGTCGATGAAGAAACAAGCGCACGTACAGATTAGGTGTAGTTATGTGCGTGTGTTTATTTACTATATATATATATATACATACATACATCCTGGCCTATACAATACACATATCCAATGCTTACGCGATTGTGTACCTGTTAAAAGTTTTGTTTACCTGTTAAAAGTGTTGTTTACCTTTATGTTTAGGTGTTTTCGTGCACATGCTGTAAAAGACAGTTTCAACCGGGCCCCCGGGCCTCCAAATCAAGAGACCTGGGAGATTGTCACAAATATGATTGGATCTTAAGTTTCTCTACTGCCTCGAATAAAGCATGATATAGTATACTATGATAAATTACTGCAAACTAATACTGTTAGCATTTATGTACAAGTAACATCGGGTAGATATAGATATATATATATATGTGTATATAGATATATATGTTTTTGAAACATCTGTCAGGCAACTCGAGAGCCGTCTCGTCGGCCGTGAGTACGAACGCGCGAAGAGGGGCCAAGTGTTCGGTGTCCTATTCTGGATCGCCAGTGCCGCCTGCATGCGGTTTGGGGCCTAAAGCTGTAGGGTGGTTGAGGTAGGACATTTCCCAAAACCTATGTTGCATTCGAGCAGAGCTTGTTCATGTGAGGTGATGTTGGCATGGGCTTTCCACTATTATCAAAAGCTGTTCCAGAAGTCGTTCGATTCCTACCACCAAACGGAAGACGACTACACCTTAATGTTGGAGGATGTTCCCAAAAATGTCACTTCCGAGAAGCTGCTGCATGAGCAGTTGGAACAGGAGCTCAATATGCAAGGCAGAATCTATGGCGTTTGCATCCTCTACGACTTGCTCCACTTACCTTCGGAGACAAAGGAAAGGCTGGAGGATATGCTGGAGCACATCATTGAGCTCGATGACTTACGGACTGGTTGGGCTCATGCCACCGTGTCTGCACCAGAGGAAAACCTGATCCATAGTATCAAAGAGGATGAGCAAGAATTCCGGGAAATCATGCGAAACGAGATTCGCTGCTGCGGCCGGGCATACGTCGTCTTCCAGACGCAGTCTGCCATGCTCCGAGTTCTCCGCGAGAGGGATGGGGTCCGAAAGCAGATCCTGGATCCTTCTTCTACATCGGACGAGCTCGACATGGTCCGAATCTCGAACAGGGGCGATCAGCCCGCCGGCCTGCGCTACGAGAAGGCGGAGCTGACCGGCCCCGAACGGGCCTGGACGCTGTCCGTTTTGCCCGCACGGCAGGTCCTCTACATTTTGATCTATGTTGTGTCCGCGCAGCTTTTCTTCTACTTCATGCAAAAGCCCTGGCACGACTGTGCAATGGAAGCTTCAAGCGGTGCAGCGGGGGTCCAACTCGCGAGCAAGGGCAGCTTCTTTGCACAGTGACGATAGGTGCGCAGCCGTAGCATTCTACTCATCTACTCCATAAGGCAATTCGCCGCGCTAGACTAGGTTTCAAAACCAACGCCTGTATCCGAGAGTTATCTTCGTTGGTAGATGATGGAACTGGCTTGTATAAGTGCGGGCTGTGTTTTCGCTGACGGAATGAAGCCCACGTTATCTCTAGGCTGGTCGAAGGCTTCTTCAGAGCATGGCACAACAGGATCCGAGTCTTCAAGCTAAAGGAGAGCTAGGGATGCACACGGCTCCGCTATCCAGCATCGCAACTCGAGGCTTCTCCCTTCATTTGTCACCCATACCCCGAGCGCTGACGGGACCTACAGTATCCCACTCTGAAGTCCTCGAAGAGTTCATAAGAAGCTTTTTTCGCAGAGCACCCGAGGAGTGCTGCTTGTCAACTTCGCCATACAGACGGCAGTGGCTTTTGATGTTGAAGCTTGCGACTTCATTCGCATTTCCAAAGTCGACGAGATCACTTTCATCTGGAACACTCTTCTGATGGTGCTGTGCTCAGCTTGGCAACCTGCGAAGCAAGTACAGACTTTGCACTTCACACTCTCATGCTGAAGTGTCCAAGGTAATCACTTTGCTCTACATCGTGTACCAAGAATGTGATAAAGTTGGGATGCGCCCAACATTCCTGCCACCAGAAGAAGCGTACTCTGCAGCATGGTGGGAATGGCGACGAGGTTTGCTGCTCGCAGCCTTGGCAGAGATTCGAGCCTACGATGCCCTGCTCTCCGTTTTCACCGAGCAGACGATCATGCCGCGGGGCCCAGCCTGAAGTTGAAGTCTCCCTCGCTTGTTCGGTTTTTCGTGTGCGCACGAGGCTCTACGTTCTGGGCGAGGTGGGCAATGTCCTTGCGCCAGGTGCTCGGATCAGCTGCACGGTGTATCACTTTGTGGCGGTGTTGGCAGTCTGTTCGCCCTCCAGCCTGGATACTCAGGCCCGTGCTGTTCTTTTGGTTGGCGTTGCGTGCGGTGTTCATCTCAAACATTGGCGGAACGCCCACTTCGCGAATCCAGAGACTGTTGCGGGTCATGCTTCCGAAGACTAGAAGCCCGTCGGTGCTTTCGCACAGTGCCTTGCCAAGGTAAATGTCCTACTGGAGATTGTGAAAAGCCGATACATAAAGATATATGTATATATATATATGTATGTTTACATATCCAAACGTGGTTGAGCAAAGGAGTATGGAGTTAGATCGACAACATACACAGAATTTTCGCGGGCAGGCCACAACTGCCCGCATGCTGTCGGCATGACAGGCAGACAGGTACGTAATTATACTACTTGGACGGTCATTGAGATCAGTCGTTTCTCTCGTGAAGCATCAACGCACACACACACACACACATTGTGTTGCATTACAGTATGTGGAACGCTTAGTCGGATTGCGTTGCTGCATGATAGTGGGCGTCAACGTGAATAATGCTTCTTGTGATATGATTGCGCTATGATTGTGAGTCTTCTGTTCGGGTGCGTAGTAGCAGTTGTTGTTGTTGTTGTTGTCGTCGTCGTTGTTGGTGGTGTTGGTGTTGCAGCTGTATTCTTGTAGTGTTGTAGTTGTAGTAGCAGTAGCAGTAGGAGAGCCGACTCTGCCGTCCCCTGTTCTCGAATGTTCGTCAGTTCGGCCCGGGAAGACAACTGAGGAGAAGCCGAAAAGGCACAGGTGCTTGTGCCTTTGCTGCTGTGGATGGAGTATACCTATGTGATTCTATTCCCGGCCATTGCTCTCACATCTGTCTACTTCGTCGATCACAGTATCTTGTCTCTCTGGCTATATGCATTTTGGAGTTTTAGGCTTGACACTTGGCGATGTTGTCAAAGCTTGAACACGACTTGCTTGGTAGCGCGTCAGAAGCAAGGTATGAAAGTCTGGCAGGCGTTGCTGTGCTTCAGCCTGTTATTCTTCCTCTGGCAGCGCTATGTCATGCTGTGGCTGTGCCTGCGGCTCCAACTATCACCAAGTGAGGATTACACTTACACACCTTGCTGCAATATCATTACCTTTCCTGCTGTGCCTGGGTGTAGCAGCTGCGCATGTGGTTGTAAACCCCGTGGGGCTGGGTCAGGTATGGAAAGTCCCAATTCGATTCAGACGGCACCTACTTCTCGTTCATCATCGTGTGGGGCTTCGTGTTGTCCCAGTGCGCTGCTTCCTTTGCGGTGTGGGCATATCGGTTACAAGAGATCACGGAATGGCCCTTTGCCATCCTGATCTTCGTGCTGATCTTCTTCCTAACTTTCTTCATCTACTTGGCCGGGATCCTCTACATTGAGCCGCCGCCTCAGTTGTCCAGATTCAAACATGATGCAGGTGGGTAAACTTGATCTTGGTAAGCTCGAAGTCTGAACCGATGAGGTGGTCCTTCAGCAAAGCAGGAAAGGCGCTGGATAGCATGGACGGCACAGATCCTGGCTATGGCAAGATCATGGAAGATACGGGCATATCCTGGTGGAACGTGAATCCAATCTACGCCACTTCGATGCAGGTAGTCGAAGCCCAAGACCCTAAGGGCCAAGCTCGAACATTCCGCAAGAAACTCCAAATCCAGCCCAACGCTTCACAGAAATGGGGCTCCTACTGTAGAAGGAATCCTCCTGGGTTCAGCATACTGCAGAGGGGATGCTAGACTTCGGTGCAGTTTAAGATGCCCTTAATTACCATGCCATCCTAGGTGGTTTTGTGTTGACACAAGATGAGCGTCCTTCCTGCACTAGGTTCCTCCATCAAGGATGTGACCCTACTCTGCCGGAGAGCACTACACCAACAGACTAGATTCCCGCATTATCTAGCACCCCAACCCAGACCGATGGGGCTTCGAGTGTAGGGTGCCAGGTGCTGAAACATCGTCTTTGTCCGCAAGAGGCCGGCTACGAAGTGCACGATGAGACGGTGCCTGGGACAGGTTTCCTTTCACTGCGGACAACATGAGAACAATAGCAAGCTACAACAGCTTTGGAAGAAAGAAGAAGTCTTGACACCATAGTGATGACGATGATGCTTATGGCAGCATGCTGATAGGCTAATGTTTCAATGCCATGGCTTCTACCAATATAATCCTCACGGTTTGGGAATCTTCATCGTCGCCGTTCAGGTTGCTGCAGTTCCTTTCCGTTGTGCAACGTTCATATACATGAGATGCTGCTATGACAGTGACAATGGGAAGAAGAGTTCAAAGGAATCCCTAAACGACCTCACACTGTCGATCTTCGGATTTAGGTCGCCTGCTGGCCGAGCTGGTCGAACCAAGGCTTCTTTGAAAAGGGCAAGGACGGGAGTCCGGATTGCTTCAGCCGGGGTTCAAGGCTTCTGCGCTTCAGGTTCACAGGTTCAAGGATCAAGGAAAAGAGCCTTCGCAGTAGGGGGTGTCGTGTAACGGGTAGTAGACTAGTAGACGTGTGGTGCAAGTACGTTGAGCATCGCCGCTGTATATACACACGACTCTACCTCCAAATGTTTACGAACCTCCAAATACACTTGACCGCTGCTGCATGCTTTCCGTTTTTTGTGCTTCCTGTGCGTGTTGCACAGGAGGCAAGGCATCGAAAGCGGGACAGTTGGCGAGATCAGGCCGCACGTGACGAGCCGGCAGCCGTCACTGTGGTAGAAGCGACGAAAGGAGCAACCATCAACGGAGCAGGAGGAGCGAACGGCGAACAGAGCATGCAGAGCTCTCCCCCGGATCGGCTGATAACCAGCGCAGCGCGCACGATTCCTGTGGGCTTGCCGATGGCCGCGCCGGCACTGTCAGGAGGCCTGCGACCCATGAACCAGCTCTACACCGCTCCCTACCATTATGTCGTAAATGCAAGGGGCGAGCGGGTCCGTGTGGATGGCCCGAGATACCCAACCGCCACGACTACGACCGCGGCAAGTGCTGTTGCTGCCCGTGCCTCCCCAGCCGCCTCACCCACTACAAGCTCCGGAAGAACGTTACCTGGGCTAGCTGCAGGGTCTTTGGTGCTGTCACCGCCGGCATACCCTGTGCAAGCCCAAGCATCTCCTCCACGACGGTCATGAGGGCCCTGGGAGCCCTCTGCTGCGCTCCGGCCAACGGAGTGGCTCTTGACAACTGCACGAATCTACAGTGGTAGAGACAGGTGCTACTGGAGCCTCACAGCATCGGCCAAACAAATTTAATTGTATTCTGCCACTGTGAGGTTCTGGATATCTGAGAGAAGTTTCGCAGTGCCCTCGAAACTGCTCATTCACGGAAGGCACAGGGTGCCGCCGAAGCAGCAGCTTCATCGATTCAAGAATTTTATAAGATCGCCCGAATGAGGGTTGTCCCTTCGTGTCTCATGCTTGGTATAGCTATGCCGAAGCTTGACCTCTTGCATCGGTTATGGCCAAAGACTGCTGCGTTGAGCGTCGGGGCGAAAAGCATGTATATTTGCCGCGTAGGTCGGACGCTTCCTCCGTGAGTGCAGGGGGCAGGCGACATCCACGCTAACCTCGTTTGAAGCAAGAATTCCCACAAGATATCTACCAGCTGGTGGCTGTGGCAGGCTTTAGTGCCGCCCACCGCCTCAAGCCTTGCAGGTCTTTGGCCCTTGCATGCAGAGCACACGGTGCTGAAGTCGAAGGACCGCCGCGGGATGATGATAGAAGACAAGATACTGTTGCTGATGAGGAAGACGAGGATGCTCAGCAGAACCGAGACGACAGTCGGGATACTGCCAGTGATTGTGGTCTTGGTGATGTCGGCAGTGCTAGTAGTGATGATGATGATGATGCCGAAAGCTGACGATGATCACGGCCTAGCTGACCATGATGGCCACCGCCATCAAAAATGCTACTATTACGATGGTTATACTGCCTGCATCATGAATCCCTTTCATCACCATCATGATCATCATAATCGTGGTGATGGTGCTGGCTTTGACGATGCTGATGACGAAGTTATGATTTCCAACGGTTTCAATGAGGACGTATGCTGATATCACAGAAAAGAGATGAGTTCATTCAGCTGATGGCAAGTGTTGGCAAGAGCTGCATCATCTTTGCTCCTTGGACGCTGATGGCAATGTTGGCTGGGACTGCTTAACTTTCTGCTGTTCTTGCTGCTGCTGGTGGTGACGCGACAGATATTGCTGGTACAGCTGATGCTGCTTCTGTTGCTGCAACCAACTGTTGTCGCTGCAGTCGTGCCCTTCTTGCCGGCAGGATCTCGCAGACGAGGGAGGCCAGGGAGTCGATGTGATTGCAACGTCACCTTTGGCTTTGTGAGCCATCCAGGATACTCGTGTTTCAGGCTTAGGGGAGCTGAGGGGGCAGTAAGGCGTCGGAATGGCAGCGTCAATCAAGGCTCAAGTGCTGCGTGCTGGCGAGAGGTTGCCGTGCTGTGCTGATGGCGCCGATGATTTTTCATGTAATCATATTCGGTGGTCTTGCATGCGCTTTGGGCCTTGCGGCGAATCAAAGTACATGCGTGAGCAATCATGGTCGGCCATACAGTGAGGAGAATTGCCACATGTACAGCAAAGTTAGGGGTTGCATATGGCAACACGGCCAATGTGTATGTCGAGAAGGTGGATATTATTCCAAGACGGGGCGCCGATGCGTGACATCATCAAATCCACAGACAACCCAAAGTACCGCAACACCGGCGCCAGTGGTGGTCTTGCAGGACTCAAACGGCAGTGCATGTGTGTCTAACCGAGGCCTGCCCTATGACGAAGCGAATTGCCAGTGGTATGGCAAAGATCGCGGTTGCACCTGGCAGCACAACCAGTGCGTCTGTCAAAGTGGAGGTTACTACTCCAAGACTGGGCGCCGATGTGTGCATCAACACCCGGTGACAACTCAAACTACAACGACTGCCACATCACCGGCACCAGTGGTGGTCTTGCAGGACTCAAACGGCAGTGCCTGTGTGTCTAACCGAGGCTTGCCATATGACGAAGCGAATTGTCAGTGGTATGGCAAAGATCGCGGTTGCATTTGGCAGCAGAACCAGTGCGTGTGTCAAAATGGAGGCTACTACTCCAAGACCGGGCGAAAGTGTTGGCCGCCAGCAACGCAGCCAACAACTCAAGGACCAGCACCTTCCCCACCACACCCCGCGACTCCGAAGGCAGACGGCAGCTTTCTGGATTACATGGTCTCTTGGTTTCCAGGGCCCCATTGGCTGATCGGTGCAATTGAAGGGTTTCTTGGAATGTGCTCCTGCGCCTGCATTTTCCCATGCACTAGACAGCAGGCCCGCCGCCTCGTGTGTCGACGGCGCATCAAAGCACTGCAGGCGCCAAGACATGAGGCCATGCTCCTCGACGAGGGGCACGTGGAAGTGGTATCGCAACATCATGAAGAGCACGTTCGAGCAGCTGAAACGGTCTGAAAGAAGCTTGTTTAGCTGTCGTGCTGATACTCCCGTCTATGCATGTAGATCACAAGCTATCACAGGTCCATCGGCGACAGATCCCGGAGTGCACAGGTCTTCGTTCGCGAGAAAAGTTGTTGAAACTGAGCCTGGTCGACACTGCCTGCTCCAATCACAGCTGTTGCTAGAAGTTTTACTTCGGTGTCGGACAGGTCTTCGGCCTTCGCTTCATGCGCGAAGCTTCTTCGTGCGGAAAAAGATTTCTGCAGTCCGACAGCCTGAAGGGTGTCAGGTGAGGTTTAAATCTTGGTAGCAAATACTCGAAAAGAGGGCACAAGCTTACTCAGCTTCATATCGTCAAATGTTCGAGGCAGACCATCCTAAATAGTGAAATTGCACAAGGATGCTTATATGAACTCTTATCATGGAGAAGGATATGGAATGGGATACTGTCATATGGTATGATTATTGAAGTTCTTGGAATTCTCTAATTAATCGGTGTCGTGCTGCTTGCATCCGTGGTTCTGTGCGCTTTGCTCCCTTGTATGTTGGTCCTTCTCCGTGTGCCTTCGTGAAAGCCTTTAGCATGTTTGTCTAGCGTGACTAAAATCTTGGAAATTTTAGTGTCGCCAGGGCTTTTTCCTGGTACCAAAATCTTGAAGATTTTGGTAGCTTTAGGAAGTCTCGCAGTATTAAATCTTGCAAATTTTCGTAATTAGCTTTGGGCAGACATTCTCGCGGTAAAATATTCTACAAATTCTTGGCGGATGTTGTAGTGCTGTGCTTGCTGAATTAAACCAATCAGTCGCATGTCAGGGTTCGTGTCCGGTTCCGGTCTGACGTGTACGGGTTCGTGTCCGGTTCGTGTCAGGTTCGTGTCTGGGTTCGTGTCTGGGTTAGCGTCTGGGCTCGTGTTTAGTTCGCGATCGGGTTGGTGTCCTCTTCGTGTCCGGTTTGTGTCTGGTTAATGTTTGGGTTCGTGTCGGTTTCGCGTTTGGTGCGTGTCCGAAACGTGTTTGGTTCGTGTCCGGTTGGTGTTTGGTTCTTATTTGGGTTGGTGTTCGAATGAATTCGGTTTGTGTTTGGTTTATGTCTGGTTCGTGGAAAGTTAGTGGCCTAGTTTTTCATTTCTATTATGATTCCGGAATCGGAGGAAAGAATTCTATTTTTCTTTTGTAATTCAGATAGGTTGAGAGAGAATAGAAGAGAGGGACAGGGTAGAATTATAGAGTAATTTAGGAGTGGGGGAATTATTTAAAATAAAAAATAGAGATACGAGTATTTAATATTTTTGGATTACTATAGCTCGAAATTGATATAATTTATTGAAATGGAGACGTTATTTGTGGTCTTGGTGATTGGCAGGAGGTCGTTAATTTTGAAATTTTTTTCTGTATCGTCTAGGAATTCTTGATATGCGATTATTTTTGTATTTCTGGGCTAGTCCCGAGATATTGAAATTCCGCGATATTTAGATTTTTTATTAAGAATTAAATTTTGCTATTAATATAATGAATATATTCTAGAAATTTTCGGGCGCGTTAGGAAGATGAACGATTTATTAATTTGAATGAAATTTATGGAAAAAAAATATAAGCAAAATTCATAGAGATCGCGACTAGCATTCCGTCATCTTGTCGGTCGTGCCGAATTTTGAAGAGGGGTCTGTAGGATCTGATTTAAAACTTATTTTTTCTTTTTTTTATTTTTATAAAAATCAAATGTGAAGGCAGGGGGAATTTCCGAAGCATCAAAAAACAACACCCATGCTAGAATTAAAGAAATTACCCGGCTTGGGAATCGGTAGGTTTCGATTATAGATTAGATGCGGGCCGCAGGGGATCAATCCGTTGCGATGCTCTTAGAGTTCACAGGGATCGCGACACAGCGCATGGAATCGAGCACAGAAGGAAGTTGTGATTGGAGCACCATTTATGATGGAAAGGCTTAGGACTTCTTTAAAAAAATTCCAGTCAGTGCCGAATTTCCTGGCCGTCAGCATGCAAACGTCAACGGCCTTGATGCGTCAAACAGACGGGTTCGCACTCCGAAGCCCCTACAGCTATATCGCCGCGCAACGACTTCTTGAGCTGCGGGAGCGGTACGCCTTCACGGTGGATGTCCGCATCGTTCGTCCGTTGGCCGTCAGGAGTCCGCACTTCTTTGAAGAGCGCGATCCGCGGTGGATCCATTATGTCCTCATCGACGTGGCGCGCGAGGCGGAGCGTCTGGGGCTGCCCATCTCTGCGCCCTCACCCGATCCCATTGTTCAGGATCTCGCGACCCTGAAGATCGCGGCCGATCAGCCGCGTATCGCCTATCTCAATCGTCTGGGCGTTCTCGCCGCTGAAGCCGGCGATGGGCTCGCCTATATCGCCGCCGCCAGCCGCCGGATCTGGGGCGGAACCAGCGCCGGGTTCAACACCCCCTGGACCGATGACGGCGCCCTGGATGACGCCGCCAGCACGGCCGGACTGGATGCGGACTGGCTCAATGCCGAATCCGATGCGCAGTCTGACCGCATCGACAGGCAGATCATCGAGAATGAAGCCAACCAGGACGCCGCCGGCCATTGGGGCGTGCCTTTGATGGTCTTTGAGGGCGAACCCTTCTTTGGCCAGGACCGGGTTGACGCCCTGCTCTGGCGCATGGAGCAACGCGGCCTGCAAGCGCTCTAGCGATCAGGTTTCAGAACCTCTCCCCCACAAGCGTTCCCGCCGCATCGCCTGAGCGCTGCGCATGCGCACGACCTGCCCGTCCTGAACCCAGAACTCCATTCCGCCCAATTCGGCGCGGGCGGCGTCATCCAGCACCAGCGCCCGGCATCTTCGCTTGCGCCACGCGGAGACCTCGCCGTCAAACACGATCAGATCCGCGTAGGCACAATCCGACTCCAGTGATTCCGCAGATCCTGTGACAGCCAGCAGCAATCCCTCGGCCGTTCGACCGGTACAGCCCAGAGTGTCACAGCGGAGCGCCGCGCGTTCGGGTGTGCTGCTGACGCCTGCGCGCTGCAGGAAGACGCGCGCATCAAAGCGACCGCGCCTTCGGTCCGAGACCGCGAACTCCTCGCCCCCGCCTTCAAAACGCGCCAGCACCACGCCGCCATCGGTGATCATCATCTGGGGCGGGGTCTGGACCATGAACAGGCCGATCGCGATCGCAATCAGCGCGCCTCCGGTCACCCGCATCCATCCGAGCCCGATCACCAGACACGCAAAGCCCAGCCCGTAGAGCGCCACCAGCGCCGGGTCCGCAGCGTTCGCCCCCACCACGGCGCCGTCCAGAGATGACGCCCAGTAGGCGATGTCGAGCACCCGCCTCAGCCCCTGATCCATGAGCCAGAGAAAGGGCCGCTCCAGTCCCAGAGGCGAGAAGACAAGCGCCGCGCCGCCAGCGGGCATGACCCAGAAGGTGAAAACCGGCATGGCCAGCAGATTGGCGATGAGCCCATAGGCGGCCATGCGCTGGAAATGGAAAACGGCGAACGCGCCTGTCGCCGCCCCGGCAATGAGGGAGGTGGCGCTGAGCCCGGCGAGCGCATCCTTCACCTTGCCGATAAGCGAAGTCGAGAAGCCGCCTTCGGGCCGCCAGCGCTTATAGGCGTCAAAGCTAGCGATCAGGGCCGCCACAGCCGAGAAGCTCATCTGGAAGCCCGGCTCGATAACGCTTTCTGGCGCGATGAGCAGGATCAGAATCGCCGCCAGCGCCAGTGAGCGCATGGAGAAGGCCTGACGGTCAAACAGGACGCCCATCAACACCACGAACGCCATGATGTAGGCGCGCTGCGTAGAGACCGCGGCGCCCGAGATGACCAGATAGAGGCTCGCCGCGATCAGCGCGCCAAGGGCGGCGGGTTTTCGCGGGTCATGGGCGCGCGCCCAAGGCTCCCACATAGCAAACCCCAGACGGATCAACCAATAGGCTCCGCCCGCGAACAGCGCCATGTGAAGGCCGGAGATCGCGAGAATATGGCCGAGCCCTGACAGGCGCAGCGCTTCGGCGTCCTCGCGGCTGACCCGGGCGCGCTCGCCAGTCAGCAATGCGGCGGCGACTGCACCGGTGCGCGGGTCTGTGCGGGACTGCAAGTGCTCGGACAAGCGCCACCGGAAACGCGCCAGGATCAGGCCAGGAGGCGCAGACGCCCCGATCACGGCGCGCTCCAGATCTGAAATCGCGTAGCCCGTCAAACCGATCTGATCGAACCAGGCCGCACGCGCCGGATCATAGCCGCCCGCCGCCACAGGTGCAGACGGCCGTGCGAGCCGGGCGCGCACCTGAATCGCGTCGCCAGGCTCGAAACCGTCCAGTCCGGCGCGGATGCGGACCCTGTAAGGCGGCGTATCGGCATGTCCCAGCGTATGAACCCGGATCACAAGACGCGCACGACCCTCCATTCGCTCAACCCGCTCGATCCAGCCTGTGATCTGAGCGCTGCGCTCGGACTGAAAGGCCTCAAGGTTCGGCGCCCCCAAGGCGTGGGCCCTCTCGCGCGCCAAAGCGAAACCGGCAGTCAGGCCCAACATCAGCACCATCGCATAAAGGGTGACTGCGTCCCGGCGCGCGCCCCATAGCGCCGCCGCCGACAGGCTCAGGCCCAGTCCGGCATGAACAGGCGCCAATCCAGGCTCGGAGGGCCAGGAGAAATAGGCGGCCGCTCCAATCGCCAGCGCGACCGGAGCCCACAGGATCAGACGATAGGGATCAGGTGAAGTGAGCGCCAATGGCCCGCCCAGTCCAGCCGCTACGGCTCGACGCAAGGCCGGGAATTCCCCCAGGAGTGGAAACTTTAGCGATTTCACACCTTCATCATGGCGTGAACATCAGGCGGAGGCTATGACGGAGACGGTTTGGCGTGCTAAAGAGCACCTCCCTTCGCACTGCAGCATGAATTCGCAATTGCAAGACACCATGAAAATCATCACGCGTTTCGCGCCCTCACCGACCGGCTATCTGCATATCGGCGGCGCGCGTACGGCGCTGTTCAACGCCCTGTTCGCCCAGGCGAATGGCGGCGAATTCAAGCTTCGTATCGAGGATACCGACCGCGCGCGTTCGACCGACGAGACCGTTCAGGCGATTCTAGACGGGCTGAGCTGGCTGGGTCTGAAATGGGATGGCGAGGCGGTCTCGCAATTCGCCCGCGCCGACCGTCACCGTGACGTCGTGGACGCCCTGATCGAAAAAGGCGCCGCCTTTCGCTGCTATTGCACCCCGGAAGAAACCGAGGCCCTGCGCGAACAGGCCTTCGCCGAGGGCCGCGCCCTGCGCTCGCCCTGGCGGGATCGCGACGCCTCTGAAGCGCCCGCCGATACGCCTTTCGTCGTCCGCTTCCGCGCCGCCGATACCGACACCGTGATCGAGGATGCGGTTCAGGGTCAGGTGCGCTGGGGCGCCAAGGAGTTTGACGATCTCGTACTGCTGCGCGGTGACGGCAACCCGACCTATAATCTCGCCGTGGTCGTCGATGACCACGATATGGGCGTCACCCACATCATCCGCGGCGATGATCACCTGACCAATGCGGGTCGTCAGACCCAGATCTATCAGGCGATGGGATGGGAGATTCCGGTCTTTGCCCACATCCCGCTGATCCATGGGCCCGATGGCAAGAAGCTGTCCAAGCGCCATGGCGCACTGGGCGTCGAAGCCTATCGCGATATGGGCTATCTGCCCGAAGGCCTGCGCAATTATCTGCTGCGGCTGGGCTGGTCCAAGGGCGATCAGGAATATTTCACCGACGCCGAGATGGCCGCGGCCTTCGACCTCAAGGGTCTGGGCAAGGCCCCGGCGCGGCTCGATTTTGACAAGATGTCGAGCGTGAACGCCTGGCATATGAAACGCGCCGAGGATGCGCGTCTGACGGATCTGCTCTGGGACCGCCTTCAAGGCCGCGACGATCTGCGTCTTGATGATCAGGCGAAAGTCTGGGTTTCTTCAGCGATGAAAGTGCTGAAAGAACGCGCGGCGACCCTCGCAGAGCTGGAGGATCAAACCTATTTCCTTATTCGTCCGCGCCCGATCGAACTGACGGGCAAGTCCGCCAAGGCGATCAATGATGACGCCCGGGCGCGGCTGTCGCGTCTTGCGGACGTGCTAAGGGATACGCCGGACTGGACCGAGGCGGCTTTGGGCGATGTGCTTAACGCTTTCGCAGAGGCTGAGGAGGTTGGCTTCGGCAAGGTGGGTCAACCGCTTCGAGCGGCCCTCACCGGCGGCGCGCCAGCGCCGGACATGAGTTTCGTACTGGCTGTTCTGGGACGCGATGAGGTTCTGGATCGGCTCAATGACGTGATGGACTAGGCCGCGCCCCTATTCAGGCCGCGTCCGTCATGACCCACACAAAAGGGGTTGGAGATATGGAAAACAAGATTCAACCGAAAGGTTCCGCGCAACTGTCGATTAATGGCGAGACCTATGACCTGCCTGTGTATGGCGGCTCGCTGGGTCCGGACGTGATCGACATCCGCGCGCTGTACAAGAATGCGGGCGTTTTCACCTTTGACCCCGGCTTCACCTCCACCGCGTCATGCGAAAGCCAGATCACCTATATCGATGGCGATGAAGGCACGCTTCTGTATCGCGGTTATCCGATCGATCAGCTGGCCGACAACGCCAGCTTCATCGAAGTGGCCTATCTGCTGCAAAACGGTGAGCTGCCGAACGCCAAGGAACTCGAAGAGTTTGACTGGACGATCCGCCGCCACACCATGCTGCATGACCAGTTCGACCAGTTCTTCCGCGGCTTCCGCCGTGACGCCCACCCGATGGCGATCATGGTCGGAACGGTTGGCGCGCTGTCGGCCTTCTATCATGACTCCACGGACGTCAATGACCCGCAGGCCCGCCTGATCGCGTCCCACCGCATGATCGCCAAGATGCCGACCATCGCGGCGCGCGCCTACAAATACCACATCGGCCAGCCCTTCGTGGCGCCGCAGAACGATCTCGACTATGCGTCGAACTTCCTGCAGATGTGCTTTGCTGTCCCGGCGGAAAAATACGAGGTGTCCCCGACCCTCGCCCGCGCCATGGACAAGATCTTCACCCTGCACGCCGACCACGAACAGAACGCGTCGACCTCGACCGTGCGTCTGGCCGGCTCTTCGGGCGCCAATCCGTTCGCCTGCATCGCAGCCGGCATCGCCTCGCTGTGGGGCCCGGCCCATGGCGGCGCGAACGAAGCGGCTCTGAACATGCTGCGTGAGATCGGCTCGGTGGACAATATCCCCGAATATGTCGCGAAAGCCAAAGACAAGAACGATCCGTTCCGTCTGATGGGCTTTGGTCACCGCGTGTACAAGAACTATGACCCGCGCGCCAAGGTGATGCGCGAGACCTGCCACGCCGTGCTTGACGAGCTGGGCGTGCGCAATGATCCGCTGCTGGCTGTCGCCATGGAGCTGGAGAAGATCGCGCTTGAGGACGAGTACTTCGTCGAGAAGAAGCTCTATCCGAACATCGACTTCTATTCGGGCATCACCCTGAAGGCGATGGGCTTCCCGACCGAGATGTTCACCGTGCTGTTCGCCCTGGCCCGCACCGTCGGCTGGATCGCGCAATGGTCGGAAATGATCGAGGATCCGAGCCAGAAGATCGGTCGTCCGCGTCAGGCCTTCACCGGCGCGACGCAGCGCGATTTCGTGGCGATCGACAAGCGCTAGACGCTTCTCAAGCCCGAACCAAAAAGAACCGGCGAAGCAAGTGCTTCGCCGGTTTTCTTTTGTCTGAACATCAGCTTTGCAGGGGGCCGAAACCCTGTCGGGAAAACAGAGCGTCCAGCCCCACGCCCAGCGTTTCTGACAGCCTCAACGCCACTTCGATGGTGGGATTGAACTGACCCCGCTCGATCGCCCCGATCGTTTGGGGATGGACTTGCACCCGTGTGGCGAGCTCCTGTCGGGAAAGACCGCGATCCACGCGATAGGTCTTCACACGGTTCTGGAAATTCACAGGCTCAGCCATCACTGTCCTCGTCCTCCAGACCGTCAAAGTCAAAGTCGGACGGGCGCAAGGCCCAGGCCAGGATCAGTTGCGGCCCGGCGATAACGAGCGAGACGCCGACAACCCCCACGGACAGGACGTAAGCGGCCGGCAGCGGGCTCACACCCACGGCCGTGATCAGCACGAGCACGATGAGGGCCAGCTTCAAGCCCCGTCGCGTGGCCATGCTCACCAAAGCCTGCTGACGTTCGTCATGGGGTTCACCGGGCAAGGAAAAGGCCGGGCGGCTCGCCAGAAACAGGTTGCGATCAAGCCGCATCGCGAGAAACACGAAGACGAACAATAGCGGCGACAGGGTGGTGACAGAGGTCGTCAGGCCCTCACCCTCTGTCAGCACTCCGGCGACGCCGTCGAGCACCACGCCAAGCGCAAGCGCGATCACCCCCATCAACACCATGATGCAAATGACCAGCGTCCGGCGCTTGGACACTGACGCCCAGTTCTTCGCCTTTTGCGGATCATCATCCGCATCAGCGATATGAAAGGCGTGCAAGGGACCGCGTACTGACATGACTTCCTCCTTAATACAAAGCATAACGTAGCATATATGCTACGTTATGCAATGCATTGCTTCTGTCATGGGAGTTGGGCAAACAAGTCAGGAAGTTACGAGGCCCAGTATCGCTTGAGCGGCGTTGGCCGAAGGCGAGCCGCCAGCGCCGCGCATGTGCTCGGTGACCTCACGCAACCGTTTGGACACATCGGCCCGGCGTCCAGCGTCATCCAGCAACTCGCCGACGCTTTGCGCCAGCACGTCCCCGCGGCACCGGGTCTGGACATGTTCGGGGATCAGCATTTCATCCGCCGCAATATTGGCGAGCGAAATGTATTTCGATTTCATCAGGAAGAACCGCGCCGCCGCCCAGGCGAGCCAGCCCAGCCGGTAGGCCGCCACGGTCGGCACGCCCAACCTCGCCAGTTCCAGCGTTACGGTGCCCGAGCAGGCCAGCGCCGCATCGGCGGCATGGAAGGCGTCTCGCCGCTCATCACTCTCGACCACGATCAGATCCGCAAAGGCCGTCTCCGCTGCAATCATCTCCTGCGCCTGAGCCGCGATGGAGGATGCGAGCGGGGTGACGAATTTCAGGCCCGGGCGGTCGGCTTTCAGTCGTTTCACCGCGTCGGCGAAGCGCGGGAACAGACGCGTGAGCTCGGACTTGCGGCTGCCAAAGAGAATGAGAAGAAGCGGATCCGTCTCTGCAACCCCATGGCGCGCCCGGAAGGCGGGCCCGTCACCGCTGAGATCGCGCTCCAGCGCCGGATTGCCCACAAAGGTCACATCCATGCCGTGCTCGGTGAAATAGGGCGCGTCAAAGGGATGGATCGCCAGCAAATGATCAAAGGTGTCAGCCGCCACCTTGGCGCGCTCCCGTCGGGCGGCGAAGACCTGCGGCGCGACGTACTTGATCAGCGGCGTGTCAGGCAGGACCTCACGCAGTTTCCAGGCCGCGCGTAGCATGAACCCCCAGGAATCGATGAGAATGACGGCGTCGGCCTTAAAGGCTTTTGCGGCGTCTGCGGTTTCCTGCGCGCGTTGATGAACGAGGTTGATGATCTTCAGCCCATCAAACAGGCCAAAGACCGAAAGCTCTGAAATATCAAAGGGCGAGAGTGCGCCGCGTCTGGCCATTTCCGGGCCTCCGACTCCTGCGATTTCCACATCCGGTCGAAGCGCGCGCAGCGCGTCCATGAGATCGCCCGCGAGCGCATCACCGGATGGCTCTGCAGCGACGAGGAAGATCCGCGGTGCTCTCGCCAGATCTGATGGGGTTTCAGGCGTTTGCGTCATCCGCTGGCCCATCCATCTCTACAGCCCATACCGCCAGGCCCGCCGCGTCAGCCGCCTGACCGACCGCTGCGCGGCCCAGCACCATTGCGCCGCCCGCCGGGATCACGATGCCGGCCAGCCCGGCCCTGGCCGCGCCCTGCACGGTCGACACGCCGATGACCGGCAGATCAATGCGGCGCTCCTGACCCGGCTTGGGTCGCTTGGCGAGTACTCCCGAGCGGTTGAGCTCATCGCCCCGCAATTCGGCCGGCAGGCGTGCGACCCGGGCCAGCATCTGATCGGTGCCTTCCTGCGCCTCAACGGCCAGCACCAGCCCCTTGCAGACCACGGCCCCTTGCCCGATATCCTCAGCGCCCGTAACGCCCGCGACATGCAACGCCTTCTTGGCATCAGCCTCGGCAATGGCGTCAGGTCTGATCGAGCCGATCAGCCCGGGCTCCACCAGAAGCTCGTCTGCGATGTCATTGGCGCCAATCACCGTGAAACCCTCTTTTTCAAAGAAGCCCACGATCACCCTCAACAGAGCGTCATCGCCACGCGCCGCTGCTGCCAGCGCCTGAGGCAGGAAGGCCATGCCCTTGAGATCGGGTTTCAGCGCCGAGAAATCCGGCCGCGTCACAATGCCGGCAAAGCAGACGGCGTCGCAATCGGCCTGACGCAGATCCTTCACCACCTGTCCCAGCTGGGCGATGCCGCGAATGACCGGGCTGTCATAGCGCGTGGGATCGGCGAACCCCTTGAGAGCGATCACGCAGGCCAGTCGATCGCCTGTCTGCGCCGCACGCGCCACGTAGACGGGCAGATCCCCGCCCCCGGCGATCAGCCCGAGACGCTGGTAGACCGCCACACCTAGCGCCCTTCCGGCGAGCAGAGCGGGCGCTTGGCCGGCGTGCGGATGAACTCGACGATGTCCATGACTTCCGGCCGGTTCTCGAACAGTCGCGCCGCATCCTCGACCCGTTCGTGGAACGCGCCTTCATTGGCGAAGACCAGACGATAGGCGGCGCGCAGATCGTGGATGGCGTCCCGCGAGAAGCCGCGGCGCTTGAGACCCACAAGGTTCAGCCCGGCCAGCGCGCCCAGATTGTCCACCATGCCATAGGGGATGACATCGCCTGTCACCGGCGCTCCGCCGCCGATGAAGGCGTATTTGCCGATCCGGCACTGCTGGTGCAGCGCCGAGAGGCCGCCCATGATCACATAGTCGGCGACCGAGGAATCCCCGCCCAGCGTGGCGTTGTTGGCGAACACAACATGGTTGCCGACGGTGCAGTCATGGGCGACGTGCGCGCCGACCATGAAGAAGTTGTTTGAACCGACCTTGGTGATCCCCTTCGCGCCTTCCGTGCCCATATGCATGGTCACGTGCTCGCGCAGGGTGTTGTTGTCACCGATGATCAGACGCACATCGCCGCCCTTGAACTTGAAGTCCTGGGGCGGCTCGCCAAGTGCGACAAAGGGGTGGATCTTGCAATCCGCGCCAACTTCCAGATTGCCGTTCAGGCTGACATGGGAATGCAGTCGCGTGCGGTCTCCGATCTGAACGTTCGGACCGACAACGCAATACGGACCGATCTCGACGCCTTCGCCCAGGCGGGCGCTCTCGTCCACGATGGCGGTCGGGTGAATACTGGTGGTCATGTGAACTCCGTCAGGCTTCGCGCGGCGCAGACGTGGCCGAGAAGGTCGCGTCCGCGCATCTCACGCCATTCACGCGCGCCTCGCCCTTGAACTTGAAAACGCCGCGGCGATTGGCGGTGACTTCGACCGGCATTTCAAGCACGTCGCCAGGGCGCACGGGGCGCCGGAACTTCGCCTGCTCCACACCCATGAAATAGATCAGCGTATTGGAAATATCCGCATCAAGCGTCTTGGACATCAGGATCGCGCCGGTCTGGGCCATCGCCTCGATGATCAGGACGCCCGGCATCACCGGGTTTTCAGGAAAATGCCCCTGAAAATGCGGCTCGGCGGCAGACACGCATTTGAAACCGACAATGGACTCGCCTGGCACATAGCGCTCAGCGCGGTCCACCAGCAGAAAGGGATAGCGGTGCGGCAAGCGGCGCAGGATTTCGTCGGGCCCGATCGCGGTCTCAAGATCACTCATCAGTCTTCCTTTTTGCGCTCGGGTTTGGATTTGCGGCTCACTGCGCGGCGCAGCCAGGCCGTTTCGCGCATGAAACTCTGAATCGGCTGGGCCGGCGAACCCGCCCAGGTCTCACCTGCGGGCACGTCCTTCATGACGGCCGCGTCCGCCGCAAGGCGGGCGCCCTGCCCGATCTTCAGGTGGTCCGCCACGCCGACCCGACCGCCAAACTGGGCGCCGGCGCCAATGACCGTGCTGCCTGAAATGCCGGCGAAAGCAGCCATGACAGCATACTCGCCCACATCCACATTATGCGCGATATGGCACAGATTATCGATGCGCGCGCCCTTGCCGATGCGGGTGTCCTTGAGCATGCCGCGATCCACGGTCGCATTCGCGCCGAGCGTCGCCTCATCCTCGATGATCACGCGACCGAGATGCGGCAAGGTGAAGACCTCGCCATTCTCATAGGCCAGACCAAAGCCCGCTTCGCCCACAACCGCCCCGGCGGAAATCTCGCAGCGCGCGCCGACCAGGGCGCACTGGACATTCGCGCGCACGCCAATTCGGGCGTGATCTCCGATGACCACGCCCGGACCGATGATGGCGCCGGCCTCGATGCGGGCGTTCTCGCCGATCACCGCATCGGGACCGACGATGACGCCGGGCGCGAGACGCGCGCTGTTTGCGATGGTCGCTGTCGGATGGATGAAGTCCGGGCCGTCATGAAACCGGGGCGCCAGAAGGCGGGCTGCGGCCTTGGCGAATCCAGCGCGGGTCACCCGGTGCACAAGGACAGCCTGACAATGGGGCAGCGCCTCCGCCCAGCTGGCGTCCGGCACGATCGCCACTCCGGCCATGGGCGGTGTTTCCGGCGGCGCCTTGCCCGCCAGGAAGATGAGATCGCCCTCTCCGGCGGAGTCCGGCGTGGACACGTCAGAAACAGCGACATCGCCGTCGCCTATCAGATCAGATCCGATAAGCGCGGCGATGTCGGAAGCCTTGAGCGGACCGAGCCGCTCAAAAAATCGCGGGTCGGCCCCCATGTCAGACCAACCTTATTGCTGCTGTTGCTGAGCTTGCTGGGTCGGCACGCGAACGCGGTTCACCGGCGTGGTGGTGATGCGCTGGTTCAGGCGCTCGATGGCGGACTGGGTGATGTCCACGGAGTCGCGAGCGTACACGATCGCGGAGCGGTCAATCAGAACGTCCGCATTGCGCTCGTTGACGATCTCCTGCAGCACTTCCTGCAGCACGGGCAGCACCGGGCGCATGG
>CAJNDT010005907.1:220627-490873 GCA_905221615.1 Symbiodinium sp. CCMP2592 | reverse complement strand
CACATACCGCGCAAAGAAGCCCTTACAAAGAATACCCTAGATTCTAAACTCTGAAAGCTCCCAAGAAACTCTCCAGTACACCCTTACACTAAACGGAATACCCTAAATCCTAAACCCCTACGGCCCGAAAACCCTAAACCCTAAACCCTCAATTAAAGCCTAAAGCCTTAAAGCCTCGAGCCCTACGCCCCCAAACCCTAAGAAACCCAGAGAACCTCTACGAAACCCGAAGGCCTTAATATAGGGGCCTTCATAATTAGAATAGGGTGTTGTGGTTCATACTATAACTATAATAAGGAGCTCCCAAAACAGTAATAGGTAATTATCATGGCCCCTATATTATCTCCCTGTAATAGCCCGTATATACCCCTTTAAAGGAACCCTCAAAGGAAGAGTATAATAGGTAATAATTACTACGGCCACTCCATAATAGTCCTTGTAATAGGCCTTATATACCCCATTAAAGGAATCCTTAAATGCACAGAACAATAGGTAGCTATGTCCCTTTAAACGAACCCTTTACAGGAACCCTATAGGTACTTATTAAGGCCACTCCAACGCCGTCCCAGGCACATGCCGAACTGTGTGACCATGGCTCGAGCCATGCGCTCCACCTGCCCCAAAGCGCACGCCCTAAAAAAACCCGAGAACCCTGGGGGGGGTTGTCGTTTTAGGATTTCAGAGCTCCTTTGAGGGTTGAGAATATTTTGCAGGGTTAGGGTTTAGGGTTGCGTTCCTTGTCGTGTTTTTGGCAACCCGAAAAAACCCCAAGAATTCAGCGGGGGCTTGGGGTTCAAGGTTTGGGGTTCCTTCTGGGGTCAAGACTCTTTCGAAAAGGTTAAAACCCTAACATTTCCTTTTGAGAGCTAGAAGGGGTTCCTTTAAAAGGGCTTCGGGTTTGGGGTGTTTTGGACCCTTTTAACCCTAAGTGGTTTTATTCTCTCAAGGATACCATAACAATCGATAAGGGTTAATCCACGGGTTGCTGAAAGGCTCACTATAAACCCTGCAAGACAGCAAACCCGATGCATAGGGCCGGTATTGCGTGGAATAGGGGTTCCTTTAGAGGGTAACTCTATTATACCGCCCTAAGAACACAGGATTTCGGGTTTTGGGCATGGCTTTAAGGCTCATCAGGTTCAGGGGCCTTGTAGACTTTTGGGTCGGGCTTTTGGGTTACAAGGCTGGAGGCTAAAGGTTCGGGATTTGTTGAAGCCATCGCATAAGCAATATAATAAGAGCCCTTACCTGATGCAGGTCTGGTGAAAACACGTGGCATGCGGTCGAGCGGGATTCTGCTGGACGAACACTTGCAAATCGGCCGTGTGGAGGTCCAAAGCCACGGGTATGGAATCTGCATTGTACAAGTCCAAAAGGAGTACCTAAGAGCTTCCGCAGAAGTCGCGTCCAAAGCCGAGATGCAGCAAATGCATTATGTCGGGGCGAAACAAAGAGGGAGCATCGTGCCGGAAGTGTGGCATGTATTCCAAAGACAGAGGGATCCTTGCCCACGGGTATGGGTTGTTCCGGCCACTCGTCGGCAGCCATGATGGCAAGGTTGCAAAGTCTTCGAATTGATGCCCCTCCGTGCCAGCTAGGCACAAATGGCAACAGCCACAGGGCTTCTTGCTTTTAGCCGTTGGAACAGCTTTGCGAACGTTGAGAAATGTTCGCAAAAGAAAACCTGCCTTCTGTATGAATGGCAGATCCCCCTTCACTCCCAACAGAACCGGAGCCGCTTGCCATCAGGAAGGTCCAGCCCTTCGTTGTGCAGTTTGAACATATTCTGCATCGTGCCTTCCAAAAAGTTCAGAAAGCAATGTTCATCATCCTCGTACAATGCCTTCTGCATAACACCATACAAAAAGCACGTCATGAAACTGTGCTTCGGCAAGTTCACACCTGCCACACCTGGTCCATGCACAGGGTGTGAAGTACGACTGAAATGGACCATCACTGTAGGCAGTTGCAAGCTATGCGGGGCTGTCCAGGCATGCCTTTTGGTAAGACCGGAAGTACTTCTCTACTTCGACATGGTATTGGTAGTCCCCCTTTAATGCCGTGCATTGCACACCTTGCTGACCTACATTCATGCAACAAGTGGGTCAGTCCCTTACTCACCTCCTCTGGATAAACGTCAGCAACTTCAGGCCGTGCTTTGAACATCTTGGAATTCATACACGTAGTTGCCGGGAAAATGATGAACAAATCACACCCTGTCGTCGGGGTTTATAGGGTGCAGGGCTTGGGGTTTAGGGTCTACGTTGCAGTGGCGCCAATAATGTGGCGCCCTAGACAGTCTAGCTTTTCAGTATCCCGTGTAAACCAGGGTGCCCCTGCTTTTGTAAGTATTCAACCATATTTATTGGGAAACCCGCAAAGCGTGTAATTATGGGTGCTGCCGGCCAACGCTAGGCTAGTACTAGGATTTCTCAAACTCAAGCCCTGAACACTAAACCGTTGAATCAAACGCCCTAAACCTTATAGGCCTCCATAGAGACACTGAACCCCTTCCCCTCCCTCTCCCGGGACCTGTTGGAGATCGCCGCCAGCGCCTGTCGTGACCTTCACCAGGACTTCAGAGTTTGCAGCTTGTCTAGGGATGTAGTATTTAATTTAAGGCTACTGTGTAGCGTCTAGTGCATATAGGGCGAGTTGTTTAAGGGATCAGGTTGACACACTTATTGGGCTAGGGTTGCGTTTGAGTGTTCATATAGGGGCCTTGATAATTAGAATAGGGTCTTGGTGCATAGCTACTCTAAGGAACCCCCACAAGAGTATTGGCAATCTAGGCCCCTATGTTAGGGCATGACAGCAACTCCCCGTGGTCTGAACCCGAGCTTCACCCGCAGGAGAAGGTACATTAATATCCAAACTCCGATAAACATGAACATAATATAGGTCGGAATGGTTAGTACATAATTGTATCCCACAGATTCTACTCATCGTATACAGTCTACTACTATAACTTGGAACCTTGTTCCAACCTTAAACCCGTATAGTTACACCTCACGAGGAAACCCAATTTTTCTATATATTCCAAACTAGTATATGGTATACGCTATACTATTAGACTCTTTACCCTAAGCTCCAATCCCCAGTAAACGAAAAAAGCTGGAGTTTGAAGTAACCGGGGGAAGAAAGTACACACTTTTATTTCATAATGGCTCCTTTAAGGAACAGGTACCAAGAAGTATTCAAGTATGATATACTCCAAACCCAGGTTTATACAAGTGATATGTTACAGGTTGTAGGGATCACTGTTCAGGCTTTTGGTCTCTGAAATGGGACTTCAAGGCAAAATGGTAGTATGCATGCGCTCCAAACCCAGGAAAAATGTTTTCAGTGACTCTTTCCCCCCCCCCCCCCCGCCTGGCTCGTGCCAAAGACCTCAGCTTCGCTCTATCCCGGGTAAGATATTGAGAGGATGTAGTAACCTTAGCCTGCCAAGCCCTACTTTGTTTTAGGTTCTTACTATAAACCCTTATCTGGATTTATAGGGACCCTACAAGAAAAGTAGGTTTTGGTAGGTTAAGGAAGGCTTACGGTTTAGGGGTAAAGCTTTTTCATCCTAGGGCTTTTTTGAGTGTTTCATAGGGTTTGGGGATTAGGGAATGGGCTTCTTCATTGCAGGGTTTAATACGGTTCCCCGTAAAGTTTACAAGGGTTTCATTGGCTTTGAAAACCTTCAATTCGAGTGTTTAAGAGGGCTGACTAGGATTCATAGTGGTTTAAGGTTCTTGTTTAAAGGGTTTCTAAGGGTTAATTAGGGAGTAGGACTAGTTGGAGTTATAACTTCTAGGACCCTGTATTATCTCTCAAGAGTTTCTTGCCGGCCTTTATTAAAGGGACACTGTGGGGGCCTGGTTTGAGCTTCCATGGCTTGAGGATATGGACCTGCTTCACTTCCCCTCCCGAGGTTGGAACCTCCCTCAACCGTACTTGGAGGTTCATGAATAGTTATAAGCAGGGTTATAAGTCCCCTAATATGAATTATAGGTATTGCTACCCTACTTATAACTCTACTTAGAACTACCCATGAACCTCCAAGTAAACCCCAAACCTAATCTTCAATAGGTACAGGCTGCCAGCTGCTCCGCCGCGCGACCGCCTGGGCCGGCAGGTCGGGTCTAGGGTTTAGGGATTAGGCTTTGGGGGTTTAGGGGTTTAGGGTTTAGGAGTTTAGGGGTTTACGGGTTTAGGGTTTGGGAGTTTAGGGTTTAGGGATTAGATTTTTTTTTTAGGGTTTTGGGTTTAGAGTTCATAAGGGTTTAGGGCTTTAAAGGTTAAGGGTTTAGGGGCTTAGAGTTTAGGGTTTAGGGCCCCTTTCTTCTCCTCTTGGCTACACGGGTTTTATAAGGCTTTTCAAAGGTGCAAAGAAAAACTCTTTGGGGTTGTAGTTAATCTAACTATGTGGGCTTTAGAAAGGTTTAGAAGGCGTTGACGAATGTATACGTTAACCCCACGTAACCTACTTTCTCAAGGACTTATATAAAGAAATCATATTAGGGAACCCTAAAAAAGGTAGGTTCCTGAGGGTCCAGGTAAGGCTGTATAGGGTTGCTTTAGCAGATCATGGGCCTTACAGCTTATCCAGCTCCTTTTTTTTTTTTTTTTTTTGTCAAGCTTTACGAGGATGTGTGAGCGCTGTACAGCAAAACCCCTGCAAAACGAACGCTTTACAAAAGCCAGTTAAAACCCAACAGAATCCCATTATGCCACTACATGAGCCTTACTTGTAACCCCGAATCCTACATCCTACAAAAATCAACAGGCCATGACCCCTTTAACCCAGAAACTATAAGTTTGGGATCCCCAACAAACTAACACCCTAATCCCTGCACCCTTACGCCCTAAACCCTAAACTGCTAAACCTTAAACCCCTAAGCCCTAAATCCTGAACCCCTAAACCCCTAAACCCCTACACCCTCAACCATCCTAAACCCTAAGCCCTAAACCCCTAAACAACCATCCTAGACCCCAACACCTACGCCCTCGAAGCCCAGAAACCCCATAGATCCCTTGAAAAGGAACCCTGTAAATCCCTTTAAGGAGCCCTATAGATCCCTTAAAAGGAGCCCCATAAATCCCTTTAAGGAGCCCTATAGATCCCTTAAAAGGAGCCCCATAAATCCCTTTAAGGAGCCCTATAGATCCCTTAAAAGGAGCCCCATAAATCCCTTTAAGGAGCCCTATAGATCCCTTAAAAGGAGCCCCATAAATCCCTTTAAGGAGCCCTATAGATCCCTTAAAAGGAGCCCCATAAATCCCTTTAAGGAGCCCTATAGATCCCTTAAAAGGAGCCCCATAGATCCCTTTAAGGAGCCCTATAGATCCCTGTAAGGAACCCTATATATCCTTGAACAGGAGCCCGAGATCCCTTAAAAAGAGCCCTATAGATCCCTTTTAAGGAACCTTTTAAGGAACCCTATAGATCCTTAAAAGGAGCCCTATATATCCCTCAAAAGGAGCCCTCTAGATCCCTTTAAGGAACCCTATCCGCCGACCCCTGCGGGCGGCGCCCGTGATATCCCGAGAGGTGTCCGCACCCACACCGCTTCCACCGCCTCCACCGCTCTGTTCAGAGAGTCTTTCTCCGCTGTAGTTGTAGGTGTTTAAAGAGTATGTAAAGGCTGGCAATGTGTGCCCGGACCTCTCCGCGCCCCACTGCCCCCACCGTCCTCACCGCCCCCACCGCCCTCACAACCTCCACCACCGCCCTGTTTAAAGAGTCCTTCACCGCTGTATTTGTAGGTGTCAAAAAAAAAATAAGAGTATTTAAAGGCTGCCAATGTGTGCCCAGACCCCTCCGCGCCCACACCGCCCCTACCGCCACCGCCGCCCTTACTTTTACAAAGTATTTAAAGGCTGCCAATGTGTGCCCGGACCCCCCCGCGCCCCCACCGCCCACACCGCCCCCACCGCCCACACCGCCCTCACCGCCCTCACCACCCCCACCACCTTCATCCCCCTCCACCGCTTTCACCGTTCCCACCGTCTCCACCGCTCTCACCGCCCGCTGTATTTGTAGGTGTTTAAAGAGTAAAGAGTATTTAAGCCTGCCGATGTGTGCCCGGACCCCCCCGCGCCCCCACCGCCCACACCGCCCCCACCGCCCACACCGCCCTCACCGCCCTCACCACCCCCACCACCTGCATCCCCCTCCACCGCTTTCACCGTTCCCACCGTCTCCACCGCTCTCACCGCCCGCTGTACTTGTAGGTGTTTAAAGAGTATAAAGAGTATTTAAAGCCTGCCGATGTGTGCCCGGACCACCCCGCACCCCCACCGCCCACACCGCCCACACCGCACCGCCCCCACCGCCCACACCGCCCTCACCGCCCTCACCACCCCCACCACCTTCATCCCCCTCCACCGCTTTCACCGTTCCCACCGTCTCCACCGCTCTCACCGTCCGCTGTATTTGTAGGTGTTTAAAAAGTAAAGAGTATTTAAAGGCTGCCAATGTGTGCCCGGACCCCCCCGCGCCCACACCGCCCACACCGCCCACACCGTCCCCACCGCCCACACCGCCCCCACCGCCCACACCGCCTTCACCGCCCTCACCACCCCCACCACCTTCATCCCCCTCCACCGCTTTCACCGTTCCCACCGTCTCCACAGCTCTCACTGCCCGCTGTATTTGTAGGTGTTTAAAGAGTAAAGAGTATTTAAAGGCTGCCAATGTGTGCCCGGACCCCCCCGCGCCCCCACCGCCCACACCGCCCACACCGCCCCCACCGCCCACACCGCCCTCACCGCCCTCACCACCCCCACCACCTTGATCCCCCTCCACCGCTCTCACCGCCTGCTGTATTTGTAGGTGTTTAAAGAGTAAAGTTGAAGCCTGCCAATGTGTGCCCGGACCCCCCCGCGCCCCCACCGTCCGCACCGCCCACCCACACCGCCCACACCGCCCCCACCGCCCACACCGCCCTCACCGCCCTCACCACCCCCACCACCCCCTCCACCGCTTTCACCGTTCCCACCGTCTCCAACGCTCTCACCGCCCGCTGTATTTGTAGGTGTTTAAAGAGTAAAAAATATTTAAAGGCTGCCAATGTGTGCCCGGACCCCACCGCCCACACCGCCCTCACCGCCCTCACCACCCCCACCACCTTCATCCCCCTCCACCGCTTTCACCGTTCCCACCGTCTCCACCGCTCTCACCGCCCGCTGTACTTGTAGGTGTTTAAAGAGTAAAGAGTATTTAAAGGCTGCCAATGTGTGCCCGGACCCCCCCGCGCCCACACCGCCCACACCGCCCACACCGTCCCCACCGCCCACACCGCCCCCACCGCCCACACCGCCTTCACCGCCCTCACCACCCCCACCACCTTCATCCCCCTCCACCGCTTTCACCGTTCCCACCGTCTCCACAGCTCTCACTGCCCGCTGTATTTGTAGGTGTTTAAAGAGTAAAGAGTATTTAAAGGCTGCCAATGTGTGCCCGGACCCCCCCGCGCCCCCACCGCCCCACCGCCCCCACCGCCCACACCGCCCTCACCGCCCTCACCACCCCCACCACCTCCATCCCCTCCACCGCTTTCCACCGTCCCACCGTCTCCACCGCTCCACCGCACCGCTCCGCTGTAATTTGTAGGTGTTTAAAAGAGTAAAGATTCATTAAAGGCTTTGCCGATTTTGTGCCCGGACCCCCCCCGCACCCCACCGCCCCCACCGCCCACTCACCTACACCGCCCCCACCGCCCACAACCTCCCTCACCGCCCTCACCACCCCCACACCTTCATCCCCCTCCAACCGCTTCCGGTCCCACCATCTCCAACCGCTCTCAATCACACCGCCCCCCTGTATGTGTAGGTGTTTTAAGAGTAAAGGTAATTTAAAAAAAGCCTGCTGATGTGTGCCCGGACCACCCCGCACCCCCACCGCCCACACCGCCCACACCGCCCACACCGCCCCCACCGCCCACACCGCCCTCACCGCCCTCACCACCCCCACCACCTTCATCCCCCTCCACCGCTTTCACCGTTCCCACCGTCTCCACCGCTCTCACCGCCCGCTGTACTTGTAGGTGTTCAAAGAGTAAAGAGTATTTAAAGGCTGCCAATGTGTGCCCGGACCCCCCCGCGCCCACACCGCCCACACCGTCCCCACCGCCCACACCGCCCCCACCGCCCACACCGCCTTCACCGCCCTCACCACCCCCCACCTTCATCCCCCTCCACCGCTTTCACCGTTCCCACCGTCTCCACAGCTCTCACTGCCCGCTGTATTTGTAGGTGTTTAAAGAGTAAAGAGTATTTAAAGGCTGCCAATGTGTGCCCGGACCCCCCCGCGCCCCCACCGCCCACACCGCCCCGACCGCCCACACCGCCCTCACCGCCCTCACCACCCCCACCACCTTCATCCCCCTCCACCGCTCTCACCGCCTGCTGTATTTGTAGGTGTTTAAAGAGTAAAGAGTATTTAAAGCCTGCCAATGTGTGCCCGGACCCCCCCGCGCCCCCACCGTCCGCACCGCCCACCCACACCGCCCACACCGCCCCCACCGCCCACACCGCCCTCACCGCCCTCACCACCCCCACCACCCCCTCCACCGCTTTCAGCGTTTCCCACCGTCTCCACCGCTCTCACCGCCCGCTGTATTTGTAGGTGTTTAAAGAGTAAAAAATATTTAAAGGCTGCCATGTGTGCCCGGACCCCCCGCGCCCACACCGCCCACACCGCCCCCGCCAACTCCGGCCCCTCACCGCCGATCACCTCACCCACCACCAATCAACCCCACAGCTTTCGCCCCACACCGCCCCCACCGCCCACACCGCCCTCACCGCCCTCACCACCCCCAACACCTTCTCCCCCTCCCCACCGCTTCACCGTTCCCACGTCTCACCCTCCACCGACAGCTGTATTTGTAGGTGTTTAAAGATTAAAGAGTATTTAAAGGCTGCCATGTGTGCCCGGACACCCTCCGCGCCCACACCGCCCCACCGCCCCACCGCCCACACCGCCCACACCGCCCTCACCGCCCTCACCACCCCCACCTTACATCCCCCTTTCACCGTTCCCACCGTCTTCACCGCTCTCACCCCGCTGTATATGTAGGTGTTTAAAGAGTAAAGAGTATTTAAAGGCTGCCAATGTGTGCCCGGACCCCCCCGCGCCCACACCGCCCCACCGCCCACACCGCCACACCGCCTCACCGCCCTCACCACCCCCACCACCTTCATCCCCCTCCACCGCTTTCACCGTTCCCACCGTCTCCACCGCTCTCACCGCCCGCTGTATTTGTAGGTGTTTAAAGAGTAAAGAGTATTTAAAGGCTGCCAATGTGTGCCCGGACCCCCCCGCGCCCACACCGCCCCCACCGCCCCCACCGCCCACACCGCCCACACCGCCCACACCGCCCCCACCACCCACACCGCCCTCACCGCCCTCACCAACCACACCACCTTCATCCCCCTCCACCGCTTTCACCGTTCCCACCGTCTCCACCGCTCTGACCGCCCGCTGTATTTGTAGGTGTTTAAAAAGTAAAGAGTATTTAAAGGCTGCCAATGTGTGCCCGGACCGCGCCCACACCGCCCCCACCGCCCCCACCGCCCCCACCGCCCACACCGCCCACACCGCCCCCACCGCCCATGCACACCGCCCTCACCGCCCTCACCACCCCCACCACCTTCATCCCCCTCCACCACTTTCACCGTTCCCACCGTCTCCACCGCTCTCACCGCCCGCTGTATTTGTAGGTGTTTAAAGAGTAAAGAGTAATAAAGGCTGCCAATGTGTGCCCACCCCCCCGCGACCCCCCCACCGCGCCCACACCGCCCACACCGCCCACACCGCCCCCACCACCCACACCGCCCTCACCGCCCTCACCACCCCCACCACCTTCATCGCTTTCACCGTTCCCACCGTCTCCACCGCTCTCACCGCCCGCTGTATTTGTAGGTGTTTAAAGAGTAAAGAGTACTTAAAGGCTGCCAATGTGTGCCCGGACCCCCCCGCGCCCACACCGCCCCACACCGACCGCCCCCACCGCCCACACCGCCCTCACCGCCCTCGCCACCCCCACCACCTTCATCCCCCTCCACCGCTTTCACCGTTCCCACCGCCCGCTGTATAGATTAAAGAGTAATTAAAGGCTGCCAATGTGTGCCCGGACCCCCCCGCGCCCACACCGTCTCCACCGCTCTCACGGCCCGCTGTATTTGTAGGTGTTTAAAGAGTAAAGAGTATTGGCTGCCAACCCGGACCCCCCCGCACCGCCCCCACCGCCCCCACCGCCCCCACCGCCCACACCGCCCACACCGCCCCCACCGCCCCCACCGCCCACACCGCCCAACCGCCCACACCGCCCCCACCGCCCCCACCGCCCACACCGCCCGCCACACCGCCCCCACCGCCTACGCCCACACCGCCCCCACCACCCCGATCGCCCCCACCGCCAACACCGCCCCCACCGCCCTCACTACCTTTATTGTCCTCACTGCCCGCCCCGGCTTTGCGATGCGCCGCCGCGCGCGCGACTTTTTTTTGTCGTACCATCCCATGGCCAGAACTGCACTGGTTCCGTATCTTAAGCATATCGAATACAGCCCTCCTGCTAAACTCGGTTTTGTGCGGATGCCTTTTGCCTCTGAGTCACAAGGTTGCTGAAACATGCGCACACAATGTCCGAGAGCTGAGCACTGCGTCAGTCCGAATACTTCGCCGCATCAGTCATGTGCTCATGCTACTCGTGCCAGTTACAAGACTTGCAGTGGCTGCTTTCAACACCTGCTGCGTTCCTTGGAAGTCACCTCTCTTCTTTTGGGGTCGGCGGCAGTGGCGGCAGCCCATAAATCGGGCAGCGCTTCGCTGCCCTGTATGGACTGAGCTATGGCTCAGACGAATGAGCTTCGTCTGCGAAGCAGAAGCCACGACCGACAGTGCCGCCGACCCGCCCCGAACCCCGCATCATCGGACCCTCGTTTCTCCCTCGGGCCGCGCGGGGCCTGGCCCGAAGGCGTCTCGGAACGCGCACGCGTTTTGCAGCCATTCCCCGCGGTGTGGCGGGTTTCGGGGCCGCCGTGGACGACGCCAGGAGGCGAGCCGGCGAGCATCATGAGCCCTCGGGCGCCCGCAACCGGCGCCGGCGGCGCGACGTGGGCGCGAAGTCATAACTCCCAAGTTTTTGAGTGGGTTGCGGAAGCCGCCAAAGGGCGCGCATCATGAGCATCAGCGGGGTCCGGCGGACGGGGGGTGCGGGCTACATGCAGGGCCGACGGGGGCTGAGAGCCTACGATCACCCACAAGTTGCGCACTTCGGGCCTACGATGCACTTATCTATATACCGCGGGTTTCTGACAACAGCTCGCGCTGCCCGCACCTGGGCGCAGCCCCTAAATATATCCCTTAAAGGAGCCCCCAGAGGCCCTCCGAAGCCCAGAGACTCCTCCGGGACTCCCGGCCGAGGGCTCCCGCGATGCGCGCCTTGAGCATGGCGGCCGAGATGAGGCTCTGGTCCTGACGGCTTTGTAGGGGGGTTCCTTATAAAATTATAAGGGTCCCTTTAAAAGGGTTTATACGGTTTTTAGTGGGTTCCTTATAAAAGGGATCTATAAAGGTGCCTGAAAATGAAGGGGTTTATTGGTCCTGACTGCTTTTAGGGGGGTTCCTTGTAAAATTATAAGGGTCCCTTTGAAGGGATCTATATTGTGACGGTTTGTGAAGGGTTCCTTATAAGTTATAGGGGTCCCTTTAATTTAAAGGGATCTATATTATGACGGTGTTTAGGGGGGTTCCTAAAGGGATCTTTTGGAGGGTTCTATAAAGGGGCTTAGGGGCTTAGGGACGGCTTTTAAGGGGTTCCTTATAAAATTATCAGGGTCCCTTTAAAGGAATTTATACGGATTTTAGGGGGTTCCTTATAAAAGGGATCTATAAGGGTCCCTGAAAAGGGATCTATATGAGGGTTCTATAAAGGGGCTTAGGCGTTTAGGGACGGATTTTAGGGGGGTTCCTTATAAGTTATAAGGGTCCCTTTAAAGGGATCTATATAGGTTCTGTAAAGGGGTTTATAGGGGGTTCCTTATAAAAGGGATCCATAAGGGTCCCTGAAGAATGATTTTTTGTGAGGGTTCTATAAAGGGGCCTATAGGGGATTGTAGAGGGTTCCTTATAAAAGGAATCTATAAGGGTCCCTGTAAAGGTCACTGAAAAGGGACCTATATATAAAGGTTTCAGGTTTCTAGGGGGTTCCTTATAAGTTATAAGGGTCCCTTTAAAGGGATCTGAGGGTTCTATAAAGGGGCTTATAGGGGTTTAGGGATTTAGGGGTTTAGGGCGGTCGTTGGGCTTATCGGATTTTAGGCTCTTTGCGTTCGGGGGTTACAGTCCAGAAATTATAGGGTTTGGTCATTTTGCCGGAATTAAGGCATGAGGTTCAGGCTTAGGCGGGGTTAAGGTCCAGAAATTACAGGGTTTTGGGTTTAAACTTTAGGGTTTAGGCTTAGGGGCATTGGATGGCCTTGCCATTGTATACTTCTGGCCAGGGTTTAGGGTGTAGTAATTTGGGGTTTAGGGTTTTGTACTTTGCGGGTTAAGGTTTAAGTGTTCGGGCTTTATAAGGTTTGGGGTATGGGCCAGGGCCTTAAAGGGGTGTTGCAGCCTTTCCTTCGTTTGTGTTCGGGCTTCATAGGGTCATAGGGTTGGGCACCCGGGTGCCGGAGGGCTTTGCAGAACTATGCTGGTTTCGAAATGAGTCGTATAGGGTTCCCAAGCAATTATGCGGATTTCGTAGCAGTCTTTGTGTCGGTTTATGGAACTCTCTTGGCTTTTCCCGTCTCAGTAGTCGTGGTCCTAGTCGTCGTAGTGTGCTGTAGCCTACATGGCCCCTTTGTAAGGTCAGTAAAGCTTTAGTTCGGGGGCTCTTAAATTGGGACCACACAACCCTAAGCCATTTTCTGAACATCCTTGATCCCTAAACCCTGAAACAGTCAACCAAATCCTGAAGTACTAAACCCCAAACACCGAACAACAACAATAAGGGTCCATGTGCCCAAACAGTATATACACTAGTCCCTATATGGATACTTTGGGGCCGAAGTATAACCTAGTTAGGCACATGGACCTTTAAACCCTAAATCCCAAAAGAGCCCGTAGCAGTAACGCCCAAAAGAACCTCCTTAAAGGAACCCATGGACCCTTAAACCCTAAACCCTTCTAGAGCCCTTATAGCAACCCTTAAAGAAACGCCCTTAAAGAGAACGTGGACCCTTACAGGGAAAGCGGAAAGAAAGGGTGAGAGCCGCCTCTCCGGGCGTGAACCACGTGAGACCTTTTGCCTGCAAAAGCGATGGAAGGCTTGGATTTAGGGTTTAGGGTTTTAAGATTTAGGGTTTTAGGATTCGGGGATTCAAGGTTTTAGGGTTTACTTGGGGGTTCATGAGTAGTTATAAGTAGGGTTATAAGCCCCCAAATATAACTCATATAAGTATAGTTGCCCTGCTGATCATCCCAATTATAACTACCCATGAACCTCCAACTAGGTTTTTAAGAGTTATAGGGTTTAGGATTGTGGGATTAAGGTATTAGGGTTTGGGGTTTCGGGTTTAGACTATGGGAATTATCGTATGTTCCTCATTATTGGTAATATGCAGGATTTATATCATCAACAGTAGGGTTCTAAGGGCTTCTTTAAGGGCCCCTTGAGGGCGTCCGTAAGGCTACAGGTTCTTCGGCTTCATGTGGTAAGGTTCCTTTAAGGGCTCAGGGTTTGCCTGTGGTCCCAGGCCAACCTTTTCAAGGAACTATATGGGAGGTTGCGAAAATAGGCGACCCTGATACAGAACCCTAACGTATTATGAGGGCCCCCCAAATTTGGTACCCTGATTTTCGCAAACTCCCATATGCAGAAACCATGATAAGAAACCCTCTCTTTTCGGCTACAGGTTAGAGTTGGTTTCCTACCCAAAGTGTCCGAGGTACTGCTATGGCGAGTACTATGAAACTATGGAGACCCTACTTTCTACCTTCCCTAAGAGACCATGCGCTCAACAAGTATATGTACTTTGGCTTCAAAGTAGTCCTCATTATAGGTACTTCGGGGGCGAAAGAGTATACTATTTTGGTTGGGGCTTTCCCGTTTCTAGTGTTAGATTCGGAGGGTTGGGTACATGTAGAGGCTTTAGAGCTGAAGCAGTTCTTTGGTGTAGGATGGCTCAGGATTTAGAGCCTTGTCTTGCCCAGAAACTCCAAAACCCATCAATTCAGGAATATACCTTAATTGATTCCTACTGTACCCTAAACCCTGAACCCTAGTATACTCCTGAATTAAAGGGTTTTGGAGTCTCTGGGTACTGCTTGGTGGTGACGGGCCGTGACAGGCTTTTGGCTGGGGTCTTCGGGGATTTGTCGGGCGTTAATAGGAATTTAGGGGTTTAGGGGTTTAGGGTTTCGGGGGAGCCTTGGAGATGTAGGCCCTCTCAATGAAGTCCTGGTTAAAGCCAGAAGCAGGGAGCAGCGTTAAGAAGGGTCCTCTTTACGGGGTCTCCCTAGTACTTAAAGGATCATGGGACTTAGTAACTAGGGTTATAATTAGGGTAACTATACTTATAACTACTTATAACCCCAATTAAGGTACTTATAACCGTACTTGCTAAGTCCCATGATCCTCCAAGTAGGAGTTCAGCTCCCGCACCTGCCCGCGAGGGATCAGGGTCACCTTGTTGACAGGGTCATGGTACCTCAGCGACCGGTCCAGAAAAGATCAAGCTTTTTTTTTGTACAGCAATTTGGTGGTTTCCGAAAATTAGGGGTCCCTTATCTTGGGGTCCTTACAATAAGGATCCTACCATTTACGGTATTGTATTAGGTTCTTTCAAGATTCGAAGCACGTCTACAGTCGTTTCCATGGGCCCATGAAAGGTTCCATAAGCGTATTTTGCAGGTTCTAGAAAGGGGCATTGCATGAGGACTCTACGGGTGATTTAAGGGTTCAAGTATTTCAGACGGCTTCCATCACGTTTTACTTTGACTGCAAAACCCTAAACCCTAAACCCCAAAAGACTTTCACCACGGTTTGGTAGAGTAAGGTGCTGTATGCACGCAAGCATAATTGAGCTACAAGCTCCAGAAGGCCAGCCCGAGCGATGATGTACGTTTTTCCATGTATATAAATAGGGGTGTATTAATAGTGCGTCACAGTATAGACGCAGAGTGGAGTGTGCGTACATACATGCGAAAATACACATACATATACGTACATACATACATGCATACATACATACATACATACATGAATGCATACATACATACATACATACACATACATATATACATAATTACGACTATGTCCATTCCTCCATCCCTTCGTGCATGTATCCATGAGCCAGTGTTTGCGTATGTCATACACACACACACACCCATCGAACGCTTGAGGTCTGAATAAGAACTCACTCACGCTGGAAAACCTTGAAAGGATCGTCTTGACACCCAAGGTGCACACCCCAGAAAGACGAAGAGCCTGCACTGGGGAGTACTCTCACCAGCAAGGAAGCCACCTAAACCCTAAACCCTAAACCGACTTAGGAACCCGCGAGTCGAGGCACTGCTTGAAGGACTCACCCAACGGCTTCGCCCAAAACCTAAGAATCTAATCCTTTATCCCTCACCCTAGAGCACCAAATCCCTAACTTTACAACCCTCTTACCTTCCAGAAGGGTCCTAAGTGCCTATATAGTAGAGAGTAGCGTTTGTACAGTAGGACATACCATTACGATTTGGGGAAGCATCCCCCATAACTGTACCTATGAACTTGTGGGCGCAATGTAGAACCCCATAAATTACAGATATATCCCTTAGAGAATCCGTTAAGGATCGCCCCCAAATTATAGAACCTTATAATACTTATAATACTTATAGTACTTACAATACTTATAATACTCTAGACAGCTCCAACCCTTTAAGGACTCCTTTAAGCGGACCTGTTTTCACCCAGGGCCCTTCAGAAGACCTTAAGAGGTGGCCACCGAGGAGCGGCAGCAGCGTGCCGACGATCGCATGCCCTGCTTCGTGGTAAGCCTCAGCTCGGATGTACGTTTACAAAGTTCTTAGGTTTTAAGGTTTAGGGATTTGTTTGTTTCTATACATACATTTACATACATACATATACATATAAGTATATGTAGATGTTTATTGAACTTCTTAGCTATTGATACTGTTGTGTACGGACATACGTGCACACGTACCAACATACATACGTACAGACAATACACGTATGGGTATGTACGCAGTTTGGGGTACAGTTCAGGGTTCGGAGCCTGACCTGCTGCGGGACTGCAAGAAACCACATTCCAGTTGGGTCCGATGCATACACCCTGAAACCCTTATGAAGCCCAACGAGTATTGGCTTGATTATTGGGTCCTTTGCACTCCCCAAAGCTTATTTACCTACCCTCAAGCCCACGCTATATCCGCCTAAGGGGGTCCTTTATGGGGTCTACAGGGATGTTGCTCGGGCTCACCCGTTGCCCTTAACCCTGTGTCCAAATAGTCTAGAACTCCTCCCCCAACAGATACGCGAAGGGTGCTAAGTACCGAACAAGCAGAATGTGTTTCGATTGTCGGAATTACTATGATGGTTTAGGGAAGTATCCCCCATCACAGTATCTACAGTAGGACCTTAGGGGCAATATGCCACCCTATAATGGATCCCTTACAGAACCCTGTAAGGATCCCTTTAACGGGGCTCTATTCATTATAGATCCCTTATCTCATCGAACCCTTTAAGAATCCCTTTGAAGGGGCCCTGTTATAGATCCCTCATAGAACCCTTTAAGGATCCCTTTAAAGGGGCGCCATTATATAGATCCCTTATAGAACTCTAAAAAGATCCCTTAAGGAACCTAGGATCCCTGTACAGGAACCATAGGATCCCTTTTGAGGAACCCCACAATCCCGATAAAGGAACCCTAGGATCCCTTTGAAGGAACTCTAAGATCCCTTTAAGAGAAAGGATCCCTTTAAAGGGGCCCTAGGATCCCTTTAAAGGGGCCCTAGGATCCCTTTAAAGGGGCCCTAGGATCCCCGTTAAAGGGGCCCTGTTGCGATGGCCAAGGCGCGATGAGCTTCTTCGCTGCGTTGTCCTGCAAGGCGCGGCCCTCCAATCCGGCGATGACCTGGGAGCTGAAGATCATAGGGATCCTTAGGGGTGTAGGGGGAGCGGGGGGTAGGGGGCCTTAAGGCCCATAATAAGGACTAATAAGGCCTATTTAAGGAAATATAGTCCCCTACACCCCTCCCCCCTACACCCCCAAGGATCCCTATGAGAAGACTCTGCCGGCTTTCTTCAAAAAGGAATCCTTTGAGGCTTCCTTTAAACAGGGTTCGTTTAAGGCTTCCTTTCAAAAGGGTTCCTTTATGGCTTCCCTTAAAAGGGTCCCTTTAAGGTGTCCTTTAAACGGATTCCTTGAAGGCTTCCTTTAAACGGGGATCAAGAGAGCACCTATAAGAAGGCTACCATAATCGGGATATGGTTTAGGGTTTTAGGGTTTTAGAGTTTAGGGGATTAGGGTTTAGGGCTGTGATGTGGAGGCCCTAATAATGAGAATAGGGGTTCCTTTGCGGCTTCCTTTAAGCTTCTACAATCTTAAAACTCTGCTGCTCTTTCAAGCTCCAGCCTCCGGATAGTAGGGAGGTTAGGATCCCAGGTAAGCTCGAAAGAAAAAGGCCTAAACCCTAAACCCTAAACCTTAAACCCTCCCTTTCTGGTCTTGGTCAGTTTTACAAGGAACCTATCACCAGAAAATAGGGAAAAAGAGCTCACCGGGTAGACCCAGGAGGGTTTTAGAGTTTAGGGTTTAGGGTTTAGGGGTTTAGGGTTTAGGCTATAATATTAAAGGTGCTCTAGGACTCTTTGGGAAAAGAGCCTCAGGGACTGGCGACCGGCAGGATGACACGTGGGAGAAGCGTGTTGCCGACGTATTCGTAAAGCTTCTTAAAGGAACCCTCATGGGTACCCTCAAACACCCTTAAAAGGAACCCTCAATCTCAACGCGTCCCCTGCCCCCCCTTAGAACCATACCGAAAATACCAGTCTTAATGTTCTCTGGGGTTTGTATGAACAAGAAAAGCTAGTTGCTGAGTCTGTATGAACAAGAAAAGCGCTGAGTTCATAAACCCCCAACAAGTGTACACTTTCAGTTTTATGGTGGATAAATATAGTCCCCAAAAAATGTAAAGTGGATTCCTAAGGAGACCCTGGGTCCTAAAAATCCTACATAGTAGACTGTAGGTCTTCTATTGCAGAATGTAGGGCCGCTACGGTAGAACGTAGGTTTCCTACAGTGGAATGTGGGGTATCTATAGTAGGAATCATTTCTATACTATAGTAGGAATCATTGCTATGACTTGGGGAGGTGTCCCCCGTGATAATACCTAGGACCTAAGGACCCCTTTGTCTTTTCGTGCTCAAAAACAAGTGCGGCTGCCATGTACAACATCTTCCGTGCCCTCGGAAACACACTGAAACAGACCCTGTTGGTGAGGGCCAGTCCCGATCCGTGGCATCGTTGATTTCATCCATGCTGATGGCCTGACGCGGCGTGCAGATCATAGGCAATTTAACGGGCTTCGTATGCCTGAAACGGTGGTTCGGGTTTCAATAACGACGACCACCAGTGTAAGCATGTCGTTTGCTTCTTGTTCTGGGTCCTCCGCGACGATGGCAGTCTGCTAGGAAGGCTCGTTGCCGCGAAGATCAAAGATTGCGGAGATCAGCCGAAATACCACAGGTTCCTTAAGAAGTAGGTAGAACATGGATGAACAGGGTTTGATGGTATATTATACAACAACTGTAACAAGGAGCCCCTCAAGAATAATGTTGGCAACTATTTCAGCCCTTAAGTACTGGCAAACGCGCAGGGAGTCCTGCCAATCACACAAACTCGAACCCTCAAAAACCAAACTCCGAAAGCCGGTATCACCTGAACCCTAAACCCTAAACTTTCCTAAACCCCTAAATAACAAAAGCCCCCACCCCCAAACCACAAACCCCGAGCTCCTCTCCAGTGAACCCAAGGATCCTGTTGCCTTAGGCAAGAAATTCAATCCCAAGAGGGTCCTAGGTACTAAAAAAGGGTCCTTTTAAATTTAAAGGGATCCTTACAGGGTTCTACAAAGGATCCGTACAAGGGTTCTATATTACGCCTTGGAGGTCCTACATAGGAACTAAGGGATCCTTACAGGGGTTCTATCAGGGATCTATAAGAGGGTTCTAGGTTACGCCCAGGAGGTCCTTGGTACTGTTATAGATATGGTCCTTCTGGTGGATACGTTCCCCGATCATTGGAGAAATTCCTATAGAACCCTACATTCTGCCATTATGAGGTACTTTAGGACACTGTGGGAAAGATACTACCGCAAACCGTAGAATCGGGATCCGCCTCTTAAAGGGGATGCTTGGGGACCGTGTCTATGGTACCGCCCTTAAGGGTCCATGCACCTAGTTATTCAAGGCAATGTAATGACCTATACTTATACTTACCACTATCCTTGAGCACCTGTGAACCCACAAGATGCGTCAAACAATCGCGGACACTTTCATGGATACGCAGAACCGCCGATGTCTTTGGGTTTGGCCACATCGGTTTTGAGACTTCACTTCAAAAAAGTATGACGTCTAGAAGTCAAGTCAAATGAAAACCATTTGGGAGCCATGGCTTGACTGCAACATAAAGCCAAAAGGTTTACGACCTACCGAAGGATCAATTCTTCAGAGATCCCGATACAAAGAAACATAACCGACAAAAACAATCGTAACCAAAACGTTGGTCTACAAGCATGCACCGTAGCTGGCGCTGTACCTTGTGAGGACTGTTCCTGCCTAAGCCACCGCGTATTTACAGGTCCCCGAAACATTACGCTTATGCAATATCATACGACAATCACGCGTAGTACCTTAAAAAGATGCTGATCTCTCAGAACTCCTAAACCGTATATACCTTGCACCCTAAAACCCCTAAACATCAGTTTCCATGAGCTGCCAGTGCCGCACCTGCCTTCTTGTTGCGGCGAGCAGCCCTCGGACGAGGTGTCGGAGTCATAAGGGCAGGACACCCTAGCGCTAACCTGAAAAGCTTATGATGCCTGCCAAACTTGAAACCCCAGCCCCCCCCGGCCCCAAAACGCTGAAAACCCTGAAGCCCTAAACCCGAAGCCCTGAAGCCCCAAAGCCCCAAGATCAGAACCCCCTGCAAACCCTATACCCCTCATACCCTAAGCCCCTCATACCCTAAACCCCTTATACCCTAAACCCCTCATACCCTATACCCCTCATACCCTAAAACCTGACAAAAGCCCGGTTGAGGCAATGGGCTTGGGGTTCCCTGGGCTCTTTAGCTCCTTATTCAATAGGGATTATCATCATCCCTGGCTCCTTGGCTCCTCCAATATCAAAGCTTAGCTACTATATTGGGATTATATAAACCCTAACCTCATAGGGGGTATGGTATCCCAAAAAGCTTAGAGGTAACCTACTCTGAGGCAATGGGCAGGATGGCGGACTCGTTCATGAGGTTCTCGAGATCAGCGCCGGAGAATCCTGGGGTGTGGGCGGGGCTTAGGGCGTGAAGGGTTTAAAGTAGAAGCCCAAAAGTTGGAAACCCCATAGCCTCAATCCTTAAGAGCAATGTATAGGGAATCCCAGCACTATTTGGCCTTAATCCGGCTTCCAACTTTACGGGGTTTACAGTAGGGCTTTATGCGGCTTTCGGAGTTGCGGATTAAGGTCTGGCAGTTTCGGGTTTACGGCTTAGGAGTTTACGGTTTAGGGGTTTAGGATTTTGGGTTTAGGCTTCTAGGGTCTTAGGTTTCAGGGTTAGGAATTTGAGGCTCTTGCACTGCTTAAGGTCCGGGTTTTACGAATATTTCAGGAATGACTTACTCAGGGACTCCCATATCTCTCATTGAGGAATGAAACTTAAATCATGGTAGGGATCCTACTATAATTTAAGGCATATTCCTTAATTAAGGGATGTTGGAGTCTCTGGGTTTCGCGAATGACTTCGTCAGGATTGGTAAGGCTTTATGGGCTGCAGGGTACAAACTGGGTTCTCGGATCGCCAGATTCAAAAATACATGCAAAAAACAGTCCTCCCGCCATGACCACATGTAGAGTAACGAAGTGGGAATACCGAAACAGGGCACCGTTTTCCAGTTACCAACGTCTTGGTGTTTGATAC
The DNA here is from genome assembly GCA_905221615.1 of Symbiodinium sp. CCMP2592. Classification (NCBI taxonomy): domain Eukaryota; class Dinophyceae; order Suessiales; family Symbiodiniaceae; genus Symbiodinium; species Symbiodinium sp. CCMP2592. The sequence continues at coordinate 469,687 of CAJNDT010005907.1, read as the reverse complement.
ACCCTCATTGTAACGGTCCATGTACCTATGGACCATATCTCGCCTGTACTGTGGCCTTAAACGGGCTCCTGCCCTGATACTGTCGACAAAAGACCTGTTTACCATACAGACTTAGTATCAGAGTCTCACAAGGTTTAGGACAGTTTAGTTTAGGAGGGCGTTAAGAAGCAGAAAGCGTTACAAAGAGACTTGAGGAATGACATTCCAAATCAAGATTGTCAATGTATAGCCTGGGTCTGAAAGGCTTTTTGCACCCGGCCGCACCCAATACCAAGAATTCGAGGAATGCATGTACGCTCCTTGGGCTTCACCTTGCCTCAGGGCCTCAGGGGGTTTTGCTCATCGTATAGGGGCCTTATCATTGCGTCGGGTTTGGGGTTACGGCAAGTGTGTGGAGCCTTCCCGGGGCTTATTGCAGATAGAATAAGGTTTCGGGATATATTCTTGGCTGACTGCTGAACCCCTCCTAAAAGCTAAACATTTAAGCCTCCTTACTATAGTTCATATAGAAACCCAAAAAGTTAAAGTCTAAAGAGCCAACCAGAAGAACGCCAAGTATTGTCGTACTCCCTCTATCCGGCGTTGTGGAACTTTGGGTTACCCTATTCGCCCCCTAGAAAGGGGAAAGAGCCTGCAGTGCGCTTGGCAATGTCCATCAGCGTGATCTCTCCATCCAACTTCCTTGGCATGCTTGCGGACTGACCCATTTCCCTATTGAAAGGGTGAACCCTGCAACCTTGGGGAGTTTGGGTGTCAAGGCTTAGACTTTCGGGCTTCTTTTGGGATATTGAAGCCGCACACACCCTCTCTCTCTCTATCTCTCTCCCTCTCTCCCTCTCTCTCTCTCTCTCTCTCTCTCTCTCTCTCTCTCTCTCTCTCTCTCTCACTCTCTCTCTCTCTCTCTCTCTCTCTCTCTCTCTCTCTCTCTCTCTCGCTACAACATAACATAACATATCTATATATATATATATATAGAGAGAGAGAGGAGCAACGCTTATGGCTGGTGCAAGCACAGGGCTTTTGGACCAGTCAAAAGCTATGATAGCATAGTTTGCTAAAGCAACAGGCCAACTTAGGGCTCTGTTTTCTCTAGCCTATTCTAAGTAGTAAGTCGCTATAACTAATTATGTTAGATATCCTCACCAAAGCGCGAACCTCCAGACTTCTAGACTGGTTGTATGCACCCTGCAACTCGAAACCCTGAATCTACGTCGAGCTCTTGTGTCTAGTCTTACAACCTCCGTCTCGGAATTCATTGGTCAGAGCACCATCCTTTCAATATCGGTCAAGATGAGCCGTGCCGACTGATCATCGCAAGAACTGCAGCTAACCGAGGCGCCTTGATAATCAACATATGGTTTTTGGTATACATTCTACTACAATAGAGTAAGGAGCCCAGAGGGAATAACTTTGCTAATTATTCAGACCCACATATTATAGCTGTGCTTGGGGTTTGGCACGGACTCGGGTTTGGCATCATCGGCAATGGCCACTGGGGGTTCTATAAGATGATATAGTATTACAGAGGTCTCAGTATTTTGAACAACCTTTCGGTGTATACGGCGCCATAACCATGTTACAAAATCTCTAATACTATTCAGAACTCTATACTAAACCTCACACCAGTCTGTCTTAGCACCCATCCCGCCTTGGCCTTGATCATCCTCTCACTAACTCCGGAATCTCAAAACCCGGACCAAAGCCGTTAAACTGTAAGGCCCTATCCCTGAAATTTCCCATTATGACACGCATAAAGCCCCGTGGTGTTGCCCTCCACCAAGCATCTTGTTCTTGACGTGGACCTGCCCATGCATCGGCAGCAAAACCCAAGGCCCTAAACCGCAAAACAACATCCCAGACATGTCTTGTGATAAGGAATTCAATCTGAGCCATAAACTTTTCCTAAACCTCTCACCCCGAAGCAAAGTACCCAAACAGCATCCCGCAACACGGAGGCCTTGAACCCGCAAACTCCCACAGTCCTAAACTCATCTTTGGGTGGTCCTTACCATCCAAATGGAAAAGACAGACTTAATGTACTGGCAATCTCATGGCCTTGAATGACAGCACAAACAAAGCCCATCGCTCCAGGTCTTGTCGTTTCAAGCCTGAGCCCCTCTGTTTTGTCGTGGTTGTTGTCGTTCTGCTTGCTGTATTGCAATCTCATACCTTGTTGTTGTCACCGGGGTTTCAGGGTGCATAGCCTTAAGACCCAGCACCTCCAAGACTCTCTAGCACCCCACCCCCTAATGCTCGCGCTCCAAGCCGCAAAACTCTACAATCGACTGTCTCCTTGTACTTGGAGGATCATGTGACTTAGTAAGTAAGGTTATAAGTACCTTAATTGGGGTATATATGCAATAGTTCTAAGTATAGTTACCCTAATTATAGCCCTAGTTACGAAGTCCCATGATCCTTTAAGTATGGTTGGCTTAGGGATCCTTTTCTTTGAGGGTTCATGGAGGCTTGAGAGTTTAGGGCTTACCCGGACCCTGAGGAACCTACCTTTCTAGGGCCCTCTAATATGATTTCTTTATATAAGTCCCTGGAAAGGTAGGTTATTTGGGGTTAAGGTAGGGTTTAGAGTTTCGGGATGTGGGCGACGACGGCACGGTTTAGGTAGGGCTTGGCATAGGGCTCAGGGTTTACGGTTTACTGGAGGGCTTGGGGTTTGGCGTTTAGGGGGATATAAAGGCCTTACTGATTAGACTAGGGTTTTGGGGCCCATCATGCCAAAATTAGAATAAAGAACCCCCCAAGATAGTATTGGCAGGTATTTCGGCCCCTCTAGTACGTGCTTAGAGGAAGTGGACGCTCCTCCGACTCACTAGCCAGCTTAATCTCTACCATCGTATCTCAAGTTACTTGGGCTCTGAATAACCTAGCTTTGCAAGGACTTGGACAGATGAGGAAACCATAATCGTAATCTTAAACCCTAAACCAGAATAAGGAACCCTAAACCCTAAACCATAATAAGGAACCCCAAACCCGAAACCCTGAACCCCTAAAAAGGATGGTTTTAGGGCTCCTTAACAAAGGAACCATAGGGACCCTAAGCGGGGGTACGGGGCCTTAATGCCCATAATACGGCCCCAAACCCAAGAGTCTGTTCTGATGGCTGAAGATTCCTTGGCTGACTTCTGAACCCCTCCAAAAAGTTAAACTTTTAGCCTCCTTATTTTGGTTCATATAGAAACCCAAAAAGTTAAAGTCCTAAGAGCCAACCAGAAGAACGCCAAAAAGTGCCCAGGGAAAGGGCCTCCAAGATCTGGGCGCGTCCCTTGACATCTGGCAGGCCGACCTTTCAATGGGTTTAAGGTTTAGGGCTTAGGGTTTAGGGTTTAGGGATTTAGGGGTTTAGGGTTAGGGGTTTGAGGGTTTAGGGTTTAGGGATTTAGGGTGTAGGGATTTAGGGTTAGGGGTTTAGGGTTACAGAAAGGGCTACCATGGGGCCTGCGTTTGGGACACATCACGTTTCGCGGTTTCGCAGCGATTTGTTTCACATCATCTTGCTATCCTATGCTTGTATAAACAGTTCTGGGTTATTTACTGTATTGTTCGTACTTGTAGACATTTATGTCGCTTATCAATAATGTTGTTGTTTATAAGCAGGGCCTGTGTTTATAAACAGTGTCTGTGTTTATAAGCATGGCTTGTGTTTATAACCAGGGCTGGCGTTTACAAACTAAGATGAAAGAGGGGGGGGGGGGGGGGGGGGGGGGGGGGGGGGCTGAGGGTTTGGGGCTGACATGTTGAGACCTGCTACCCCCTCCCCCCCCCCCCTGAGATGTAACCTGGACGTGTATCCCCTCGCTAGGCGTACAGGAACACAGGCACTCAGGTGTCTCTTTTGCTACAGGCGCACAGCTGTAGTCCACTGCACTAGAACCTTGAGCAACAGGCATGGATACATGCAAGTGATACGTGAAACAGACAGGCACCTGGATGTGTAACATTCAGTGTTTCAACCAGGCACAAATTTAAAACACGTAGAGCTGCATGGCCGTGGAGTCGGCAATCTACAAGCCTGTTATTGCTCTTGGTCGAATTAGCGGAGTATTGAGCTACATCTGCGACTTGAAGAGAATCTATACATCTCTAGCCTGAAGACAGCTTCAATGAAAAGAGCAGAACACGCACGAAACGCAAACGGATCTTCAACTGAAAACTTTTGCTTGAAAGTTGCCCACTTGTGTTTCAGTTCCCTCTCCAGGCGGAAAGCATACTGTAACATAAAGGTGTAAAGCTTAGCTTTACTTGATGCCAGCATGACATCTTGCGGCAAGGCAAATATATAAGGGCATTAGAAGTATCTTATCCTGAGATAAGTATCTTCCTTTGAGAAAGAGTTCTTTAGGAAGTACCTTTTCCTGAGAAAAGCATCTCCCTATGAAATGGCGAATGCTCAAAGTGGATACCTTCTTATGAAAGAAGCATTCCGTGAAACACACAGCCAGTTCAGTCGACGAACTCTAGGTCTGCATCCCAGGTTCTATCACGCCAATGATCCTCACCATGCCAACGGTAGATGTCGACAGTGTGAATCGGCATCACCGGCTGATGACGAACAGGGTCGTAACCGCGGGGATCAGCAGGGGATCTAGGTAGCGATATCTGTGGATCTGGAGCAACGTCTCCAACTTGTTCCAAAGGAACTTCTTCAGAACCATTGTCCATATCCACGTCCGAAGAATCGGAACCTAGTCAGTTCTTCCCCTTGTTCTTGCCCTTGGACTTGTCCTTGGATTTGCCTTTGGACTTGCCCTTGTCGGCGTCCTTGCCTTTTCCTTTGGAGGACTTGCCTCCTTTGCCGCCTTCTTTGCCACCAGGAGGTTGTGCGGGTTCTGGAGGACGTTGAGAACCAGAAGCTTTAGCACCAGAAGCTGCCTCTTCCTGAGAAGAGCTTGCTCCCTGTGGTGCGGCTGCAGGACCAGTAGAACCAGAACCACGCGCCTTGTTCAGCTTCTGTCTCTCTTTTCTTCTGTCCGCGGCTTCCTTCATGGTGTCGGGATTGCGGTTGAGCGCTCTCATCCTGCCTCCAGAGTACTGGTTCGCGTGAACCTCGATGAGGAGCGGAGTGTGAGCGTCATAGTCCCGATCGTTGAGAAGGTACGCGGCGCTGGTGGAGTTTAACAGCCACTCAGAGACATGGATGTCGAACTCATTCTTTGAAGACGGAAACTCCGCCCATTGATCGTCCGACATGCTGTGTCCCCATTCCATGACTGTAGCCATAACAGGATCCAAACCAGGAAAAGTATTCCAGTCTGGTTGCTTAGCTTCCTTGTATGGCATTCCCAGCGTGTCCTCATACTGTTTCAGAAGCCACATGGCGTTTGCTGACACATGTCTCGCACGAGGCGAACAGAGGTGTGGGCACTTTGGGCTTTCTGACCATGCCTCCAAGAAGTAGTCGAGAAGGCTTTGGTACATCCCGCCACGAATATCCATCGACTCCTGCTTTCTGCCGGTGGCCCGGTAGAGGGCCATGTTGGCGTCGCCACCGATGAGGTCGACTTGGTAGTGCAAGCAGTCGATGAACATGTTGCCCAACACTTCATGAGCCAACGCCACCTTGTCTGCCGCCGCGTCGTTGTGGAGGTGGAAGACACAAACTCTCAGCCGGTCGGATCCAGCTCGCTCCAAGACCTTGGTCAGTGACTCATCTGGAACATCACCACGACTGCCCTGGAGACCGGTCGGTAACGTCATGCCATACACGATTTCCGCGACCATATAGGTTATTGGAAGGGACTCGTGGGCATATCCACTGAGAGTGGAGCCGGCAAGACGGGTGATCGAAGATCCGACACCATTTGTACGACTTCCCACCATCAGGTCCTTGGACTCGTTACGAAGGAATTGCCAACCGCGTGACTTGAGGAAGGCCTCTTCGGAGTCATCGATCTGAGCCGCTTCGCAGAGCATGAACAAATGCGTCTTCGACTGTGCAATCGATTTTATCAAGGCTCCTTTAGATGGTGTAGCATCGTCCCAGTCAATGTGATCAGCAACGGAGCGAGGAGCGGTACGCTTTCTTCCCCTGCTCATGTTGCCGAGATTGAGGATGAGCGCGGCATACTTGGTCTTGCTGGTGAAGATAGGGACATTGGAGTCCTCTGCCAGACCAAAACGATGAATATAAGGATTCGGCGTCTTCTCAAGAGAGAGGTCCCCGATCTCCTCTTCATCGACTCCGGCGCTCAAGAAGTAGTGAATCATAGCATTCAAAAGTTCTTCTCGAGTTGCCGGATTGCCGCTTGCATCCAGGGACTTCAGCTTATCAAGAAGTGCTTCCATGACTTCCAGTGCTGATTCTCGGATGTCAGAGGCCTTGCCCATGAGCTTGTCGTCCAAGGTGCTACGAACGTCCCCAGAACGAAAAGCAACGTTCTTCTTGTCGGGACGACGCTCATAGATGGGATCCATCTTGTTGAGTTGGTCGAATAGATCCACCATAGAGAGAGAGTATTTCTGTCCCTTGTGGTTTGGAACATTTACCCTCCAACTCATATGCTGCACCTTGTAGGCGAGAACGGGCTCGTAATCAGGATCACGAAGTCCTGTATGATACAAGCCTGAATAGCCATATCCATGCAGCTGCTTGCAGAGCATCCGCATAGGGCTTTGTCGTTCGATTTCGGTGAGCTGCGTAAGGAAATGTTTGAACTCTTCGAGATCGACGAGCTCGATCTTTTCCTTTGCTTTGCCCATCTTGTCGAACGCGTTCTCATTCTGGTCCTCTGCATCCTTCGCGGCCTGGTAGTACTCAGGATCCGGAACAGTCTTGCATTTCCCCCAGATGCCTTGATCGTGAAGTTCACTTTCATCATCCTTCTCGGGAGAAATGTCTGGCATGGATTCCTCACCCTGTGGTGAGCCTTCCTCAGCCATTTCGACGTTCTCGGACTTACCTCCTTCCTGACCCATGTGCGCATCAGGTTCGACCTTCACCTCGGATGCCTCTCCCTGTGGATAGCTTTCCGTGGCTTCGGTCTTCTGTTGTGGAACATCCACCCCAGATGCCTCCCCATGTGGAGAGCTTTCCGGAGCGTCCGTCTCCATTGGCTCGACAGTAACCCCAGATGCCTCTCCCTGTGGAGAGCTTTCTGGAGCTTCAGTCGATCCAGACGACGGTTCGGAGGTATCCATCTGAGTAGCCGCGGGAGGTTCCTCGATCTCCTCGATCTGTGGACATGGGAGTCGCTCGATGAACTCCTCGATCATAATGTCGTCGTATGGTCGAGTGAGGAGCTCATTCAGCTCAGACTCCTTCTTCGCCTTCAAGTCTTCGTACGCCACTAAATCAGCTTTTGCCTTGCGGGCGAAAGCCGACTTGAAATCGCGCTGGTCAGACTCCGTGAAGACTTTCTCCAGAACCGCCAGGAGGTAGCTGCCGTTGAACGGCTGCTTCAGGGTACTGTCATAGAGACAATAGCCCTCAGGGGTTCGCACCGTGTATTTACGGCGAACCTCCAGATCACCGGCGTGGCGCTGGATGTAGGAGAAGAAGTCCACTCCATAGGCCTCATTGATGACGCGGACGAGCATCTGGAAATCCTCTCGCACATAGCCAACCTCTTCATACACATACCTTTCCCTGAGGAAAGCCTTGTGTGCGGCGAGCTTGCGAGAGTAGTCGGGATCCTCTGTCCTTGGCATCCTTGCACGAGAGTCATTTTCCCGAGGGCGATCGAATCCAATGTTACCCAAATTGGGCCTGAATTCGTTCGACGCGGCAACGGAGACATCGTCCAGCATCTGGGCAAGACCGCCAGGATGACGCTTAAAGTTCATCCAAGGTGACGTGTAACCGTTGGAGTAAACCTTCGGTTTCTTGTCCAGCTCCACGAGGTAGTTCCCCTGCAACTTCCCCATCTCGAAGGCCTTGAGGAAGAAGTGCAGGGAGTACCCCGAAAGAGGATGCTGCAACCACGATGCCCAATCGTATTCACCACCCAAAGACTCTCTCATAGAAGTAGTCAAAGTGTGCCAGGGGGTGACCTGAACGAGGGCATCGCCATAGGTGCTAAGCATCGGCTGGCCAGAGGAGTCCACCATGTGCAACTTGCCGTGAGCGAAGAGATGCCATGGATTCGTCCGGGCCTTGCGGAGAACCTCGTTGAGCTCCTCCTGCTGCTGGGACTTATGCGCATCAATCTTGCCGTGGACGGTGTCCCCAGACTGATACGCATACTTGGTGTCTCCTTCGGAGGCTGTGGCTTGCCGCTCCCGCTCTGCCTTAAGCTCATTGTCACGAATAAGCTTCTGGAGAGCTGCCGCGTCCAATGTGGGTACCTTCTCCTGAGAGAAGCTTCCCGGTGACGCTTGGCCTGCATCCTGAGATGTCTTTGGCCGCTTCTTGGGAGCTGGCTTCGAAGGCATTGGATCCGAGCTGCTACCCGGTACCCCTCCCTGTGGAGGGCCTCCGGAAGCAGATGCGGAAGCAGACGCTGAGGTTCCCTCTTCCTGAGAAGAGCCTACCCCTGCGCTTTGCTGCTTCCTCTCGTGGCGAATGCCACCCGGATCTTGCTCGTGAGGAGGACGGTAGTGATGTGTGAGATACATCGCCGGAATGTCCTGGTACGAGAGCACCACGCCATTGTCTGTAAGAAACAGATTGTGGCCGTGACTCAGGTAGCACTCGTAATCGAGCTTGGCGTAGAAGACGTAGGTACCGTACTTAATGACGGTCCCAGGCCCAGGAGAAACCACTCCACCCGCATAAACGAGGTGGATGGCCTTCCTGTGCCGCTGCCACGCCGCCTTCGTCGCCTCCAGCTTTAAGCCGTTTTCCCGGATGCTCTCGTAGTTGCTGTTATCCGAGGCGTGGAAAATCGTTCCAAGCTGGCGGCATCGCTCCAAGGTGAGCCTTTCCCCGAGAGCAACATCAGAGACCCGCTCGGGTATCCGTGAGTGACCCTGGACGGCGGAGACCCCGATATAGAAGTCGAAGTCAAAGAACCGCTCGAACTGCAGAGCCACTGGGGCCGCCCAGATGTTGAAGCGACCCTTCGAGTTCGCCATCAAGAAGGCGAAGAACTTCTTGGGCTCCCACTCGAAAGGCCTGATGGGGTGCTTCATCATCGTCTCCAACGGGATCTCCATGTATCGACCCGGCGTGACCCTCGTGTCGTGCCTGGTCAATGATGACAGCTGTTTGGATGACTTCACCGCCCATCCACCGTGATTGTGGCGCATCTGGTGAATGTTGAAGATTTCACGATCGAGCTCGGTGAGCTCGTCGCCGGTCAGACATCCAAGAAAGCACCGGAGGAAGTCGAACTTCCACGTGAGGTGCCGCTGCAACACATGGGTCCCAGGGTGAGCTTCCTCGTACAGCAGGACGTGTGACAGAAAGGCCAACTGTCCTTCCAGAATGTTCACCGCGGCCATCTCCCCCTGAGGGAAGTACGCCGTGGTGTCCTGCTGACGGAAAAATCGTGGAACACCTTCTGGGATGATCCTGAGGGAGGCCACCGGAGCACTCGCAGGATAGGCTCGACGATCCCTTGTAGGATAGCTGGCATTACCGTCGCCATCTCCAACTGTTCGGAGTACACGACGGTTTGCCCAGGACGCGCTCTGTTGGTACAAGGACAGGTCGGGGACACCAGTGCGGACGTCAATCTTGAAGTTGCATCCCGTTGTCGGTGTCCAGTAGACCTGGAATGGTGCCTCCTCATGAGAGGAGCGTCCAGTGTCCATCGAGGGTCCTGCCGCAGCCATGCTGGTAACAGAAGAAGAGGAAGTTGTGGGCTACTTTCTCACTTGAGTTTTGAACCAGCTGATTTGAGCAATGCAGGCACAAATTTAAAAAGAGACCAACAACTCTTCATGAAGCACATGCATTGAATTGCTCCGACAGCTCACACATGAAGCAGACATGACTCACAAACGCTCCTGCATGAACATGACATGTTGCACTGCACTCAAAACCGCGTACTCCTTACGGAGCCAGGCGTTCAAGAAGGCCTTGTGCTCAATCATGGAACGAAAAGGAGGATGTGAATCAATTTCCTTCAACCACCCAGTTTGAACAGAACTCAGGAGGTTTCTAGGATTAGCGCTTCGTTTCGTGAGACAGTCAGAAAGACAGTGTTCGGTTCGAACGTGAGAAAGATCAGCAATAGCACCTGAACACGCTTCCTTTCTCAGCATTTGAATCATGTGAATGGTTTCCTGTTGTTCGGGTGAGTGAGTAGTAGAAGCGGTAGACACGAGATTATTAGCATCGGTGCGAATGTGAATCTCGGCATCCAAACCACTAATGTCCTTCCACAAACCACGAAGCATTTGACAGGTACCAAAACACTTCATCAAGGCGTAAAGCTCAGCGACAGTGGTACTGAGGGTCGTTCTCTTAATCTTGGTTGATTCGAAGAAGACCAATGAGCCTCGGGTGTCTCTTCGATTCTTGACCCTTTCATCTGCGATGAAGATAGTCATCGCCCTCTGTGAGGACTTGTCGCTGTTGTTACGGAAAGCTGCGTCAGGAATTCCAAGAATCCTCGGTGATCCCTTCACTGGCCACACCCGCAACTCTACTTCCTCACCGCGTATCTGTCGACACAACTTGTTCAACTCCTTGCAGTGACCAACAGTCGGAGCAGCGGATGCTGATGCCAGACGAGAGAACTGGTAACATGCCTGAAATTGCGTCCTCGACTGAAGCCAGTTGATGCTACCAAGCAAAGAGCGATAGGAAGTGTGAAGAGATTTATCACACGCATCTGCATCCTTAAGATGCTTTGGTATGACAATCTCCTCAAGCTCTGAAACACACAGCTTTTGATCGATCGAGATATACTTCTTCTTCCCTTGTGCATCAAGAACCCAACGAACACGCTGTCCCGTGAACGTAAGGTCATTCTTGTCCTCATGGCCGACAGTGAAGTGTTCCTTGATCTTCTTAAGGAACCAAGTGAGGAACTCAGGGGTTCCACTTATGATGAGATCATCAACATGAAGACTCATCACTCCAACTGTCCTGCGACCTTTGCTGGGACTTCCATGCACAGGGTCAACAAAGTGTTCAAGAAGCTGATCAACCAACTCGGGGGAGAGCTCTGATAAGCTCTCGACCTTGTATGAAGCCTTCTCTGGAAGGAACAAAGAGACTAGGACCTCAGCTTCTTCTTCAAGGAAGCAGGTCTTGTCACCCTTGTCCAACCTCAGGTCATGAGCCCTTTCGACAATCCACCATGTCCCTTTACGAAGGATCATGGAAACTCGATAAGGGTAGTCCTTGACCTGATAGACAGGTGCTGGAGTACGAAGAGCCTTGGCCCTGTGAGAAACGAGAGCATGCCCGTTCTCATAAGGGAACCAACCTCTCTTCTTACAAGCAACACTGCCCAAGAATCCGAGAAGCTTATCGTCAGTAACAGGTCTCCAAGCATAGTCAACCATCTTCTTGGTATCGGTGTTAAAACACTGAGCGATATCGGGACATGAGAGATAGGATCTCTCCTCCGCACGGTCGGAGGAAGAACGGTTTCCTTCATCGTATGCGTAGCATGTCATGGCATGAAGGGCAACCTCCTTGAGGTAGGCAGGTTCCACCTCAAGAGAGGTGCTTCCTGCTTCAGGTTCCTCCTCCTGAGAGGAGCTTCCTGCCGCAAGGTGGCTCTTGCCCTTCTTGCCTTCTATGCCGTCGTATGCGACATAAGTGCATCGGTCAGCTCTGGTCGGTTCCATGCCTACAGACCTGAGGAATTTGTCCAAACGATTCCACCATCTTCTCGGTGCATCGTTCAGACCATAGACTGGTCTGAGACAAAGGCCAACCATCCAGGTAGGCAAACCGATGTCAGGAGGCAACTGAACCACAACCATGCGAGATGACAGATTGTAGTGTTCCCCCTGAAGGAAAGCGGTCTTAAGATCCAAATGAAAAAGATCCCAATAGTGATTGGCAGCGCACTGCGCAACCAAACGGAAACCATACCGAGTAGCCGTAGGGCTGTCCGTTTGTTGATCCCAGGCAAACTTGTCCTGAAACCCACGACAAACCCATCGGGCTTTGAACTTGGAAAAGTAACCGTTCTTGTCAACCTTCACAGTAAGGACCCAACGTCCGGTAAGAAAATTGACATCGGTTTTAAGCTTGCGACGGTCCGTCAACCGAATTGCATCATTGTCCAAGTAACTCTTGAACTCTTCAAGTTTAGCCTTCCGAATTTCGGCGGCATACTTGCGCTGCATCTCCGGCGTGAGGGTACCTGCCTTGATTTTATCTTGTTTAGTCAACCACGACGCAAAACCATCACCATCCAACGGAACAAAGGACGGAACCTTGAAGTCCGACGGAAGGCGAATCAAAACGTCGTCGTCGCCAGCAGCCAAGGCAAGCAAGCTTTCATCACGATAGTCAACCGTAGCATCCGAATCAGTATCCTCACCAGCTTCCGGCACCGGCGGTTCCGGGGTGGGTTCCGGGAGTGGGGTTTGCTGGATAGGAAATTCCCCCTCAGTCACCGGCAAACCAGGAACAGGAGCCGGATCAGAAGAAGAGGAAGCAGGTTCGTGAAAACCTGGAAAGTCACCCGACGGATCGGGATCCTTCTTTCCCGCAGACTGCCCAGGCAACAACACAACCGGAGGTCCCACAACAGTACGTGACTTGGCCTTAGACACATCTTCAGGATGTGTGCCTCTGGCACGTGTCTGAGACACATTGCGAGGCGACGGCGGTCGCATACTCTGTGGCACCGGAAAGTGAGGATGCGGCGGAATTGGAACAGGAACAATAGGTGAAGGTGGTGCCGGCCACGGCATCGGTGGACTAAGAACCTGATCCGGGTTCGCAAACTGAGGCGGAGCCCCAGGAGAATCGGGAGGACCTCCAGGAGGAGGCGACTCCTCGTGAAACTCCATCGGAAGAGGAGGCTCTTCCGGTGACGGACCATAACCAGGTCCCGGTCCCTGAGGACCGCCTCCTGGCGGATGTCCATCACCGTCCGGATCGTGATCCAGGTCGGAATCATCATCTCCCCCTGGTACCGGTACATGAGTACCGCCTCCAGGAGGTTGTGACGGAGGGTCACCACCGACATGCAACTCAACAGGATTATCATCTAAATCCTGCTCGGGATGCTGTAGTGGCATTTCCTCATCGTCCACAGGCATATCACCGTGTGGATCATCATATCCTGGATAGTCCACATCATCGTCTGTGGCTGGCGGTTGCGGTGCAACCGGGGCCGGCGCTGGCTGGTCCGTGAAGTCCAAGCCAACATCAGGCCCGCGTCTGGAATTGTTGTTATGTGACTCATTCCAGAACACTATCATGGACCAGTGCGTTGATTGCATATCCTTAAGGCAAGGAAGCAACTGTGCCATCGTCACGAAAAACACATGATTCATATCACCCTTCTGCCACAAAATGACAACAGCATCAGGATGACGATGAACCAAAGGGAGTGTTTTCCCTTGAGTCCCCCTGTAGACGTTACAGTACTCAAACTCCAGATACGGCAGAGTTAGCACGCGCACATTCTTAATCATCGGCCGCAAGGCGACCGCGTCAGACGATGTGGTCGTGTGAACTTCCAACTCAGTACCGGGAAGGAGACTGTCAACATATGACAGAGTCTGGACCAAAGACGATGTAACAAAACGCTGCGGCGCAACAAACCTCAGAGGTGTCGGAAGCTTCCCTTTGTCACTGTTTGAGAGTAATGAGTACTCTGCTTCTGACGGAAGAACCGGTAAAGCCTCTGAATTGCGGTCTGACCGCAAACACAACGCACACAGTGTTCCATCATCAAAATCCTCAAAGATATCTTCGAACAAGTAACATTGTCGGAGATCTGATCGTTCATCACCCACAAGACACTGCGAAAGCAGCACAGCAAACCTTGGATCAAGTGCGTTAGCAGAGTCATAGCCTTCTTCCAACGACTCCAAACGGCCAAATGATCCATCAGGCAGATTAGTGAGAAAAGAAAGCTCACCATGCTGACGCTTACCGTGGTCATCTCCCCCTGAAAGAAGTACACCACGGTTCTTGAAGGTGTGGAATGAAAGTCCTCTCCTCCACTTCAGCGAGCGACTACTCTGCGAAAGCCAAAACCCACAATGAGAAGGATACATGATGGTCACGAAGTATCCATCACCCTTGTCATCTTGCCAACGGCAGACTTCGGCACAAAAGTGCCAGAAGGCATTGGTAGCCTTCCTGGTCCAACCATCAGGGATGACAGGATGAATCAAAATGTGATTAGGCTCTGCCTTCAAGATCACTCGCCAAGCGGCCTCAATCGAAGATTGGATAGACTTGGCGTTCCATTCACCAAACAACACAGGTTCACTCGCATCAAGTCCAGAATGGACTGTGCACGCAGTAAGCCCGGTGAGGCGAGGTGTGATCTCAACGAAATCGCTCTTGCCTGAAGTGAGAGTGTGGTAACAGATCTCATGCTCATAGCAGAACCCAGAACCGGCACGATCAAGAATATCGTCGCCGATGCGGTCGAGTGCCTCTTCCTGAGAAGAGCGTCTCGGGACCTCATCTTTCTTCAGAGGAATGGCCACATCATGCCACGGATCTCCATCACGCCTGACCTTCGACTGATTAACCCGAAGAACGGCACGATGAACTTCAACCAACACCATGGCACCTTCCTGTGACACAACTATGCCTCTGACCCAGGTTCCTTCAGACTTCTTCTTCGACTCATCCTTATGCCAAACAAACACGCGGTCACCCTTCGAGTAAGGACCATCAGACGGCATGACTCTCCGTGCAAGGTCCTTCCGAAGGTCAAGTGATTGTCTAGCCTCTTGATGAGCCCGCATGGCAATCCTCTGGAGTTCCAGAGTGGTTCGATCCTCCTCGGCAGGTTCAGCAGAGAGCTGTTCAGGAGAACTGTTCTCGACATCAAACAAGTCTGGTGGCCGTCTTCCTGTAGCTATCTCCAAAGGAGAATAGCCTGAGACGGTAAGCTGGCAATTTCTTGCCCAAGCCACCTTCTTGACTGCTTGACGAACAGTCACCTTCTCTGCATAACCCTCATCAGCTAAGGCCTTGGCCATGATTGCCCAGGTGCGCTTGAAAAGACGCACTGCGGTCTCAGCTCGATTAGGCCAAGGAGTCCGTGGTCCACATGGATACGGAGTAATGCCATGGAACTTGTAGTAAGACATGAACTGTGGCGTGAAAAATGCTTGATCTCCTACGATTCCCTTAGGAACGCAGTTGTTCTCCTCTGTCCATTGTCTAAAAGCTCCCAGAGTCTCTGGCGCTTCCAGGCTTGTAAGAGCCGTAGCCCACAGAAGATTTGAAGCACCATCAATGATGACCAAAGCCAAGTAGGCTTTAGTACCGAACTTGATTTCTTCATGATCAACAAAAATGAGATCACCGAAGGATGATGCTCTTAACCCTGCGATTCTGGCTCGCGGAGGCGTAGGCACCGAGGTGCTACAAACACGACAGCCTTTGACAATGCGGTCGTACTTGTCATAGATCTCTCCTGGCAGACCAAGCATGCTGGTCCTGCGTCGAAACTGAGCAGGACTCATGTGGTAATGCTTCACATGCAACTTGTAAAGCTCAACATCATTGTTCAGCTTTTCCAACATGCGCTGATACTGCGGAGAAGCCCTTGAGACCTCGTGGCCTGGCAACGGAAGCGCGATCCTCCTAGGTTCTAGCGACTGTGGCTCTGGGGCCTTCGGAGGACTCGGAGGAAGCAAATCTGCATCCCCCGGTTCGGAAGGTTCGTACTCTTGAAGATCCGGATCATCTTCAGGAGCAAGAGGAGGAGGAGCCGGTTCCTCGGGTGCCTTTCCCTGTGGAAAGCTTCCCTTGGCTCGAATCCTTCTCTTTGCCGGTGCCTTTCCTTGCGGAAAGCTTCCGGATGCTCCTGTGTTCTTCGAGCTGTCTTCAGGCTTACCTGCGCTAACCATGTCCTCTGGAGATCCTACCTTTCCACGGGTTGGATCCTTGGACTTGGCTGGCACCGAGGTTCTACTCTCGATGCCACCAGGCAGAATCTTGAAAATGGTCTTGCCTTTCCAAGAGTCAGTAGTTCTTGTTGAAGAAAGCTCAGAAGAACGCCAGTCATCTTCTTGAGTAACGCTCTTTCCCTTGGAGAACTCCATGATCGTCTTGCGCTTGGTGTCCAGATACTCCAACGGAATTGGCACATAACCCGCCTTGGGTTCGTACTTGACTCTTCTCATCTTCTTGTGGATGCGAATCATTTCCATGTCGGCTTCGTTGATCACCCATTCATCATCAGTCGCCAACACGAGATTGTCAGGTACCTGTTCATGAGAACAGCATCCCTCGGTCTTCTGATGGAAGCCGTACTCGTAGTGGGAGAAGTAGGTGAGGAAGCTCGACTTCTTATGCTTGCTGAAACGCACATTCCACATCAGCTGACTGAGTTCAAGAAGATCAAGTACCAAGTGTGAGCTGGGTGCAACCTTCAGCCTCACATCCTTGATTCCCAGCACAGGGCTGCTGAGTAAGGCCTTTTCCGGATGGAGCTCGAACTGGAAACGAAGATTGCGCATCTGAGGTAAGGACATGAGAATGGGAACATGCCCTTGTTCCACAATGTCGAACTCTGTGGATTGAACTGCAAAGTCCCGGTCGTACATGCAAATGACCAACTTCTGGTTGCATTTGGTAGACTCGGAATTGGCAAAGGTGAACTGAGAAGTGGTCTCAGCAATGGTGTACCATATGCCACAGTTCTGGTTCTTGTCACAGAACTCCATGAGGTCCTGTGCGGCCACTCTCGAAGCCATTGCTCTCGTGCATCCCAAGTCCAACACCATCGCGGTCGGCGTCAAGGGCTGAGAGATGAAGGCTTCCTCGATCTCATTGATCTTCTCTTCGGTGGCCATGAAAGAAAAGTTCGGAGTGTTGAGATGTTCAACGAAGAAGGTTGTGGCGGCTGTGATGCCGCTCGGGGCAGCATCAGCAAGCTGGCTCTGTCCGTCTTTTCCGGACTTTCCATCTTTTCCATCCTTGCCAAACTTGCTCTTTCCTTTGCCCTTCTTTCCTTTCTTTCCTTTTCCTTTGGCTGCATAGGATTCCTCAGACTCATACCAGGACCAGTCATCCCAGGACTGATCGCTCCACTGGTAATCTTGCCATTGTCCTTCTGCTTGCCATGCTTCTGATTCTTCGGCAAGATGTGACCTGCCTTTCTTCCTTTTGAAGAAGCGCCTTCCTTTGGATCCTTTGCCACCTTTTCCTTTGCCTTTACGGTGGCCCTTGAATCCGCGCCTCATCTTGCGGCCTTGGAAGCGCCGCTGGAACCATGAATAGTTCTCGTCGTCGTAGACCCAGAAGGCGTCCTCATCCGCTTCGAGGAAACCTTCGGTGCCATCTTCCTCGTCCTCGACCCAGTAGCCTTCATGATCGTTCAAATATCCTTCATCGATCACAAGGAAGGTCTTGCGGCCACCGTGGCCGGAAGGAGCGAGGAGTGGATTGTCGACGGTAGTCTTGGTCGTACAGAAGATCTCCAGGTAGACTTCGCGAAGCTCGGCCGTGTTGTAGTCAGCCAGGACTCGGTTCCGATGCGCCATCAGTGATGTCAACACCTGACGCTGATCCTGTGTCAGATCAGACAGAGACACAAAGATCAAAGCGACCAGGTTGGGCGTGATCGGAATGGTCCGAGCATGCTGCTCTCTGAGCCGTTCGTTGGCTCTCTCCATTGCCTGAGCTGGCGTAAGGTTTTCTTGTTCTTCTGGAGGAAGTCCTACTATGAAGGCTCTGACCTCTGCATTGTTCGGGTCCTCGATCGGCAGATAGGTATCGTTCCACGCTTCTTGCATTCTCTGAACAGAGAGTTGAAACCTGGTAATCCAACGAAGCATGTCTCCGTTCCCACGGTGCATGTTCATGAACTGCTGGAAGCGATAGAGAAAAACATTCGCTGCTCCCTTCACGAAAAGCGGCCGCAGGAAACTCTTGAAGTACTTCACTCCGTTGTTCGGGTCCTTCAGGCGATCTCTGTCGAGAAGTCTCTTGTGGATTGCTGCTTCACCTTCTAGCCGATTTCTCAAAGCTGGTCCACGCTTATCATTGTCTAGCTCAGTAATGTCACACCAGTCATCGATCGCATCTTCATAGGCAAACCAACTGCTTCTACCATCATAAGATGGAGGTACTTTTGTGGTCACCTGCTGGAAAGCTGAAAGACGGTGTAATTCATTGAGATGACGATGATTAGTCGCGAAAGATTCATTTCCGTGGAGGAGGTAGTCATCATCTCCTCCTTCATGCTCAAAGATAGTCGCAGAGTGGCTAGCCATTGCGCTGTTCTTGGATCGAGCCCCGGGAGAAACCTCTTCCGGTTATCTTCACCTGAGTGAAGTGTGCCGGAGAGACTCCGGTCACCTTCACCTGAGTGAAGCACACCGGGTATTCCGGTTGCCTCCACCTGTGTAGAGAGTACCGAACGGGTACCTCCACAAGTGTGAAGCTTCCCGTTTCCCGGGAGCTCCGCTACCACGTTGAGATGTAACCTGGACGTGTATCCCCTCGCTAGGCGTACAGGAACACAGGCACTCAGGTGTCTCTTTTGCTACAGGCGCACAGCTGTAGTCCACTGCACTAGAACCTTGAGCAACAGGCATGGATACATGCAAGTGATACGTGAAACAGACAGGCACCTGGATGTGTAACATTCAGTGTTTCACCCCCTCCCCCCTCCCCTCTCTCTACTGCGTCCCGTCCCCACCCCCAACCCCAATCCCACTCACCATGCACATAACACACCAAAAACCAAGCGCGCGCTGGCACCATTTCCACAAACTTTACCACTTTGTCTATCCTCCTTGGAAGAACACGTCGAGTTGCTGTATTTCTCGCACACAACACAACTTCGTTCGCCGATGTTGTGAAAACGCTGGTAATTACAATGTCTTTTTGCGTCTGAAGTGTATGAGTTTATGCTTTGTGAACAAGTTGTATAGCATCACCCTTCCGTGTCTATGAACAAATGGTTTGTTCAGGGCACGTGAGCTGCTTACAGAAGTGCTGTATCTTCTCACGGTTCACAGGGTCTCGGCTGTACACAGACCGTCGCGATGTACACATCAAGGACAGTCGTAAGGATGGAAGGCGGTTTAGGGTTTAGGGACCAGAAAGAACCCTCAAAGCCTTATTTTGACATTCCATCATAGTTTCACTCTTCAATAGAAGCTAAATTCTGGCAATATCCGACATTGCTACTGCCAGCACTACAGCAGTTTTTTGGGGAAATTGCGTTCTTTACTTCGAGATCAGCTTATGTGACTTATGTGACACTGATGTATTGTATGTATGTCATAATGCAAGGCTTCCGAGCCTTTGCTTCCTGGATATGACGATATACACTGTGTGTGCTGTTGTGTTTCGCTGATTTCCGCTATTCGCTTGCCTTGTGCTGTTGATTTCGACGAACGTGGTGATACATCCATATTTTGAAAAATTGTGGATCTCGACAAAAACGCATCTTCGACTGGGAAAACCATGATGCAGAGTGTATGCGAGTTGAGGACCGTGTTAATGTGAAAGTGGTGGGGTGGCAACTGGGAAACAACTGTTCAAGGGTCATCGCAACCTAAATCACATGAACCGAACAGAAAGCTATGTATTGCTGTGAAACTGGAAGGCCCTAGGCTCCAAATACGTAGCACTGCGTTACAATAGAAACTAAATCTAAAACACACTACTCACTGATTTGTGTACATACAGGCAGTGTGCACCCCTGACACAATGTGTGTTGTAGCACTGCATAAAACATACTATGTATGTACATGCTCCCAGTTTGCAGCAGTAAATTCCTGCGATTGTCAGCATTGTTGTATACTGTTGTGAAGCCCCGCATAGGTAGGTAATACTGCAATCTTCAAACTGGGAAGAAAGTGGAAACTCACGGACATGTGCCAACTCAACACACAAGGAAATCAGAACACGGCGGGCGACACGGCTCCAAAGATTTTCGAGAGTCCAAGTTGTGGAAACAAATGCACGGTGCGTGAAATACTTTGTCTTCTTTCGTTTCGCTCGGATGTGGCCGGGTGTCCACTGCGTACAGGGTGCCATAATTAGCGATGATTATTCGTACCATGACCATGCAAGCACATAAACAGTGCATGTGCTCATGTAAGTTTAGCTGTGGAATATATACATGTGCACGTGTATTCGAGTGTATGCATTTTATATGTTCATAGGCCCTCATGGCCTTTTACAAGCAATTGCAACCACACACACATGTATAAATACATATATATATATATATATATACATACGTACGTACATATATGCACATGCATAGGTGCTTCGTATAATGCTAAAACGCCAAAGACGCCCAAAAACATAAAATGCAAAACCCAGGCCCCATGACAGCCCGCTCTCTAGGGTTAAGGGTTTAGGGGTTTAGGGTTCAGGGTTTAGGGGGTTTAGGGTCTAGGATTTAGGGTTTCAGTTTCATGACTTAGAAGACAGAAGATGTTGTTGCCACAGTGCGCTGGCATATGCATCTTGCTGTCGATGCTGCTGTTCATGGGGAGAAAAGCACAGGTGCTGGTCTGAGCATTATTGTATTGACTGCTTTGCGTCAGGAGCTCGTGCTGAGTATGCTCATTCTACAACAACAGTTTGTCACATGATTGATGACTCGTGGCACAATCCAAGCTATTGCACTGCCTAAACTCCCAAAGGGTCCTAGGTACTGCTATGGGGGATACTTCCCTGGATCATAACAGTAATTCCTAATATAGAAACTCTACATTCTACTATACAGGTACTTTGGACCCTTTGGGCCAGTGAACCCAGCCTTCACAAAAGAGTGGCCTCACAGATTTCACCAAGGCAGCCCATGGAAGACAACATACACAAGCCCGGAATCGCTCACATCTGTACTCTCTCTCTCTCTCTCTCTATATATATATATATAAAGAACTTTTGCATAACACCCTTTTGTCAACCAAAATGTGCTAAAACCGTAATTGAGCTCCTAAACGAATGCCGTACTAACCCTACATTGCAGGCATAACCTGAAGCCCCAAACACCAAATCAAGGGGGAAAATCGGGGACCCTAATATAGTAATTACCCTAAATAGTAGGCTCCTTGTTATAAGGACCCCTCAATAAGGTTTTCTTCGGAAACTACCAAATCTGAATCCCTGCTGGGTGAAAGCCTGCACCCGGCGGTCGAAGCGTCCGGGACGCAGCAAGGCGTTGTCGAGGATGTCCGACCCTAGGCGGTTTAGGGTTTAGGGTTTAGGGGTTTAGGGTTTAGGGTTTAGGGCGAAGATACCCTCGTAAGGAACATCGTAAAACTCTTGATGGTGCAAAGGTGAAAGGTACATCACGGCCGCATTGTATTACTACTAAAGGTCGAAACAAAAATCACGGCAACATTGTGTAACTACTAATAAAGGTCGAAACAATAATGGAATCTAGCGGGTTTGAGACTTCTGTTTCGGTCTTGGAAGTTGGAGGTTGCAGAGAACGGCTGCTCTTCGGCATCTGAGGCTTTGAGGGTTATCTTAGTTTTAGGGGTTAGGGTTTAGGGTTTAGGGGTTAGGGATTTAGGGGTTTAGAGTTTAGGGTAGCCGAATAAGCGTTCTAACTTTCAGCTCTATAGATGAGCTGAGATGTTGTCATCCCAAAGTATACTCATTCAACTCCGAAGTTAGATGGCCTGGACGAAGCTTAGGCCTTCGTAGTCCAAGCTGAAACCCTAACCCGTAGTTTAGGCTTCTCGGTTTAGGCTTCTCGGCCTTGAAGTTTATTCCAAGATCATCATAAGGGCTATCAGATGAGATGTTTTTGGGTTGGTAAGAGGGTTGTACCCAGAGAGCCCAAGGGACCCATTTAATTAAGGAATAGAGCTTGAATCATAATATGAAGCCCTAGATAGTTTAAGCCATATTCCTGAATTAAGAGCCCAATGGGTAGGGATTCGGGCTACAGTTGTCATAAAAGCAAAAAGGTCAACACTGGATATTCTACAAAGGTTGTTCTTGATCGATATTGCGACTTCTAAAGCTTGGGGTGTAAGCCTTACCTGCAGCTCAAAACCTTAAAAGCAAGGCTACCGGCCCCCCTAGCTCGCCGGTATAACCATGGAGATACGACAAACTAGCCCGTTGCACATAGGCAAGGTCTAGAATCTGGAAGCCCAGGGTCTGGGCGTGAAGCAGCTACGAGTAGGGTGGAATGTTTCAACTCTGCCCAGGGGCCCTATAAGAAGTCGCCTTGGTGATTACTCAAGCTCATGCAGAATTTTTCTGTGAAGCTTCAAGTCAGGTTGTCTGTCGCTGCAACAAAGTTGCTGTTGGTGGCCGCGACGACAATCACGCCGCTGTTGCCTTCGGGATCTGTGTTTCAAGGCTTGAAAAGCATAGGCCTTACCTCTAACTCCAAGCCCTGCAACCTAGCAGGCGACCCCGTTGCTATTATAGGGTATGACGTAGGAGCCCCTCTAAAGCCCGTCTATATACCATACATTGGGTGCGGCCCCCACTCAGTAATAGTTGAATAATATTCATAATATAGATATAGTAGGACCTTAATAGTAGCCCTATCATAGACTCTTACTGTATGGGGGCCGTACCTAAACTATATAGTACTATATAGGCACATGGACTCTCAGGGTGTTCCAAGCCCTGATTTCCTAAACTCCTCAGCCCGAAACCCTGGCGCTTGCCGTAAGCTGTGCTCCTGAGGTCCTACAGGGAACTCCAGAAAGTTGGAATATGGATTAATGGTAGGATCCCCTATAATTTACCTTAAAGGGGTTAGGATAATGATATTCCAACTTTCTGGCTTCTACTATAAACCCAAGAGCCTTCGGGCCCGCGAGTTCGGGTGTGAGGGGGCCCAGATGGGAGTTTCCGAAAATCGGAGGTACCTTATTTTGGGGTCCTTATAGTAGGGATCCTACCACTTAGGGGTACCAGATTAGGGCCCCCTATTTTCGGAAACTCCCAGATGTCTAAGGACGAGAAAAGCGATATTAGTCCCGTGCCGGCGACCGCACGGGGGGCGGCTGTCTAGGAGCCTCACTGCTGCTAGCGGCCTGCTATCGAACAGGGTAATCTCTACTGCCCTTCTTGTGCTGTACTCAACAGATTTTTGGAGATCCCTACGAAAGCAACCATTACCCACCCACAACAAAAAAGACAAACCGAAATACAAACGCACACACACGCACGCACACATGCTCGAAAGCCTTAACATGAGGCAACGAATCCTGTTGTCAAAATTATGGCCCGGGAACCCTAAATAATACGTGCCGTATTTTCATGGGGGACCCCAAAAGGAGCCATAAGTTTAACAACCACCCATCTAATCGTCCGAATGCTAACCTACAAAACTACTATAATTCAAAAGGATATAGGCCCCAAACCACATTCCCCTAAACCCCAAACTACACCCCTAAACCCCTAAACTAAAACGCTGAAACCCTAAGGCCCTATATGTACTACTGTTGATGGTACAAACCCTGCATTACCCATGATGAGGCATACACCATAATTCCCATAGTCTAGGGGCATTAAGGTAAGGCAGGATGTAGATCATCAACCGTAATGATTCTCCCGAAGCCCGAATCCCCCCTTAACGGAACCCTTCACCTGAGACCCCTAGTGTCTTGGTTATACAACCCGACTTTTTTGTTGGTGCCTAATGTAAACCCAATGTTAAAGCCTTGATATGGAATTTATAAGGGAACCCCTTTAAAAGGTAGGTTCGGTAGCTTAACTTTAGGTTAACCGTATGCCCAAAAGACCCAAGCACCCTTGTCCTTTTAGCAACAATAGACAGAGCCCTATACCTATATCCCTTAGTAGGAATTATTTAAGAAGGTCTACTAGCCGGTCTGTTTATTCTTTTGGGGGAACCATGAAAAAGGACAAGGCCGGGGCGACCCAAGTCGAGCCTTCAAAGCCGTCCATCTCCGTGAGGATCTGATTCAGCGTCTGCTCCTCAGCTATGGGGGGTTGGGGGTGTAGGGGTTTGGGGTTTAGGGGTTTAGGGGTTTGGGGGTTTAGGGGTTTGGGGTTTAGGGGTTTAGGGGTTTAGGGGTTTGGGGGTTTAGGGGTTTGGGGGTTCAGGATTTCAAGGGTTGCAGGGTTTGGGGTATAGAGTTTGGGGGTTGGAATTTAGGGTTTCGGGTGCCCTACTCGGAAGCATGTGTTGAATACAAGCCCTAAGCCCTAAATACGAAACGAAGTGTTTCCTAGGGCTTTCTAGGGGCTTTGGTGCGGCTCCCAAGAGGTCCTGAGTACTTTCATGGGAGAAGGCAGAGCCTGTAGGGCTTCTATAGTATCAATTTCCTTGTTCGAAGAATAGCGTTATCATGTACCCCAAATCCTTCTCGACTTACAAAGGCCCCTGTATTTGCTCCGGACCCTATAAACCCATGCAGCCCTAAACCTTGAACCCTAAACCTAAACCCTTAAACTCACTAAACCCCCACATGTATTACTACGGACCCTTCTGTAAGAGAGCCCGGGGGCTCGCTCGTCATTGCCGCCGCCCATGCCGGCACCACGCTGTCTTCCAATGGCATCCTTATGACGGCAGTTCAGGTCTTCGGTTCAATTTAGGCGTATGAACAAAATGAAAGATTTAGGGTTTAGGGCCTTCGGTTTGGGATTTTAGTTTAGGGTGAGGTAAGGGTGTGTTAAGATAGTTAAGGGTCGTATCAAGCGCTCTGCAAGGGAAGGGCCACTTGGGTTTGGAAGCATACTGAATATAGTTTAACCGTATACATTGAACCGTGGATTCAGGGTTAAAGCAGGGATCTTTGTCTTCAGGACTAGGGTTGTGAAATGCAGATTGTGCGTGATATTTTTCAGTAGTGAAGCTCCAAGGAATCATGTCGGTAATGTTTCGAGCCCCATACTTAGGGCTTCTAACTTCCGAGGGAAAGGACACAACACCGCCCGCCAGCGTGAAAACTCAACCCAAAAGCCCTAAACCCTAAACTCTCTCGACCACGCTAATGCCCATAGGGTCCTAAGTCCCACAAAGCCCTAAGTACCTGTAAAATAGAACGTGGGGTATAATATGAACATTCTGATATTGGAGAGTATTCCTCACAGTATCTAGGGCCCCAAAGGGAACCCTACGGTTGATGATATAAATCCTGCATTACCCATAAGAAGGAATATACCATAATTCCCAGATTTAGGGTCCTTAAGGTAATGCAGGATATATATCATCAACCGTATGACTAAACCCTATAATATCCTTTAAAGGGAACCCTTCTCGTGGGACCCTTGAGCTGCGTGCATGTCCCGGTGGCAATCTCATCGATGAAGACGATGCAGGGCGCCTTCCTCGGTCTCTTCCATTGGGTTTAGGGTTTAAGGATGTAAAAGTTTAGGGTTTAGGGCTATTAGGGTTTTGGGTTTGGGGCTATTAGGGTTGCGGGTTTAGGGCTGAAAGGGTTTAGGGTTTAGGGCGATTAGGGTTTGGGGTTTAGTTGGCTAAACAAAAAGTTTGATGCTTCTAGTAGAGTTGAGGATTTGGTGCTTCAAGGCTCTTTCCCTGCCGAGCCCTTGACCCCACGCACGTTTGAAAGCAAGCAATATGATTTTCGGGGATCTCCACATGTCATTATCCCCGAAACAAAACCATAAACCAACAAAGCAAAAACTACTGTACAACAAACACATTAAGCAAGACTTAAACTGAGGGAAATTGGGGTTCGACTGTTGCAGATCAGTGTGTTGGTTTGCGGATAGGACTAGGATGTTCCTGCAGACCACGCACAAATCTGGGCTTTACATTTACTCCTTCCCTGCAAAGCTCTAAGAACCCAGAAAGCCTTGAACACCCATTTCCCTAACCCCCCTACACCCTGACCCCCAACCCAAAACCCTACAAGCCCTAGCCCTAAACCCAGAATTCGAAAACCTTTACACCACTAAACACTTAAGCCCTAAACCCCTACACAAAATCCTAAATCCCTAAACCCCTGTAAACCCCTAAACCCCTAAATCACTAAACCGCTAAACCCTGAAACCGCTAAACCCCTAAACCCTAACCCCGAAACCCCGAAAACCCCTAAACTCCTAAATCCCTAAACCCTTAAACCCTAAAATAACCCTAAAACCAACAAAACCCTAGGGTTTGAAGTAGCAAAGCGTCTAAACCCCTAAACCCTACAAAGCCAAACCTTAATAACTCAAAACCCTCAAACCCTAAAAAGCCATAATCAAAAAACCCTAAACAAGGTTTAGAGTAGCAAAGCGGCTCCTTAGCCTGCTTAAAGATGTCGCGCACTCGCGAGGCGCCCACACCGACGAAGAGTTCGATGAACTCTGAAGCAGAAGACCTTGGATCAGGGTTTCAGGGTTTAGTTTTTTTTGGCAAGGGCTCCTTTTCGAACTGCAGAGTGCTTATCGAAAGCCCGTTTAGGGTTTAGGGTTTAGGTTTTAGGGTTTAAGAGAGGATTAGGTCTCGGGGTTTAAAGGCTTAAAAGTTTGAGGGATTAAAGGTTTAGGGTTTAGGGTTCATAGGTTTAGAGCTCAGGGTTCAACATGCTTAGGGTTTAGGGCTTAGTTAGGAGGTTCAGGAGGGTTTTGAAGGTTTAGGGTTTTAGAGGCTTGAGGTTTACGGGGTTAGGAGGTTTAGGGTGGGTTTGGGATGTACCAGGACCCCCAGTGCCCTTGAATGGTGCCCTTATCGTCTTCACTACTCGGGGATTGTAAAGTACAGTGTAATAGAAGGTAGTTTGGGGGGTTTAGACTCCCTGCAGAACCAAATCCCAATGCGGCCTTGTGAACGAAGCCCAAAATCCTGAACCTGAACCGCAAAGGCCTAAACTCCTTGCAGAACTGAACCCTCATAATGCCCCATAAACAAACCCTGAGTGCTGTAAAACCCCAAACCCCTCTAAAGGGAACTCCAGAAAGTTGGAATATGGTTTCAGGGTAGGATACCTTATAATTTACCGTAAAGGGTTTAGGACTTAGGATAATCATATATCCTACTTTCTGGCTTTTACTTTAAGGCCCTCCAAAGGAAACTTTACGGGTGACCATATAGGAAGCCTGAAGCAGCTGACCTCAGGGCTTAGGGTTGTGGTGCGGTTATGGTTGTTAGGGCTTTGGGGCAGGAGGGCTTCAGGGATTACGGTTTAGAGTTCCCGAGTTCGGTGTTAAGGTTTTAACCCTAAACCCTAAACCCTCAAGGACGTGATGCCGGCAGGCTGAATGAAAGGCACTCCGGACTCACCCGCCAAAGCCTCTGCAGCAGGGAACTGGCAGAGCTTGCAGGCTGTGAAGGTTTCTCAATCCCCTTAGAAGGTAAGTAAAACATTTTTTGTTTACTGGATGTCGAAAAAGATTAGAGTAGAAGCCCAAAAGATGGAAACCCAGCCTCAATCCACGCAAAAGGAATCCCAGCACTATTTGACCTTAATCCGGTTTTCAACTTCATGGGGTTTGTTGTAAACATAACTCCCCAAAAGCCTTAAAGGTTCGGGGTACCCAGACCTTGGACTTCATTGGCCTCGTTGAATTTTACAAAGCCTACCTGAACTTATGTCGGTCAGGATCCGACAGTAGGCAAATGAGATCGCGAGAAGCAAACATCGGGCCTGAGGGGACCCCCCTGGACCCTAAACCAAAACTGGTTTAGGGTTTAGGGTTGCTACATTAGAAGGGGCCCCCACCCCGCAATAGTGACTATAAGGATTATAATTATATTAGGGCCCTATTATATGCCTCTCCTACCACTATTACTAATAACAGGGTCGGGGCCCGTGCTAACCCATGCCATAAATCCTGAGCTTTATCCCAAGCCTGATACTCTGAATTTTGAACCCAAGCCTTCAATCCCAGCACAATCCCACGGTTTAGGGTTTTGGGTTTAGGGTTTAGGGCCCTCCACTGCACAACCTCGTCAGTCTAACACCCTGAATCTTTTAATCCGGTATTGACCCTAAACCCTAAACCCCTAAACCCCAAAACATTATTCCTCGGCTTGTCCCTCAACCCTGGCCAGGGACCATGGCTCACACAGATTGAAATTCTCAGTGCTTCGGATTTCAGGGCGGCAACTCTGCTTGGAGGAGCATGGGGCGTAGCAACAAGGTAAGTATATGGCTTCAAGTATCCTAGTTGGGGAGTTTCAGGTCTAACAACCTATTGCAACCATATTTCCCGACGTGCTAAGTCCCGTGATCCCTTTACTATGTTAAATGCTTCTTGGGCATGTTGCTGGTAGCTCTGGCTTGATTGATGTTGGCCCAGTGTTCCTTTTGAAGCTGGACGAGGCGGTCCCTTCGGGTACGACGCTGTAGGAACGACTACCTTTCGGAAAAAGGTGTTTAGTTGTTTCTTCGCTTGCCATCGAGGGCCTAGTTTAGGGCTTGTAGGGTCTAAATGTTTAGGGTTTAGGGCCTATAGGGCTTAGGGATGCTTTGGGTCTAAACGGGGCTCGCGGGTCTAAAACAACGGAGTCTGAAGATACTTCAACCCAAAGGATCCAAGTACCTAGGTACGTAGTAGGTACTTGGCCCCAAAAGTACATATTGCAATATTACTTCGGTTGATGATGATATAAACCCTGCATTACCTTAGGAACCCTAAACTATGGAAATTATGGTACATTCCTTACTATGGGTAGTGCAGGATTTTTATCATCAACCGTGGGACCCTTAGAGCAATTCGTGGGAGGCCTTGGCCATCAGCGTCTTACCGGTGCCCGGTGGGCCCGTCAGCAGCACGCCGCGAGGGATCTTAGCGCCAACCTTTGGGGTGCAACACTTCAGGGTTTAGGGTTTAGGGGTTTAGGGGTTTAGAGCTTCTAGGGTAGAAGGTCTTTTGGGGTGTTGGGATTAGGGCTTCTGGTTCGGGATGTTTTTCAGTTGAGGGGTTTAGGCTTCAACAAACCACCACACCTTGAACACCCTTAAATGCCGAACCGCCTCAACCCACACCGCAACCCCCCCCATTGATAGTTAGACTAGGGCAGTGTGGTACTTCTATCGTATAGGTGGAATGAGGAACCCTGAAGAATCGTACTGGTAATTACAGAAGCCCTGGAAGTGCCTTGACGAACCTCTCTGGCGCTTTCAGGAAATCCACGATCTCCATGAGCTCCTCCTTGGCCTTGTTGTTGGACGCTTCAAACACTACGACTACGACCACTGCAACGACCACTGCCACCACCACCACGACAACAACAACACCGACGCCAACCCCAACCTCAATGCCAACACCTACACCAACACCACCACCAACAACAACAGCAGCAACGGCAATAGCAACATCAACGGCAACAGCAACAGTAAGAGCAACAGCAGCAAGAACAGTAGCAACAACAAATGAGGCAAACGCCACAACAACAACAACAACAACAACTACTACTACTACTACTACTACTACTACTACTACTACTGCTACTACTGCTACTACTACTACTACTATTACTAGTAGTAGTAGTAGTAGTAGTAGTAGTAGTAGTAGTACTACTACTACTACTACTACTACTACGACTATTACTACTACTACTACTACTACTACTACTACTACTACTACTACTACTACTACTACTACTACTACTGCTACTGCTACTGCTACTGCTACTGCTACTGCTACTGCTACTGCTACTGCTACTGCTACTGCTACTGCTACTGCTACTGCTACTGCTACTGCTACTGCTACTGCTACTGCTACTGCTACTGCTACTGCTACTGCTACGACGACGACTACTGCTGCTACGACGACTACGGCACGATGAGGTGCGGTGTAAACGGTCGAAGCCGTCCGGAGTTTCACTTGCACTGAGTTCCGAGAATAGGATAGCATTGGGTTTATAGGATTTAGGAGTTTAGGGGTTTAGGGTTTAGGGTTTGGGAGTTTAAGGGTCTAGGGTGTAGGGACCTGACTTGTGGGGTTCTTGCTGTAAGATTCTTGCCATACACACACATATGCACAGACACATACCTACATAGATACGCAGACACAGCTTGAACGAATTTTTGCTTTTGCATATGATCTTCGTTCTAGAAAGCTTGCAACCTACAGTAACCAGAGCCTTGAGAAGTACATAATGGGTTTTGGCTTAGGGTTTGGGGTTTAGAGATTAGGGCTTAGTTCCGGGATGTGATATGAATACGTACATAACTATTTTTTCGAGAAGTACGTAGGAGCCCTGAGGCAAAGGATGGGTAGTTGGGAGTTTCCGAGAATAGGGGACCCCAGTATAGTATCCTACACAGTAGGATCCTCACTATAAGAACCCCCCAAATCGGGTGCCCCTAATTTTCGGAAAGTCCCAGTTGGTCAGGCTTCTGTAGAACCCGGTGCCTCGTCGATTCCGGCGACATCTTCAAACTTCACGCCGGTCTCTGGAGTGATCCTTAGGCCACAAGGAAATCGATACCGGGCTTAAGATTCAGAGTTTAGGAGTTTAGAATATGGCTTTAGACGGTTTAAGTTTTTAAGATTCGAGATTTAGGGTTTAAGCTTTAACTTAGGCTTTAGGGATCTTAAAGCTCAGGCTGTATGGGCTAGGGTTTAGGGCAGTGCTTACTGTAGCAGTGAAGACCATCCTTCGCATCTCCGCGACAATGACAGAAACAAAAACGGCAGTCCTTATGAAAGGGCCCCAAAGGTGGGATGCAGGTGTTCCTAAATGAGAGGTCCATGTACAAGGGGATCCTGAATCCTACCTAACTTCATCCCACCCTAAACCCGAAACCCTTGTGCGGCCTCCGACTCGAGACCGTTCAGATCCCTCGTGGCGTAAAACCCATAACCTCCAAGACCTTCAACAATCCCTTTTAAGGGTTATCTACTTTTAATCATCATAGAGTAGGAGCCCTAATGTCCTTCAAGACCTTCAAAAATCCCTTTTAAGGAATTTACTTTGAATTACGTATGATATAGTAGGATCCATAATGTCCTGTAAAGTATATCCCCTGGCTAAGTGGTATTGGAAGGTCTGGGGATTCTCAGCCGTCGACCCGCAACAATCTCAACTGTGACTCATACGCGCTATTTCTGACCCAAAATCGTAGGCATGAGTGCTTTTTGGGTTCGGGCTTCTTCCTGGCTTCTAGTGCTGCTGGTAGATGAATTTCTTGGCGGCTGAAGAGCCTCCCTGGACTCCAGGCAACAGACCCAAACCTTCCAATATCCCCCTGATTCAGGAATAGACCTTCGTCCCTCAATTCAGCAGTATTGGTAGAAGGGATCCTGATTATGAGCGATTCATTCGTATCAAGGATCCCATGTAATCTAACTTAAAGTATACATAGACCCATAGACCTTCAATTTCATTATTGCGGATCCTACTGTAACTTAAACAAAGTCTATACTCCTCAATTAAGGGATCCTTTGTAGTATATTAAGGATCCTGCTATGGTTATATAGTCTACTCCTGAACTAAGGGATCATTATAGTAAGGGTTCTGCTAATTATAACTTAGAGTCTCTACTCCTCAATTGAGGGGTCCTTTCCTCAACTAAGGAATCCTTTGTAGTATACTAAGGATCCTGCTATAGCATATAGTCTACTTTAGAAGGGGCCCCCACCCTGTAATAGTGGTATAATAGGAATATAATAGGGCCCTAATAGAATCCTTATAGTCACTATGACAGGTGGGGGCCCCTTCTAAAGTCTACTCCTCAATTAAGGGATCCTTTGAGCCCAGGCGCATGATCTTCGCCTGGCCCTGATTGCCGAAGCCGGGAATGCCACCACCGCCGGGGGCCCGGGAGCGAAGAAAGAGGAGTCCTCAGACTTCGGTCACACGGTTGATGATAAAAGCCTGCATTACCTTAAGGACCCTAAACCATGGGAATTATGGTATATTCCGCATTATGGGTAATGCAGATTTATACCAACAGTAGGACCCTTAGCGGGGGTACTTGGAGGTTCATGGGCAGCTATATGTGGAGTTATAAGTAGTGTAACTGTACTTGTAATTCATATTAGCGGACTTCTAACCCTACTTATAACTACCCATGAACCTTCAAGTAGGGGGGAGGGGGGTGGTGTTTAGGGTTTGGGGGTCACGGCACACGGTGGGTATACGGGGGAAGAGGGGGCATTCAAGGGGGGGTGTTATTACGGCAAAAGAGTTAAGAATTGTCGTTCGATTTTAGAAATAGAGCGTATAAGTACTTTTCAGAGAAGATAAGTCAACACACACAGAGTATTTGGAGGCTTACACAAAAAAACATACGCTCTCCCCACATCCGATCATCCCCTCCGAAAAGAAAACACTAGACTAAATGCACAATCCACGAGCCTTAACGTCAGGCTATGTCGCGTCTCAGCCATACGTACTTGGCGGCAGGGAACTGTACCAAAGGTCGTGCTTTCAGCAATCATGATGGTGGCCAACTTAACTACACCAATCGCAACACCCTTCACAACAAGCAGTCAGTACCGTGCCGGTGGTCAACAGCTGAACAACGATACCATAGCAGAAACGAGAAATCGAAACTCACACGGCCCAGGCACCGGCAATCAGAAGCAAAGGGAAGGCGACATCGCCCAAGACGTTGAAGATGGGGTTTGGCTTCTCCTCATGCAGGGTTTGAGGTGTACCGGGACGCTATACGGGTGGTTGTCAAAATTATGGTCCCTTTTGGGGTCCCTACTATAATGCGACACCTATTACTTAGAGTACTACCCATATCACGGCTGAGGAAAGTCTGGAGCTCTAAACCCGTGCACCCAAAACCCTCGAACTACATTCCACCTACAGCTTCACGCCCTACCCCTTTCCAGGGAACCTAACATGTCTCTATAGCAAAACTAACCACGAAACAAGGCGTGAACCTCCTGGTATACCTTAGCATCAAAATCGCAGTAAGGAACGCTACAAAGGTGGATTTTGCAAGGTTCAAGAAAAAGGTGGGCTTGTATGGGCTTCAGGTAGGGTAGGAGTTCGGATTTGGGGTTCGGGGTCTCCGTACTTGGGTTCAGCATATGTGAGTATTGCCGTAAGTATATGAGTAAAGCACTTCCACAGATGTACACCACGCAGGAAAATTAGCCAACATTTCCTCTTGCCGTCCTTAGACATTCCGATGTAGCATACAAATGCACCCACAAAACCTCTTCACGTAAAGTGCCGCCATGTCCTAGAAGCCTGAAGTGTAAACCCTATAAGAACCCTTATATACCTAAATGCTGAAACCTAGACAACTGAGGGGCCTCAACAATTCGAAAACGTCTTCATGGGGCCCACTATAATATAACTATAAGACGGAACCCCACAAAATAATTTTGGTAATTGCTTAGGCCCCTATATTACCACAAGAACCCCTTCTTTGCCGACAGGATGCTGGCTGGTGCACCTCAATAGAGATACCTTTAGCAGTGAGCTTCTCGATGAGGCCTGTGCGGAGTATAGGGCTGAGGGTTCACGCTTTAGGTGTAGGGCTTGCCCCTGAGAAAACCTGCTTTTTCGGGGTTCATCGGGATGACTTCCTGAAACCCTGTAACCCCTACACGCTACAACCGTGAACCCTACCTTGCCTGTGGTAGCACCCGGGAGGTCACAGACCAGCTGCCTCAGCACCCGAAGCTCTGGCGAGAGCTTTCGGGTCTAAGGTTCAGGTTTAGGGTTTAGGGCTTCGGGTTTAGGGTTTAGGGCTTCGGGTCTAGGGTTTAGGGTTTAGGGCTTCGGGTTTAGGGCTTCGGGTTTAGGGTTTAGGGCTTCGGGTTTAGGGTTTAGGGCTTCGGGTCTAGGGTTTAGGGTTTAGGGCTTCGGGTTTAGGGCTTCGGGTTTAGGGTTTAGGGCTTCGGGTTTAGGGTTTAGGGCTTCGGGTCTAGGGTTTAGGGTTTAGGGCTTCGGGTTTAGGGCTTCGGGTTTAGGGTTTAGGGCTTCGGGTTTAGGGTTTAGGCTTCGGGTCTAGGGTTTAGGGTTTAGGGCTTCGGGTTTAGGGTTTAGGGTTCAGGGCTTCGGGTTTAGGGTAGGTTCCCAAGCAATACACTCTTTGCGTTGTTAGTCTTTGCGGCTCGGCTGTTTGAGTTTGAGCTCGATGTTTTCTGAAGCCGGGGGGAGGGTTGACGACTTTTACGGCTGCAGAGGTTTTGGAGTTGCAGGGTCGTAGGGTCTTGGTGCTTGTGGGATTGTAAGCTTCAGGGTTGCTGGGTGTTACAATTCCGGCTCTTAAGGCTGTATGATCACGACAGTGTAACAACTCTACGCCGCGATAAACCCGAACTTGCGCATGCTGTTTTCATACATCTTACCATTTTCAACCGACCGCAGTGTTGCATAATTCGCCAGATGCAAAGCCAAACAGAAGACATTAAGTATGAATAATCTGCAAAGTATCTATTTTCCTTCTTACAATAAGTTTGAATGACGTTCCTTAAACCGCACCGCAGTCTTAACCCATAGGAGTCTCCAGTGGGAGAGGCATGCTCGCCTCCCTGCGTGGCTTCTGCCACCTCCCCTGCAGCCTGCTGTGCCTCCACTCGACGACCATGCTGATCTCTCGGTGGGGCCTTGGGTGGCGGAGGCGGTTGCCTGCGGGGAGTGGCAGCAGCCGACTCACCCGGGCTGCTAAGCGGAGGGAGACCGGTGCCCTCACTCTGGTGGCCACTTTGGCTGGTGGCCGTCATCCTTTGGCGGAGTTGGGCTCGAAGAGTGCTGTCGTTACGAAGGTTGTTCCTGGGGCGGTCAGCCGGATCCCTGATTTAGGGACCAGTGCTCTGGAGCTCCCTCACCTCCCTGGGGCTCGTTCCCTGCCGCCTCAGCGAGAAGGCGGCGCTCTTCTTCATCCAAAGCGGCCATCTGCTCGTCGAAACTGAGCTCCACCTATATTTGGTAGAATGTCGGGCGTCTGTAGTAGCACTTATCGGAACCCGATTATTATAGAACCCCAGGGACCTATTATAGGACCTTGTAGTACCCCCATAACAATACCTAGGACCCTAGATGGAATCCCAAAATAAAGCCATATAGTACTACAGTACCCTTTACAGGGAAGGAACCGGACTAAGAAACCCTGGACCTGTAACCCCAAAACAGTAGGGTTCATATTAAAGCACCCTTCTAAAGACCCAGGGTTTATTAATCAGGTTCCTAAAAAATACTCCCAATAACAGTACCCAGGATCCGTCGGGGCCTGTAATACCCGACAAGCCCTAAACCCCCAAACCGACTACACCCTGAACCCTTAAGCCCCCTAAACCCTGAACCACCTAGGCCCCCTAAACCCTGAATCCCTAAACCCGAACCCCTGAACCCTAACAACCCCCCCTACCCAGAATCTCGGGAGGATCTAGAAAGTAGATCCCCAGATTTGGGGCCCTATACTACGAAGGGTACTTTATAGGAACCCCCATGAAGGGATCTACCTTTTGGATCCTCTAAAGGGGGTCTGGGTAGGACGGGTTGAAGATTCTCGGGGTAAGGATTCCTTCATATGAACCCTATTATGGGAACCCTAATCCCAACTAAACCCCCATAGGCCCCAGACCCCCTTTGGAAGATCCAAAGTAGATCCCTTCATGGGGGTTCCTATAAAGTACCCTTCGTAGTATAGGGCCCCAAATCTGGGGATCTACTTTCTAGATCCTCCCGGGGGTCTGGGCTAGGATCTGTTGTCTTAATACTTATAACCTTACTTACTAAGTCCCATGATCCCCATTGTAGAACCCCGATAGATCCCTTTAAGGAACCCTATTCTAGAACCCTATAGTACCCTTATTAAGTTAAAAGGAACCCTAAACCTTACTCACGAAGTCCCATGATCCTCCAAGTAAACCCCTAAACCTTTAAACCCCCAAAACACTAAACCCCTAAACCCTTAAACCCCCAAAGCCCTAAAGCCCTAAACCCTAAACCGTTAAACCCTAAACCCCTAAACCCCTAAGCCCTAAACCCCTTAACCCTTAAACCCTAAACCCCAAGTACCTACAACCTTTTGGGGCAGACGGGCCGGGTGACTGCTCTCGGCCGGCCACCGTCACCGTGGCCACGGCCGTGCGGCCGAGGTCGTAGAAGTCCACGCGCTTCACGGAGCCCTGGGGCATCTCATGGCACTTAGTAACTAGGGTCCCTTTAAAGGGGTCTATATATGGGCTCCTTAAAGGGTTCCTAAAAAGGGATCTATAAGGGATCTATAAGAGGGACTTTAGGGATACTTAAAGGCTCATGGGACTTAGTAACTTGGGAGCTTAAGGGGTAGTAATTAGGGCTCCTTAAAGGGATCCATAAGGGCTCTATAAGAAGGGTTTTAGATTCCCTTTAGAGGGATCTATAGGGATTCTACAAGGTTTTTTATGGGTTTAGGGTCTACTTAAAGGATCATGGGACTTAGTAACTAGGGTTCTTAAGGGGCTCTTTAAAGGGGATCTATAGGGTTCCTTAATGGGATCTATGGGGTTTAGGGTTTAGGGTCTACTTAAAGGATCATGGGACTTAGTAACTAGGGTTCCTTAAAGGGTTCCTTAACAGGGATCTACAGGGGTTCCTTAAAGGGATCTATAGGGTTTAGGGCTTCACGGAACCCTGGCTTCTTGGAGGTTCATGGGTAGTTATAAGGGTTCCTTTTGGGGTCCCTTTAAAAGGGACCTACAGGGATTCTATAAGGGTTCAGGGTTTCGGGCTCTACTTGGAGGTTCATGGGTAATTAATTATAAGTGGCGTTATACCTAGGGTAACTATACTTACAACTCATCATATGGGGAGTTGTAGGATATTTATAGGGTCGAGGTTTAGGGTGGAGGGGGTTAGGGGTTTAGGGTTCGGGTTTAAGGGCTTAAAGTTTAGGGATGGTTTAGGGTTCAGGCTAGGCTTGGATTTCTTTCTGTGGGAGGAAGTTTAGTTTGGGTTTAGGCTGCTTTGGGGGGGGGGGGCGTTTTGCGGGGTAAGGGTTTCATAAGGGTTACTATGCAGGGGTGTTGCTATGAATTCTAAAGCCCAGAGCAGCCAATCCTATTCATGAGCTGAAGAGTGATTCCTTGAGCTGGAGTTCAGGGTGGAGAGCTTCAGATCCTTATACCGTAGGGGCCCAAGTACCTCATAATCATATACTCTCCGAAAGATTGAGCTGCGTAACTACTATCTCAAACCCAAGTACCTAATTCTGGGGTCCTTCGGACCCTTATGGATAGATCATTAGGGTGAATTTCTTGCATCAAGCACAGGAATTACTCTATGATGGGACTTGCTGCCGAAACGCAGGAAGACTACCTCACACTTGAAATTTCCTAAACATCCCTAAACCCCATACGCCCAAAACCCTAAAGGCCGGCCCTAAACCGTAAAGGAACCTCAGACCCTACACCCCAACAACAACCCGACATCCTAACTCCCGAAGTTCGGGGTCATCACCTAATCCCGAAAACCCTAACCCCTTACGGTTTAGGGTTTAGGGTTTAGGGTTTAGGGGTTTAGGGTTTAGGGTTTAGGGTTTAGGGTCCCCAAAGCCTGAAACCCTAAACCCCCGAAGCCCTAAACTTAGAGCTTAGGGGGTCACACGTTGATATTTGGCCGCGTGGTTTTGCGGCATCTCTAGTTGGACTTGGTTTCGAAAGTACTGGTATTTGCAGGACTTTTGTAGCTTGGAGTCAAGACTGGGGTTTATGTCTGGAGGCTACATTCAGGTACCTAAAAGTTAGGGCACGCCTTTCAGCACACTCGGCTCAAGTGCGTGGCGAAGTCGGCTTTGTTACTCAGTTGGCAACGCCAGACAAAGCTGTACACATACTCCAGTAAGCGCACACTCACCGTGCCATCTTGCTTACTCTTGACAGTGCATGGTACATATCTGTCCAAAGACTGCCACCAACGGTCAACACACTGCGTGCCTGCCAAGATTGTACGTCCATCCTTGAGATGGATCTTCTTGGTGAACTCGTGCTTGTTATGCTTGACATTGTAGCTCTGGACGTTCTTCGTCAGCAAACTTTTGACGAGGTTCGGCCAACACCGGGCCCCATCTGAGTGTACGGCTGTACGAACACACGTGACATCGATGTGCTTGAAAAGACCTGTCGGGCCAACCTCGGCTGCACTTTCTGGGGGCGGACCGCTTCACCCGGGTGGCATGAGCTTGACTGGCAGAAGCTTTGCAACTACGCAACCATCCCGCTGCTTGAATCCGGCCAAACGGATATGACCGATCCAGTACTTGGGCATGCTGGCAGCTCCATGCTTCGATGCCCAGCGCTTGCGTGCGTCATCTAACTGCGGCAACCAGTTTTCTTCATTCTTGGCATTGCTCACATAGATCTTTCGAACAGCATGTCCGTCACCCTCCACATTGCCACTGAGCTTTTGCGGTGTCTCGCAGAAGGCCAAACCAGCCTGGGCTGCTTGTGATGATGATGTTTGATGCTGAAAAACATGTTGACCTCACCATAAGCATCATCATCATCAGCAGCATCATCATCATCACCATAATCTTGATCATCATCTTGCTCACCATAATCATGTTAATCGCCACCATCACCATCATCATCAAGATCTTCAGAAACAACAACACCAAAGTAATGTCGCCTGCAACATGTGATCTATCTATGTATCTGTTTAACTAACTAGATATCTAGCTATGGAAATGTCTATGTAAGGAATATACTATGACGTAACCTTGTTTCAAACCCGGACCTTGTACTCTTGGTGCCGCAATGCATTGAAGACATGCTCCACAGCACATCTGCCGAGCTTGAGCTGCGACTGGCAGTCAGACACAAGAGGAGCCTTGTAAATGTTGCAACGAGAGTAATACTGTATCACCCGGGCCAGATCTGGAAGCGGCAGGCGTGTGCCACGAAACACAATGAAGTCCGTCACGTTACAGCGTCTCCCGCACTTCCAGAACTTGCAGCGCACGTACCTAAACTGAGCTTAGTAGGGAAGTACTCTGGCCTAATTATAGCTGTTTCTCTAGGATTGTAGGAACCAACGCCTAAAAATAACTTCGAAGTACTACCAAAGTGCAACTTACCCTTGCAGGCTCTGCGCACGTCAGGCGTGTAGAACTTGCTGCCCGCACACGCAGGGCATCGCCGAGGAGGCTTGATGAAACCGTTCTTGCAAAGCTCTGTGTAAGCAGCACGCGAAGAGATGCCGAGAGCGTCTAGGGCCGAAGGTTTGCTCAACAAGTGGCCTTTTTCAGACCTGCGCCAGCTGGAAGCAGGCGCAGAACCATACGCCTTCTTTGCATTGCTCTTGTGTTCTGTATCGCCACCACCACCCTTCTTCAAGCCGACCGTGCACTTGGTCCGACCACGAGGAACCCCCTTCTTCATAGTCACTATTTGTTGTTGCATCTGAAGCATCTTCTTGGCCCCAGGGAGTGGACACTTCTCTAGTCTATGTCCTGTCGCACCGCAGCACCCGCAGCAGTGTTTTTTGTGAAACTGCACCGGCTTCTTTCTGGGTTTGGTCACCATGGCTCCCGGAGAGACTACAGCTAGTCTTTCGTGCACAGCGAACCTACAGAGGGTGCTAAGGGCAGTTCAAGTTCAAGTGTGGGTTTAAAGTGCAGGCGTTAGCAGGTTACCTAAGGCCGGTTTTGGAAGCCAAAAGGGCTTGTGATTGTAAGCATGTTGCCGCTGCATCCTCTGTCGAAGTCTGTCGTTCATGATGCCTTCACAGGGCGTCCTTTTCCTTTGCGAAGACGGTTCGAGTTGCACACGACACGCAAAAGCGTAAAGCCTAAACCGTAAACCCTAAAACCTAAAGCATAAACCGCAAAAACCCTAAACCGGAAGCCGTAAACCCTAAACAATAAGCCGTAAAGAGTGAAAGCGCTGGTGGCCCGGATACCTCAGTCATCATAAGCGGATCTGTCCAGACGTAGTTGGCCGTCTACCGCCCGTCGAACGATCCCCAGGCTCTCAAGAGCTGGGACAGCCTCCTCGAAGACATCCACGACATTTGGCCGAAGATGCTGCTGCACAGTCTCCGCTGACAACCACGGCGTTTGGCCATCAGAGAGCATGAAGAAGACTTCCAAAATCTCTGCACAAGGATCTTCCCCGACAGCATCACGTGACCGCTCCGACACAGAGCCATTTGCTGGCACGGCAGCAAGAGTCGTCTGGCGCAAGGATGTGGCTGGCAACACACGATGCCGCTGCACATCTTCCATGCGAAACGAAGTACCAAAGTGGGAGATGTTTCGCCTGGCTGTGCCCACAATACGAACAGACCGGCGCCAGACTTCGGCTTTGGCTGGTTGGCCCAGTGCTTCTAGCTCGCAGGCTTCCTGCTCGGCCAGCACACAAGCGCCCTCCCAAGCCCGTCGCTCCAGTCCAGCTGCCGAGGTTGCAGTCGTAGTCAAGCCGGCAGCGTCTATCACGGCCCGATAGAACCTGATCGCATGGACCTGGGAGGGAAAGGTGATCGGGAGAACAATGCACGGCATGGCTCGCTGTCGAAGTGGAAGCATGCTGAATACCAGAGGCAAGTCCTGAGCTCCGCTGTTTCTTGCCCACCTCCTGGTTTTCAGCTGAAGCATGGCAAGGGCTTTCACCCACCTCCTGGTTTTCAGCTGAAGCATGCCAAGGGCTTTCAGCAGCGGGTCGCCCAGAGGGCCCAGGGCTGGAGTGAACAGAACACGGAGACCATGGCTGCAGCTCTAGCCGCTGCGAGCTGACACTTTCGGGGCTAGCGGCACGCTGCCGCTTCCGAGGCGGCGTTTCATTTGGGCCAGACATGCTGGCTGCGGGGACTGAAATCAAACCGGACGCTATCAGCCCCCCCCCCCCCACCCCCTCCCCCCCACCCCCCTCCCCCACTCCCCCCTGTGTGTCCTGACAGGCGCAATTATGAGACAACTGCACAAAATGTGAGGAAAAGTGAGGAAAAGCACATGGCCAGATACGCGCGTGTGTGGGCTTAGGGCTCCCTAAACTCCCAAAGCCCAAAAGCTCTAAACCCTAGAATCCCTAAGCCCTAAAGCCTATACGCCCGAAGAGCCCTAAAACCCTAAACCTCTGAAGCCCTAAACCCTTGAACCCCTGAACCCTAAGCCCTATAAGCCCTAAACCCTACATGCCCCAAACCCTACATGCCCCACTAAACCCTAAGCCCCGAGCCCTAAGCCCTAAAGCCCTAAACCCCTAAAGCCCTTTAAACCCCTGAACCTTGAATCCTTCAAAGGAGCCCCAACCCTAAACCAACATTATATAGATCCCTTACAGTGTATAGGTCCTTGAAAGGAACCCTAAACCCAATGCTTCCGAAGGTAGGGGCCCTTCCTCGTCCACGAACTCAAGGAGTCTGGAGTAGGTCACCCGGCCTCTCAGCTCTTCAAACGCTAGGGCTTTGGGTTTGGGGTTTAGGGCTTAATTAGGATTTAAGGGTTCTAGGTTTAGAATTTAAGTTTAAGGCCTCTAGGTTTAGAGTTTAGGATTTAAGGGTTGAAGGTTTAGAGTTTAGGGTTTAACGTAGCGGTTTGGGTTTTGGGGTTTAAGGTGGCGGTTCAGGGTTTGGGGTTTACGGTTCAGGGTAAGGGAAACAACAAATCACACAAGCGAACATCAGGATAGGGATGTCCAATATACACCCCTATGATGAAGCCCAGTAAGTTTGGTATATCCCTGTAAAATGCTTATACTAATGCCCTTTTTGGGTCCCACAGCTCAGGCTTTGGGTTAAGGGTGTTCAGGGTTTAGGGTAGCGGTATTGGGGTGTTGGGTCAAGGCCTTGCGTTTTAAATTAGGGGTTTAGGGATTTGGGATTTGGGTTTAGGGTTGGGTTTACGGGCTACCCAAAGGTCCCAAAGTAGCTCCTTTTTGGGGTTCATATGTAGAATTCTATATGGTAATCCCGAAAAGGAACTACTATGGGGCCTACTGTTGATGATATAAATCCTGCATTACGTTGAGGACCCTAAACTATGGGAATTGCGGTCGATTCCTTATTATGGGTAATGCCGGATTTATGTCATCAACCGTATGGGACCTATGGCTAAAGTCTGGGGTCAAAGGTTCAGGGCTTGCGCGGCTAAGGCTCCTCGTCGAACCCTCGGAGCGAAACCCGAAATCCCTAACTCCAGAAACTGCACCTAAAGGCTCATGGGACTTAGTAACTAGGGTCCCTTTAAAGGGGTCTATATGGGTTCTATAAGCAGGATTTAGGGTCTACTTAAAGGGTCATGGGGCTTAGTAACTAGGGTTCCTTAAAGGGCTCCTTAAAAGGGATCTATGGGGTTTAGGGTCTTCTTAAAGGATCATGGGAATTAGTAACTAGGGCTATAATTAGGGTAACTATACTTATAACTACTTACAACCCCAATTAAGGAACTTATAACCGTACTTACTAAGTCCCATGATCCTCCAAGCAGGGGGACCTTTACGAAGTCCAAAGGCGCAACTACATCAAAATAGCCATGATCACGAACTATCTCGAAGCCTACATCCTGAAAAAGAACTAAACCCTAGTCCTAGCACGGAAGTACAGGTAGCGCTGGAGGGCTTACCGTGAGCCCTAAATCAAAGGCCTCCCCTGGATCCCGACTCTAGCATACATTCAACCCTAAGGAACCCCTAAACCCAAAAGCCGAACACCAAAGAAATCAATAATCTCGCACCGGAAGGGTCCATGTACCCGAAAAGCGTATACTTTGACCCTCAAAGCTAGCTCCAGGCAACATCTGCCACAGCCGTATTGAACCAAGATCAAGCCCCTGCTTGACGGACCTCTAGGATTTGTCATATGGGTGGTTGTCAAAATTAGGGTCCCTTTTTGGGTGCCCTAAATATTAGGTGCCGTATTATCATGAGGACCCAAAAAGGGGACCATAATTTTGAGAACCACCCATATAGCTGCTATAAGTTTTAAGTACTGCAAGTGTAGTTCTATCCTGCTTAAACCTAATCACTTGTCGAGTATCCTCAAAAAACTAAAGGTTACCCCTTGGGAGTATATTGGGATTGTATAGGGGTTAAAGTAGGAGCCCAAAAAGAAAAAGATCCCAAGGGCACTGCTACTTGGAGGATCATGGGACTTAGTTAGTACGGTTGTAAGTTCCTTAATTGGGGTTATAAGTAGATATAAGTATAGTTACTCTAATTATTACCCTAGCTACTAAGTCCCATGATCCTTTAAGTAACCCTAAAGCCCCCCCTTATAGAGCCCCTATAGATTCCTTTTTAAGGAGCCCTGAAAGGAGCCCTAGTTACTAAGTCCCACGATTCTTTAAGTAGTTTACCAGAGCTTCTGCGCCGAGGAGCCCGAGACGCGCTGAACACCTCCACCTCCGGGCTGCTGCATTTGCATCTGCGGGGCTCCCATGGACCTCTAAGGGCGACAACTTAAAAAAGGTTTCGGATTTAGGGTTTAGGGTTTGTGGCTTAGGGTTTTAAGGGCTTAGGGTTGAGGGTTTGTGGTTTGGGGTTAAGGGCTTAGGGCTTAGGCTTTAGGGACTGCTTAGGTTCCTATATTGAGGGATTCTGTAAGTGTAGCACCAAAACCGAGTTGTTTTGTAGGGCGCTTCAATTTCTATATTATGGTGCGAGGAAACCCTACATGAAAGTAGGATACTATGGTAGCTTGAAGTAGGTTATGGTGTAGCCTTTGGGGGTAGCAAGGGTTTTGGGTGTAGAGTGAAGCGCTAGGGTTTGCTGGGGCGTATTGTGGCTTAGGGTGTGGGGTCCCGGGTGGGTTTAGCGTTTAGGCACTGCGTGGTAGTGCCCTGTAGGGTTTCTTCATTTTGTGAATACAGGCTCCTGAGCATTAATAAACCATGGCAAAGCTTCGGGTGTGGTACTTAAAACCCTTCTTCGCTAAGGCCCCTCTAGTAAAGGATCTCTATCTGTGTATATATAGTCCTTATCAAAGGCAAAGCTGGGTGACTGATCACGGGGTCTACAGTCGGCTACACTTGCAAGTCTGCAAAACCTGATAATCCCAGGTTGCGTTAAACCTTTTGCCGAAAATGACCTTATCAACTCTACTTCAAACACTGCTGCCTAAACCCTAATTTAATCTTACAGAACGACTGACCTACTGGAAAATCATCCGCACCGAAGTCTGGAAAATCATCCGCACCGAAGTGACTGGAGAGCGGGCACGTCGTCCGCCTTCGCAAAAAGAGCTTCCAGTGGCGTTCATATTTATGTAAACTAAAACTTGTCGTTTAGGGATGCAGCTTAGGCTTCATTCGGGCCGCGGGCAGATTGCACAAGACCGTGGGAACGAAGAAGGGCCACATGCGAAGTGATGTTGGTCGAGTGTCTTGCTCATCTTGGCAGCTGACTATTCGAACCCTTTAAATCTCATTGCCACAGTGCGAGTTGCAAAAGCGGCTGCTCACAGAAGCTTGTCGAGCAGCGGTGTGGAATGCTTGTTAAACCGCGTTGAAAAGCATTGCATCCTGAGCTTGCACGGCTTCGGCTTCTGCATTCTAGGACTTTTTAGGGATGTGAGATGGGTGTAGGCACCTGGTCGAGCTTGGGGTTTAGGGATTAGGGTTTAGGGTGTATGGACCCTATGTGGCTTTGAGGGTGCTTTGCTTCTGACCACTAAACCCATGGATAAAAGTTGACGAGGATTACGTCAAGGCGGCCCAGAAACAGGAAGGCTCCCAAACGGCCCTCTGGTCCCCACCCTAAACCCGAAACCGCAAAAGGCCAGTCCCTGTCCCCGGCAGCCGCCTTGGCAGCC
Organism: Symbiodinium sp. CCMP2592; assembly: GCA_905221615.1. Classification (NCBI taxonomy): domain Eukaryota; class Dinophyceae; order Suessiales; family Symbiodiniaceae; genus Symbiodinium; species Symbiodinium sp. CCMP2592. Next base: position 425,108 of record CAJNDT010005907.1, on the reverse strand, counting down.
AAGGGCGCGGCCGAGGCAGCCAGTACGGCCAAGGCCTTCGATGGGTTTTTTTTTTCATCGAGCTTCGAGGGCTTTGTAGGGGCTATCGGGTTTACCCTAAACCCTAAATCCTAAATACCTAAATCCTAAACCCTAAATCCTAAACCCCTAAACTGCAAACCCTAAACCCTAAACCCTGAACTCTAACCGTTAGGATTGCCTCGAGGGCTTTGTAGGGTCTCTAGAGCTCCCCCTCAGGGATTGGCACTGCCGGGCAACTTACCTTTGGTTGGTGAGGAATGGAAGCATGGTAGTAATAGTAGTTAAATATTTACAAAGGTAAGGTAAGGGTCATCTGAGAGTTTTCGAAAATTGGCAAATTCGGGGTACCTTATTTTGGGGTCATGATAGTAAGGGTTCTGCTACTTAGGGTACTATATTATACTCCCCTATTTTCGGAAACTCCCATGTGGATTCGGCGGGGGCGGGGGGGGGACTGCGCTTGATAAGGCTTCATAGCTAAGGTTGTTTTGTGTTTTATATCTGTGGTAGAAGAGTTGAGAGGAAATACCTCCACATCTAAACCTACGCCAGGCCGTAAACCCTTCCCATTCAGTGCGATCAGAATACCCCAAAGCCCCGAATGCCCTAAACGCCAACAGCCCCAAACCCACTAAGCCTAAAATGTTCAACCAAGAAATCGGCATCTCACTCAAACCTAAACCCCAAATTCACTCCCCCTTACTGAAGCCCTAAACCCCAAAACCCGCAACCTGCAACCGGCTCGCAGCACAGTTTGCTTGACTCTGCCTGCACGGCGGCGTGCTTCACCACGCTCTCAGGCAGAGCTGCACCGGAGGGGGAGACCTTCGGATTCAGCGTGTAGCTCTGATATGGGTTGCTTTGAGACGTTGGCGGGGGGAGCGGAGTTGGGTGTAAATTGCTAGGGGCAGTAGTGTTTCAGGCTTGGGTGCTACAGGATGTCAAACGTGCTACTGCTGCTGCGTCTGCTGCTGCTACTACTACTACTACTACTATTACTTCTACTATTATTATTACTACTACTACTACTACTACTACTACTACTACTACTACTATACTACTGCTACTGCTATTGCTACTGCTACTGCTACTACTACTACCACTACTACTACCACTACTAATACTACTACTACTACCACTACTACTACCACTACTACTACTACTACTACTACTACTACTACTACTACTACTACTACTACTACTACTACTACTACTACTACTACCTCTGCTTCCACCTCCTGTTGGCGCTATCCACGCTGTTGGAGGTAGAAGTGCTGCCGGTCTTCATTGTCGGTTGTTTACCATTGCTCTTATAGTCCTGGCTGTCAGTACGGTTGCAGCTCATATGCCAAGCAACACGTCAATGCCATGCTTGTCACACTTGCCGGTTCTAACATGGAGATGAAGATGGCAATGACGATAAAGAAACACTTCCAATTTGTTTTGGACGCGTATGCAATCACACTTCTATATGTACTAGAAAGATTACGATTATTGTGATGTTGACGACTGCGTAGAGGGTCCGCAGCTTTTGCTCACGGTGCGCGGCCTCGGGGTGTTGGGGTTTGGGGCTTCTGACTGTGTCACATAGCTTTTAGTTGGGGGTTGTAGAAGGGGGTGAACTGAGGTGTATGGGGCTGTGGTTCTCGATTGTACACTTAAAGGATCATGGGACTGAGTACCTAGGGTTATAATTTGGGTAACTATACTTATAGCTACCTATAACCCCAATTAAGGTACGTAGAACCTTACTTACTAAGTCCCATGATCCTCCAAGGAGGGTACGGCAATACAGAAGCCTGAAACTTCACGATTCTCTTGCTTCGGGCTCCTTGTTACACAAAGGGTCCAAGTACCATTCGAGTAGGTTATTCTTAGTAGGTATATGCCCCCAAGAGTATATACTATACTGTTACTATACTATTTCTTGGACCCTTAGCTTTATGCCCTTGTTATACCTAAACCCTAAACCCCATAAACCCGATAAGCCCTTCATTTAGATTTAAGTTCGTTGTTATACCTACACCCTAAGCCCAAAACCCTACATTTAGATTTGGGCTCTTTTTTATTCCTGAACTCGAAGACCCTATAAACCCTAAAGCCTACTTCAAGGATCATGGGACTTAGTAACTCGGGGTATAATTAAGGAATTTATACGCATAACTACTTGTAACCCAATTAAGGTACTTATGACTTATAACCTTACGTACTAAGTCCCATAATCCTCCAAGTATACTGCAATCCCTATCTAGAAAGCAGATCCCCTAATTTAATTTGGGGCCCTATACTAAGGGTACTTAATAAACCCCCATTAAGGGATCTAATTGCTTTTCGGATCCTCCCGACAGTCTGGGAAAGCACTAGATGACCATAGGCCACTTAGTAGTTCCTTTTTGGGATGACCTTATAGAATTCTACATATGAACCCCAAAAAAGAACTACTTTGGGGCCTTTGGGTAAACCCTAAAGCCTAGCGTATCAAAGCACTAGAGGACCGGTGCCTCGGCAGCCATGTCTTTGAGGCGGCGCAGCACTTCCTGCCGGGCTTTCTGGGGTCTCATACAATGATCCTTAACCCACCAGAACCTACTTTTTGTAGGGGCCCTAAAAATCCCATATCAGGGTTTATAATAAGAGCCTACAAAAAAGTAGGGTTTAGTAGGTCTAGGTTTTTGTTATAATAAACCTTAGGGTTTAGGGTTTAGGGTCTTCAACTAGTCCATGGTTGCGATAGAATTTAAACATGTGTGTCTATTTCTTCGTGGGTTTAAGTACCCATGAACATGCAAGGTTTTGCCCAACTACGTACAATTATATAGAAGATGGCAGCAGAGGTGTACAGGGCTGCAGCGTGCTGGGAAATTGGGAGCTTGACGCCTTGAGCTTACACATGGGTGGTTGTCAAAATGATGGTCCCTTTTTGGGGCCCTTACTATAATCCGGCACCTTATATTTAGGGTACCCAAAAAGGGACCATACATAATTTTGACAACCACCCATATGACTTCGGGGCCTGGCTTCGTCGGATGGTTTTGAGCTGACATGCAGGGTTGGGCACATGGGTGTTTGGAACCTCTGGCCCCTCGAATGCTTGCAAAACCCCCTGCAGTGTGAGGGTTTAGATAGGGGTTTAGGGATTCTTTCGGATCTCATTCTTAGGTCTTCCCATAGGCTCCATAGTAGTTCCTTCTGGGATTACCTTATAGGATTCCAAGTATGGATCATAAACAGGAACTACTGTGGAGCCTCTAGGTTGTGGGTTCTTTGAGGGAAAACTCTTTTTGGTCCTCGCTGGTGGACTCGCGGCTCTCCGCCTGTGAGCGTCATCGACATTCTGCTTGTTGTAAAGAATACCAAGGATTCCGCATAAGGTTTAGGTCTTTTACACTAGTATTATGGAATTAGGTCTCAAGGGACTGTCCTTATTATGGTTTTGGGGACTTAATTCAATAAAGGTAGTGTGTGTATATGCACCCTCTGGGTAGAGGAATACCAGTGCTTCCGTATAACGTCGTGCAAGAATCTAGTTGAAGGGAACAAAAGGGTTCTGGTATAAGGTTGTGTAAGGTACTGGAAAGTGCATTATTAATGAGGTCTGATTGGATCGTTGAGGGTTTTCGATGGTTGTTTATGAGGTCGTTGGAAGGCTTCATAAGGCTTGCTAACGCTCAACAGAATGATGGAAGCTTGGTGGAAGTTTGGGCCTATGTGAAGCAAGATTGACATGAGTGTGTATACAGGATTGCTCAAGAATACATCCTTAGTCATCTTTGGGGTGTCTCGCTCGCGCTCCCTCTCTCTCTCTCTCTCTCTCTCTCTCTCTTTTTCTCTCTCTGTGGATCCATGTAAGTCCGCTCGATCATTTCAGGGCTTGTGGGTTTGGGGTTTCCTATACCCCGACCCCACGGATCTAGGAAACTTGACAATGGCGTTGACGGCACTTCCTCACACTGTATTTTTGTGTCACAGGGTCCTCAGTCCGTATATACTAGAAAGGAGGTTTTCTATAGTGCGTAAGAATTGCTTTTATGACTTGGGGAAGTATCCTCCATAACAGAACCTGAGACCCTTTGGAAGTACAAGACCGTTGTTGGTGCTCCAGCCCTAATATAGAGGCCTTCATAATTAGAATAGGGCTTTGGAGCACATTATACTATCATGGTAAAAGGAATCCCAAAAATAGTATGGTAATTATTAAATTATTATCTAGGCTCCTATAGTAGATCTTGCACTGGGTCCAGGTAAAGGTCTTCAGCCAAAGCTGAGAAGCCTCGACCCGGTAGGCAGAACCCCGAACCCTCTAAATCTATTGCCTAGCCAGTAAACCCTACACAACAGACCCTGGACCCTGAACACTAGACCCTAAACCCTAAAGTCTCCCCGGGGACTCGTTTCAGGGTTGCTGTTGGTGTTCTGTTTAGGGTTCTTGGAGGTTCATTGGCAGTTCTAAGTCGGGTTAAAAGTCCACTGGCCCAAAACCCAAGGAAATAAAAGTTGATGCTTTCAGAATCGACTACCTTATAAGAACCCGAAAAGTGTAAAAGTTGAGTTTACAGCCGATAAGTAAGTCCCCTAATATGGCTTGTAGGTATATTTCCCCCACGACCAACCCCGCTTACAAATACCGATGAACCTCCAAGTTCCTTTAAGAGGGGGCCGTCATATTTTAGAATAGGGTTTAGGGTTTAGGGTTTAGGGGCTTTTGGGGTATAATATGCCTAACCATCTAATAAGGAACCCCTCCTTTGAAGGAGCCCGCTGAACCCCCCCCCCCTCCAAGGCGCCAACTAGACACCCATATCATAGTAACCCTGAGAGTGGTTCTATTGAGCCCTTTAAAGGAGCCCCATTGACACTTCCTATTTGAGTCCTTAACTAATCCTTTGAACAACCCTAACGCACTATTACTATAAAATGCTTATGTAAGGAAACCTTATAGTACCCTTTTAAGGAACCCTAAACCCTAAAAACCCAAAGTGAACCGCTGCCCTTTCCCTAAAGCCCCAAAGAGCCCAAAGTAGGTACTCTTTATCGACGTCAAGCGCCAAAGTAAGTACTACTGTTAATAAAGCCTTTGAAGAACCCTAACTCACTATAAAATGCTATGTAAGGAAGTATACTTGGAGTCTTAGGGTTTGGGTCCCTAAACCCAGGCACCTCCGGCGTGGCGAGACCGAGCCGAGCCACGGCGCTGCGCGCGGCCTGCTTTTCTCTCGTCTCGAATAGCGGGGGCCCCTTAAATGGAAGCCTTTAAAGGAACCCTTAGGGAAGGTTGAGGGTTTCGCTTAGTGTTTAGGAGCTTTCTATCAAAAGGAACACTTTAGGGAAGGTTGAGGGTTTAGCTTAGCGTTCGGGTGCTTTCTGTCATAGACAAGTAACCTGCTTTGTGCTTACGGGATTTAGCCTTCGATGGCAAAAGAGTGCCCCTTTGATAAAGATTCAGGTTCAGGGTTTATCGTCCTCAGCAGTGAGTATAGTGGAGGCTACAGGTGGCTCCGAATTCGAAGGGCTTCCGGGGTTTAGCTTCTTACCTAGAAGCTCATGCCCCGTGCCTAAGTCTTTAGGGTCTGTTTTAATATAAAAGCAGGTACCAAAAAAGTTTATGAGCCTCCAGGTAGAGCTTCGAAGACCTCTCTGAGTTTGCTTAGAAGCCGCTGTCGGCTTTACTGGCTTGCACACATAGATACAACATGCTCAGGCTCTTGGGGGCAGTTCCTGAGTCTTATGTTTTTGTGTAGGACCTCTGCCCTTAGTAGGTACATATACTGCAATTATGTCCTAAAGCCAAGAACCTGTTTACTGGGTCGTTTGGACCATTCAGGGTTATAGGGATCCGAGAGAGGTCGGCACAATATGTACTAATATCCCGTGGTCAAGCTGATTGTAAACGTATGATAACATACTCCCAAACCCTGTTTAGTCAAAGTGTTAGGGCATAATAGGGCTCCCTCTTGAACTCCACAAGACGCTGTACAACGCCCATGACACCTCCATAAATGTGCGTAACAGCCATATAAGTACGAACGCCTGAATACCCTATGAGATGTTGTAACCTTACACTATCCTCAAGCCCTAAACTCTTCACCCGCACATCCCCGAAACCACGACGCACTTAAACCCTAAACTCCCATACCCCTGAACCCAGAAGACCCGAAACCCTAAAGCCTAAACCCATCATCCCCCTACCCCCTGAAATCGTAAACCCCTGTAAACCCTAACCTGCAAACTTCTGAACCCTAAACCCCCGGAGCCCCCCATACGCCAAAATAGCTTGCATCGTTCGGAGCCCGAAGAAGGTCGCCTTGCCATCCCTGGGCGCAGCACGAGTCGACCCGCAGAAGCCGCGTCGCGGGCAGTCGGCGCAGGCGAACCTGGTTTTTGGATTTAGAGATGGGAGTTTAGGAGAGTTCGGAGTTTAGGGTTTCGGTTCTGGAGTTTAGGGTTTAGGGTCTAGAGTTCGGAGTTTAGGGTTTAGGTTTTGGAGTTTAGGGTTTAGGTTTTGGAGTTTAGGGTTTAGAGTTCGGAGCTTTTTTTAGGCAGGCCTTGCGCGCTGCAGCTCAGTCTGCGCGGCTTGGGACCAACCCAGCAGGCTTCTGCAATGCCCGCTTAACCAGGATATATCTCCAGTGTGAGTGCTTTGCAATGTGGTTAAGAAAGCCAAGGATGTGGGTTCTGGTTACATGGTCTATCCAACCCCAAAGGGTCTCAAGCACCTGTATAGTAGAATGTAGGGTTTCTATATTACGAATTACTATTATGATCCAGGGAAGTATCCCCCACAGCAGTACCTAGGACCCTTTGGGAACACGGAAAGGGCATCCCACGCCTGAGTCGTGTCAAGGATCTGGAATTTTGGGCTGAAGAGTAGCTCCTGTCTTTAAGGACGAAATGCACCGTAAAAGAGTTTAAGGTCCAATTACCAGATAGGCAGACATGTTCACACCTAGATGATAAAACAGCAAAAGCCCCTCAACGCACATGTATATTTTGGGACAGACCCGGCAAATTATCAGCCAGTTCGCAATATGCTATTACTATAGTAGACTGTAGTAGACTACAGTCCTTCAGCAGCCGACCTATGCTAAGGCTCCATGTATCCATATAGTATATGCTTAGGCCTGAAAGTACCTATATAGGGACCCCCTTAAGGTTCAAGTATCTACTATAAAGGTACATGGAGTCTTTGGGCTATACTCCAGAGCATTTCGTTTGACGTACTTCGGATCTCAGGACCCAAATGCTATGGCCGCTGGACGTGGAGACCAGATACTTTAGGTACCTTATCGTATGAAACCCTAAAGCCCAAACTCTACACCCCCTTAGGCCCGAAACCCAAAACCGTGAACCCTAAAACCCTTAAACCCCGAACCCTGACGCCCCCTAACTTAGCCTAACCATTAAACACGAACACCCCTAAATACTAAATCCAGAACCCGAAAATCTGATGCATAGGATTTTCTACAAGGCTTGCAGGGTTTAGGCGCCATAGTATAGGGGCCTTAATAACTAGAATACGGTTTTGGGGCCCATGATACTATAATCATAATAATAAACCGTCAAAATAGTCTAGACAATCTTTAAGGCCCGTATAGTAGGGCCCCGTGGTCCACTTCAAAAACACAAGCCTTTATACTATAACTATGATAAGGAACCGAAAGTAAAGCCCAGGCAGTTCTGGAGACTTTCAAGTCTCTGGGTCTATTTTGGATCCTCCGGGCTCTAAGTACTGAAGGGTCCCTTTAAAAGGGATCTTTTTAGGGACTAAAGGGATTAAAGGGACCCTTACAGCATTCTTTTAAGTACTAAAGGGTCCCTTTAAAGGGATCCTTACAGGGTTCCTTGAGGGATCCTCTAATAGGGTGCTATATTAAGGCCACAGGGTTCCTAGGTACTGTTATGGGGGATCCGGCCCCACATCATAATAGCTCTTCCCAATAGAGAAACCCGACTACATCTTGCTATCTAGGTACTTCGGATCCTTTGAGTGTAGAGGCCTGGGCAAGCACCAAAGTTATTCCTTATAGGGTTCCTTGATACAGCATCTCATAACTATAGAGTTTAGGGTGTACAACAACAATATACTATACCTCGAAAGCCTATTGAAATTACCGAGGCGGGAGCATCATGGGCTTGTCTGGGTGCACGCACTGAGACTTTCGCGGCAGAGACGCCTGATCCGTTGCTTGGCGCAGTTGTTGTTGAGGACTAAAGCCTAGACAGCTGAGTGAAAGAACCGCAAAACACCGCCACGAACAAAAAATGTAAATCAAACCCTGAAGCAGAAAAAAAAAAACATCCGGCAAATCCAAAAACCCTACTCAACTTTTCTTGATGGTCCAGTTATATCAAAAGTTAAGACTTGGGCTATAATGTCGGGAGTGTAGTACTGTACTTCAACGACCTGCTCATTATTGCTAAACATTGCCTCCACTCGTTCCTAAAACCCTAAACTCCCTGAACCCTAAAGCTAGATCTTCAACCAGTGCCTCCACCCGATACTGCTCCAAACCACATAAGTCTTAGGTCTTTAACCGCCGCTAAACCCAACGAACCTCCTAAACCTTCCACCCCAACAAACCCTAAACTATGTAACACTATGATCTCCCTGGTCCAAGCCTGGCCTTTCATTGCTCCAGTTCGAAGGTAAGCAAAAACACATAAATGGGAGACTCCGAAAATTAGGGTACAATTTTTGCATCATGAAAATAAGGATCCGACTATTTAGGCTAACACATTAGGGTCCCCTATCTTCGCAACCTCCCATATTAGTGATCTTGGAGATGCCAAATCCCTAAGAGGCCACAAAAGCAGACAAGTAGATGCCAGCCAAGAACTTCAAGCTGTGGAGCCTTCTGAACCCCCAAATCCGAAACCCTAAACCCTGGAATCCGTATATGAACCCTTCAAGGAATCCTAGGACCCTATAAGCCCGAGTACCCTTAAAGGAACCGTTAAAGGAATCCTAAAACCCTACATCCGAGAACCCTTAAATGGGTGGTTCTCAAAATTATGTTCCCTTTTTGGGTCCTTAATATAGTACGGCACCTAATATTTAGGGTACCCAGAAAGGGACCATAATTTTGACAACTACCAAAATCAACCCTTAAAAGCCAAAGCCATTCCACCGACCTCCGATGTGGAGGTCTCGATCACCTCGCCCGTGTAGGCAGCCACGGCCATCTTGCTGTTGCCCATGACCTCAGGCAGAAGGATTGTAATGTAGGGCTTCAGGTTTGGGGAATATGGCGCTCACTGTTCAGGGATGGGTTCAGAATGAGATGAGGGTTTAGGGCTTATGGCTTGGGGCTCAGGATTTATAAGTATTTATAAGGGTCTGCAGGGGATCTGAAGGCAAGGCGTGGGGGTTCCTGTAAGGCCTCGTTTGAGCGATTGTGGTTTTAGGTTTAGGGCTCAGGCTTCGGGGATTTGGAGCTTATTCTCAGGTTTCGGGTGTGCCGGGGGGGGGGGGGGATTACTATAGAAAAGGGCACCAGTTAGGATTCAAAATGGAATGAACCCCAAAAATACCACAAACCTTAGACCCCTAAAACCTAACCATTTTGAAAAAAAATAAAGTTGAGCGCATCGAACACTTTGCCTCCAACCACGATCCAATGTGAACGTCCCAGGGTCATATGCCGCTGCTTTGTCTTGATTGTTGTTGGATGTCCCGCGTCATGGTCAGGATGGTCCATCCAGGCTGAAATGGAAGCTTAAGTGAAGACATGGCCCCCGGCAAATGGGTAGTTGTCAAAATCAGGTTTCCTTTCGGGATACCTAGATATTAGGTGCCTTACTACAGTATATTAAGGACCCAAAAAGGGACCATAATTTTGACAACAACCCACATTGCAACCAGGCCATGTCGTCCTCATGTGGAAAGCATCCTTTGTGCACGATGTCTGCGGTGCTGGCACAAAAACCCGTTAGCCTGCTATTTAACTCACTTCTCAGGGATTGAGGGGTTCAGGGGTTTGGGGTTTAGGGTTTCAAGGGTTTGGGGTGTAGGAGTTTAGGGGTTTGGGCTCATAAGAGGTTAGAGTTTACGGAAGGGTCTGCTGCAGGCGATCCCGGTTCGTCACCTTTCCTTGTTGAATGGAAGAGCTCACTCGACCCAAAATGCGAAACAGAATGGGCTCCAGTTTCTAGTGGTACTTCATGAACGGTAACCTAGAGGCTTAGGATTCCAAGGGTACGATGTGATTAGTATTCCGAACTTGTGCTCTGCAGGTCAACTTAGTTCAGCTCTTCCGAAGCACGAACGGGTCGTTGCTGCAGCTGCTGATGCGACGATGCTTTCATTGTTGTTCATGCTGCCGCTCATATTCCTGATATCACAACAAAGGAAGATCATTACTTCTAGTGACTCTAGTACTTGGGCTACTCGGACGCCGCGGGCAGCAGCAGCCGCAGCAGCAGGAGCGGCGGCAACACCAGAAGTGGAGCCCGTAGAAGTGTTGGTATCGGTTTAGTTTTAGTTTGGTGGTAGATGGTAGCAAATGGAACCTTCAACTCTGAACCTCTAATAAACCCCTACACCCAGTGCTCGAAGTGCACATGGCACTGAAGGCAGGTCACCAACTTTCCTTCCGCAGCAGCTTTGTTGATCAGTTTCATCAGCTGGTCGCCGGAGACCTTCTCAGAAACACCCCTAAACCTTAAACCGATTTCTATAAAGTGAGGGTGGTTCAAGGCGGTTACAACGGATCGGCCATGATCGGCCTTTACGGAACCCGAATTTAGTACCAGGAAGAGATCGGATGCCCACCTGGACCCCTGCCCCGAGGGCATTCTGTAAGTCTCTAATTTTAAGAGACGCAGCGGTGAACTTTATAGGATGTATCACAACTGCGGATCCAGCCGAGGTCTCAGAACGAGGAACAAAATCCGAAAAGCCTGACAATCCAAACCACAGGCTCCAGCCTCTGAGCTTGAAGCCCTCGACGCTAAACCCTACACCCTACTTAAACGATCGTGGGACTTAGTAACTAGGGTTACAATTGGGGTAACTATACTTACAACTACTTTTAACCCCAATTACGGTACTTATAACCTTACTTACTAAGTCCCATGGTCCTCCAAGTACACCTCAAAACCCGAAACGCTTTTCGTAGAAACAATCCAAACCTTGGAAGCCTCCGGCCCTAAGCACCAAAACCCCACCTGCAGTCCCAAAAGAACCTACCTTTCCAGCGGTTCTTTAAGAGGTTTGGGTTTAGGGTTCCGGGTTCAGGGTGTAGGGTTTGGAGTTTCGGGTTTAGGGTTCAGGGTCTACGATTTAGGGTTCAGGGTTTCATGGGCTACAGGTCTGCCTTCAACCCGAACCCTTAAACCCTTAAAACCCGAAACCTCCGCGCCTTCTCCTCCTCCAAGAGTTGCTTGGCAAGCTCATCGAGGAGATACCTTCCCAAAAAGGGTTCACACATACAACCATTATGGTTTAGGTATTAAGGATCAAAGCTCGGGCTTTAGATCTTTATCTTTGGGGCTTAGTATCATGGGGATACCTTCCCAAAAAGGGTTCATTGATACAACTGTTAGGGAAAAGGTTGTAGGGATCATTGTTCAGGTTTTTGATCCTTTAAATGGGACTCCAACCCAAAATGTTAGTATGCATGGACCGCCTGGGTTCTTGCAACTCTAAGGCAGCCTCCAAGGACCCGCACAAGCAAGAGGAGATACCTTGCCTGCTGGATGGAAGGTTTTCACGGTATTCGGATGTTCAAGGTCTGAAGGTGTGTTTATGCGCTGACGGTTTAGGGCAATAGAAATTTAGAAGCGTGTGCGGTGGGCTAAGGTCTATGGTTTGTCTGCACTAGAGCTTGAAGTTCGGGACGGAGAGGTTTAGCCGCTGTTTAGCCGAACATGTTTGCTGTCTTAAGGCTGTTGCAAGGCAAGAGCTGAAGGCCATTGTTGCAACTTGGTTGCAATTTTATACGCCCGTAAACCTTCAACCCTACACTGAAGGCTGAGCAGCATTTCCCTGAGGCTGGCCTGAACGTAATCCAGAAACCCCAAAAAATGTGGGAGTTTCCGAAAATAGGCGACCCTAATATAGTACCCTAAATAGTCGGATCCCTACTGTAAGGGCCCCAACATAAGGTACCCCTAATTTTCGCAGAAAAGCAATCATGCATCATGCCAAACCACCGAGGGACAAATGCGGATGATGCCCCTAGCTCAATGCGCGGAAGCTTGTCCGGAGCCAAGCAAGCTGCCAGAGCTTCCAATTACGAGACGCAGGCGCTGGAGGTGTTAGGGGCGAGACTCTTGTATTACGGGACGGAGGCGCTAGGAGAAGCATGCGCTGGTGTTAAAGGGCGAGACTCTTGTATTACAGGACGGAGGCGCATAGGGGACGGAGGAACATACGGGACGAGCTTTTACGGGACACGTAAATTAAGGGTGGGTGCTTCGTTGTCGCAGCCCGTCGACTCACTGCTGCTTCCTTGCCCAAAGCACCTGCTTGTACATTGCCTGCCGCAGCATTTCTGCCCCAGAGCGTGCGTAGCGGCGTGGCGTAGCATCGGTCCTCTCGTTCTCAGCTGCATGCAACCTAGTCAGGAACTCTGTGTCTTGTTCGTAAGCAGATTGCTAGCTGTCGGCTAAAGCGGCTAAAGTGTCGCGTCCATTCTAGAGTAAACATTGCTTGCTCGTATCGCGCATAGCATCGGTCTTCAAGTTATGTCAAAAAGGCCCACTCCGCTAGACGCCGCTATAATCGTTTTGCTTGGATAGAGTTCGACAGCCATGGCCGTGCCTCCGGGTGCCACACATGCAGCTACCACCAGAAGAGCCGGACGCACTGCTGGTCGCAGGCCCCTGCCGCTGGAGCGGACCGCCCTTGGCTTGTCCACCAGACGGCCTTCGCGTTTTGTATGCCTGGCTGGCCGCTCAGGATCCTCAGGCATGGCAAGCGGTGGCCAAAGATGACATGGGCTTTATCCTTGACGGACAAGAAGAGCAACTCTGGAAGACTAAAGCTCAGGTTCTGTTGACCCAGATCTTGGATCTTATGGAAACCGAAGGACAAAGCAGCATGGCTGAAGGCCTTCGACGTGGAAAATACCCAGGCGACGAAGAATTTGCATTTTATGCCCGCGTCCTGGGACCTTTCCTCGTAACGCCTTTGCACATAGCCGACGCTTTTCCTGTCATCCACGGACGTGGCCCGGTGCAGTGCGAGATGGGCTTTGTTTACAGCACAGACGGGGCCGGGCACTCTTCTGGCCACTACCTGCTGCTGCGAAGTTGGGCTGTGGTGGGGCCTGTTTCTCTCTCGGAATCCGAATTGGACCCGGTTATGGAGTCCGAGTGCCCGTCACAAGAAACTGCAGCAAGACGCTTGGCTGAAGACGACGATGCTAGTGGCATGAACGACAGCGACAGTCTTCTCAATGACGACGCTTGCGACCGCGCTAGCCAGGTTTCAAGGAGCAGCGTGCGACCCGAAAAATCCGCCACGCATCCTGGTGGACCCCGTGGCAAGCTGGCCCCGAAGGTGCGCTTCATGCCGGGAGCCTGCGCTTCGAGGCGAGAAGCATCGACTTCTGCGATGCCCATGGCGAGGTCGTGTAGGTCGTATACGTCCTCAGGAACTTCTGCAATGCCCTGTCCTGACGCTTCTTTTCTGGCACCTTCTTGGCCCAGCCCTTGGGATCACGCGCCAGTGCGCCGACTTCCACAAGGCCGCCATGGCGCCGGCGTAGAGACGGGAGCCAGTGTCCGCCAGACGCGCGAAAGCCTTGAGGCGCGCCGCATGCCCTTCTTTGGCGCCCAGTGTTTTCAGGAGCTTCTCCACGTGTTTTGCGGCGGCTTTCTTGTCATCGCAGGCCTTATTCGCCAGGTTGGCAATGTAGAGCGGCGTCTTCAGCGCCTCCAAGCAGCTACGGGCGGCAGGGACACCAGTGCGGTCAGAAGCCTTCCCAGACGAACTCGGCAGCACGGCCAGAGCGGCCGCGCAGGCTTCGAGGAAGCCGCAGCCAGACTCACCCCCATGGCAGGTTTAGAGACGCAGAGAGACGTATCCGGTGACGCCATCTCTTTCACTTGAGCTGCCGTGAAATATGCCGAAGGACTCTTGCGCTCGGTGAGGAGCATGGTGCCGTTCTCATCGGGCCAACTCCGCAAGGAGCTCTTCACCATGAGCTTCCACAGCGGGATGCCGGCTGAGTGCTTGTCCTTCGGGTCGTCCTTCGCCACGCGCTGACCACCTCACTTTGCAGGCGCGCCAGCAACACGCTTGCCCATTGCCACAATCTACACAGAGCTGTCTAACACAACTGTACTATAGACCGAGGGCCCAAAAGGAATGCTGCGGAAGGTACCTGCAAGCAGAGGACTGTCTCTCTCTCTCTCTCTCTCTCTCTCTCCCCCCCCCTATTTTCCTGTACCTCCCCGCTCTCTCCCTCTCTGTCTCTCTCTCTCTCTCTGTCTCTCTCTCTCTCTCTCTCTCTCTCTCTCTCACTTTCTGTGTCTTCTCTTTCCGTGCGTTGCTCTCTCTCTCTCTCTCTCTATCTCTCTTCTTCTTTCGCTCTCTTTCTCTTTGTCTTTCTCTTGCTCTCTCTGTCTCTCTGTCTCTCTCTCTCTCTCTCTCTCTTTCTCTCTTTCTCCCGCAGTCTCTCTCGTCTCTCTCGCTCGCTCTTGTCGCACGGACTCAATTTGAATGACTTTTCCAGCGCCGCCCAAGAGCTCAAGTGAACTATGCAGCAGGTAGAAGATGTCCGGGACCATCTGCAAGCGAATTTGGGCAGCGTGCCTGTATAGGCGACATCTTTGCGGCCGCCGCAGCTTCACTCGCGTTCAGTCTCAGAGCAGGTCTCGGCAAGGAAGAGGTCTTGTCACACAGACATGGAAGAAGACTCAGTCGCCGTGCGCCTCTGCGGCCGGACCGTAGTCCGCCTTCTCGTCGCTGTCGCCCGCAGGAGACGTCGAGCTCTGCTCGGCTGGTTCGTCGCCTAGGCCGCCGAGCCGCAAGCTTTCGGCCTTCGCGGCGAGGTCTTGCATAAGCTCCAGGATGCGCACGAGCTTCTCATGCTTAGGTAAGCGCGAAAAGCTCGTCTTCATGATCTCATGCGCTTTCTGGAGGCCGGAGGCCGCCAATATCAGCGCCGGCACGCTGTCCAGCAGCGCCACAAGAGAGGAGAGGGAGAAGCGATCCTCCTTGCTGTCGATACGTCTGGCCATGGCCTCGACCTCCTTCGCTTGACGTCTTCCGGTGCCCAAGAAGCAAAGAGGTGCGCGTCCTCGGCCGCCGCGTCTTCTGCATGGGCCAGAGTCGGCTCCGATTCCGAGACCGTCGCTGCGACGCCCCGCTCCGCGAGCGCGGCGGGCGCCGCCTGGGACGTCTTGGTTTTCTTCGCTGGCTGCCCTGCCTCTTCCTGCGACGGGCACTTGTCGACGGGCCGCGCGCGGCCGCCTGCACGCGGCGCTGCCTCGAGCGTCGGCGAGAAACTGGCCGTGGCTCCACGCGATGGCATCATCGTGGCCTTCTCAAATTGAGCCACCTGTTCGGGAGCCCAAGCGCGGACACGCGCCAAGACCGCCGAAAAGACATGCCCCTGCGAAGACGCGCGGAAGGCCTTCAGAGAGCGGGTGACGGCGCCGCGGCCGCGCGACGTCAAGAGAGCCCACCTCAGCGCCCACTTTTCGCAGAAGACGCATCCGCCGTGGCCGCTGGCGTCTGGTGCTCAGATTATTGCGCCACGCACTTCTGACTGACCGAAGTGATGCAGCAAACTGAAAATGCTCTAAACCCGCGAGAAAAATTACTTCGGGTGGCTGGGGTGGGATCCGCTGCACTGGAGCGGCCCGACTGGCGCGGGTCGGGACGCGGCACTGACACACACCCTAAATCCTAAACCCCTAAACGCCTAAAGCCCGAAACCCCAAAGCTGCACCCTAAAGCCTACTTCTACATTCTACATTCCCTGCAGGCTCTTCAGGATCGGAGTCGGGCTTTCCCCCCAGCTCTGGAACCCTACTTAAAGGATCATGGGACTTATAGTACTTAGATAGGGTTAAAGATAGGGTAACTATACTTACACCCACTTAAACCCAATTAAGGTACCCATAAGCTTACTTACTAAGTCCCATGACCCTTCAAGTAAACCGTCCTAAACCTCAACACCTAAACTCCTAAGACTTCCAAACCTCTCGACTCTCATCCGTGACAGTCCAAAATTCCGAACTCTTAGATTGCGAGAGAGCCCTTGTATTGGAGCCCTTCTCCAGCCATTACCCGCACCCTGACATGACTACCCAAAGGCCCCAATGTAGTTCCTGTTTGTGTTACTTATATTATAGAATTCTATAAGGTAGCTTCAAAAAGGAACTACTATGGGGTCTATGGGTACAACTGCTTGAAAAAGCCAATTAAGGTAACTACTGAGCCCCTTCAACGCTTAAACCCTAAGCAACCTCTGTATAAACCTTTGTAGCAACCCTTGGAGAAACCCCGATAGCCTTATAGTTACTAAGTCCCAGTAATCTGGAAATAACTGGGATCCCAGGTGCATGTTGTCCCGAAGGAGCTTCATGCCACGCTGATACCTGGGTTTAGGATGGGTGGTTAAAGCGATCAGAGTTGCGGGGTACCAGAGTGTAGAGCTTCAGTTCACGGGTTGAGGGTTCACGGGTTGAGGGTTCACGGTTTGCTTGTTTTTTGTTTGAGCTCCTTTTTCCGCCTGCTCAAATCCCGAACGGAAGGCTACAGAAGCCAGGGTTTGCTTTAAGGTTTGGGGTTCCGGCTTAAGAGTCCCGAAATAGAAATCTGTGTTAGGAGACATGTTTCAGGCTTGGGTCGGTAGGGGTCCAGGGTTCAAGCCACCGAGTTCCAGGATGCTCACATCGAGAGGGTTCAGCATGGTAAGGGTCCTAAACCCTAAACCCTAAGGCCACAGGCGCATTGTCCGAAGCGAGCCTTTAGTTGCGGCAACGGCCGGAGGGAATTCTTGGGCAGGATGAACCACAACCCCAACCGTTGGATAGGGCTAAAAGGGTTTAGTTGACCCGGAAAACCTGGCCCTAACCCGCAGTGGAGGCTGGGGCAGAGGCTTCCGGGAAAGGCTTGAAGAAGGGCTGGAACTTGGAGGTATGGGTAGTTATAAGTACGGGTATATATATATATATATATATACATATATATATATATATATAGATGTGTGTCTCAGTCCCCTAATAGGAGTTCCACGTATAGTTACCCTACTTATCACCCCACTTATAACTACCCTAAACCCTTAACGCTATAGTTGAGACATTCTTTGCGTGGTAAAGCTGGTAGAAGCTGGATTTATTTCTTAGTGATTTCATAGTGATTTGTTAGTGATTGGGGATAGTGGTTTTTCAGCCACGAATTTAGGGACAGCTCTGGTTACAGCTACGTTCGGAGCTATGCATAAACGGGGGGTGTCGCCAGGAGTGGTTTTTGCAAGCCACGTTCTACGCAGTAGCTTTTTCTATCTTGAGATAGAGGTCCCGGGCCCAAAGCGTTGAGGTTGTAGCGTAGATGCTCGAATAAGGGTGTTGGGGTTTTTAAGGGCTAATGCAGCCACGGAGCGAAATAAAATTGCACCGGCGAGTGGGCAGCATAATGGGTTTACTAACCCGTCTGCTCTGCGGCAGCCACAGCCACAGACACACAGACCCATGCACACTCTTTGTATGGAACACTGCATTTGACACTCTGTGGCGAGACTCCAAACTGGTCAGCATGTGGTCCGTGATGCCGTTTTCCCAGTGCATTTTTTGCAGTGCTGCTGGGACAGTGAGTACCAGAGTATCAGTAGCACCAGTAGAATTCCACATCAGATCAGCCAAGGCCACATGACATGTCACATGCCTCCACAAACGAAAGGCATACCGCGGCACACCTTCACTAGAATCACTAGAATCTAGAAGAACAACAGATCACGTCACTAATGACATGAAATGGCGCTATATCACTATAGTACTATAGTGGCCTATGGCTATGGCGGCTACGGAGGCCGGGCGGCCTGCCAAGCCCATGCGTCCAACAACTCCGGCGGGGGAGCCTCCAAAACGAACCACGAAAAAATCACTGTGGCGAGGGAGCCTCCGACACGAATCACAAAATAATCGCTACGGCGGGAGAGCCTCCAAAACTCATCACTAAAAAATCACTATGGCGGGGGAGCCTCCAAAACGCATCACTAAGAAATCACTATGGCGGGGGAGCCTCCAAAACGCATCACTAAAATATCACTAATTGAAATCACTCGGAACGTCACTCCGAAATCATTATTTCCTAGGGAAATAGTGATTTCGGAGTGATTCTGGTGGCTCCCGCCGAAATCACTCCAAAATCACTATTCCGGAATGCCTGCGAAATCACTCCGAAATCACTATTTCCTAGGGAAATAATGATTTTGGAATGATTCTGGTGGCTCCCGCCGAAATCACTCCAAAATCACTATTCCAGAATGCCTGCGAAATCACTCCGAAATCACTCCAAAATCACTATTTCCTAAGCAAATAGTGATTTCGGAGTGATTCTGGCTCCCGCCGAAATCACTCCAAAATCACTATTCCGGAATGCCTGCGAAATCACTCCGAAATCACTATTTCCTAGAAAAATAGTGATTTCGGAGTGATTCTGGTGGCTCCCACCGAAATCACTCCAAAATCACTATTCCGGAATGCCTCCGAAATCACTCCGAAATCACTATTTCCCTAGGAAATAGTGATTTCGGAGTGATTGCGGATTGATTTCGCAGGCATTTCGGAATAGTGATTTCGGCGGGAGCCACCAGAATCACTCCGAAATCACTATTTCCCTAGGAAATAGTGATTTCGGAGTGATTTCGCAGGCATTCCGGAATAGTGATTTTGGGGTGATTTCGGCGGGAGCCACCAGAACCACTCCAAAATCATTATTTCCCCAGGAAGTAGTGATTTGGGAGTGTTTTCGGAGTGATTTCGCAGGCATTCCGGAATAGTGATTTTGGAGTGATTTCGGCGGGAGCCAGAATCACTCCGAAATCACTATTTCCCTAGGAAATACTGATTTCGGAGTGACGTTCCGAGTGATTTCAAATAGTGATATTTTAGTGATGCGTTTTGGAGGCTCCCCCGCCATAGTGATTTCTTAGTGATGCGTTTTGGAGGCTCCCCCGCCATATTGATTTTTTAGTGATGAGTTTTGGAGGCTCTCCCGCCGTAGTGATTATTCTGTGATTCGTGTCGGAGGCTCCCTCGCCACAGTGATTTTTTAGTGATTCGTTTTGGAGGCTCCCCCGCCGGAGTTGTTGGACGCATGGGCTTGGCAGGCCGCCCGGCCTCCGTAGCCGCCATAGCCATAGGCCACTATAGTACTATGGAGTGATATAGTGCCATCTCATGTCATTAGTGACGTGATCTGTTGTTCTTCTAGATTCTAGTGATTCTAGTGAAGGTGTGCCGCGGTATGCCTTTCGTTTGTGGAGGCATGTGACATGTCATGTGGCCTTGGCTGATCTGATGTGGAATTCTACTGGTGCTACTGATACTCTGGTACTCACTGTCCCAGCAGCACTGCAAAAAATGCACTGGGAAAGCGGTCTCGCCACAGAGTGTCAAATACAGTGTTCCATACAAAGAGTGTGCATGGGTCTGTGTGTCTGTGGCTGTGGCTGCCGCAAAGCTGACTGAACACACACACTCCAGTCACTCCAATCATTTTTCGGGTTTGATTGGGGCCTTTGTAAATTTAAGAGGAGCTTGAGTCCAAAGTGGTAAGTGGGCCTTGCAAAGCTTCTTTCACCACTGCACTACGTCACTACGACGAACCGCTCACGATTGCTGTCTGGTTGGCGGGCGGTGGAATGACAGGTCTGTGTGGCCGGCCGCGGCAGCACGTCACTAAGAAATCACTAGGTTCCAATTCTGTGCGGCGGGGCCGCAGGCGCATCACTAAGAAATCACTAGGGTCGGAGATGCTACTAAAAACTCCTTTTTAAAACCACTATTCTGAATCACTAGGAAATCACTCCGAAATCACTAATAAATAGTTTGAGTGTGCCCTCAATGTTTACCACATATGGAGATCTTAACGCCATAGAACCCTGAAAGGATCCCTGAAAGGAGTCCCTGTAACCCCGGGCCCTTTATAATTACCCATGAACCTCCAAGAAGGGGTTGGGATTTGGTTAGCGCAACCCGAAACCCCCAGTTCGGCTTGGTAGGGTCAAGGAAGGGGGCAGACTTAAGGGAGGGCCAGCCGGAAGCATGCTCGTGATTTCGGGGGCTTTGGCTTTTGAGATGTTGCGAGTATAGTGCGTAGTCAAGGTCTAGGATATCTATGATTTAGCTAGGGTGCTGCTCGTCCACGATGCGCTTGATCTCAGCGTCCACCTTCTGCTTCCTCAGAAGAAAATGTGACATTGTTGCAACTGACTCTTTATCAGGTCGATGTGGGACCGTGTGAGTTGAGGGTGCCCCTTGCCATGCTGCCTTAACATGTGCTTCAAGTGATATCAGCGGATAGAAGCCTTCTTGTCGGGTATCATGGGGAACTAAAGGTTAACCTTTTTGGATATATAGGGATTATACAGGGACTATACTAAAAGGTTAAAGGTTACCTACTCTACTACTACGGCTGATGATAAAAATCCTGCATTACCTTAAGCACTCTAAACTATGGGAATTATGGTATATTCCTTATTATGGGTAATGCATGATTTGTATCATCAACAGTAGGGATATGGGGCCCCTGCTCTTAATGGTCATGTGGACCTTAAGATAATCACAAGAAGAAGCTCTACAGAATAGCGTTGGTATTCGAACAGGGCCCCAAATAATCACTCATACTCCTTGGGGGGTTCCTCGCTATGTTAAAGTATACTGTACTCATACTATTTGGGGGGTTCCTTATTATAACTAAAGTATAATAACGTACCCCCAAACCCTTACTAGCTGCACTTACAGGGTTCCGCTGATCAGACTCCTTACCGACGCGCATGCCACCCCTGCACGGCTTTTTAAAATGGGTATAAAGGCCACTCCCCATTGTCCTTATTGTCTTCATGAAAATGGAGACATTGAGCACATAATTTGGGCTTGCCCCAGGTTCAGAATGCATCGTGCTGATTGGGACCCGGTGCTACTGGATAGGAGTAACTGGCCTGCATGCGCTACGCATGCATTAATCTTCACTGACGACATGAATGATAGCCTTAAAGACAAATGGCACGTTTTTCAGATTCATGTTTCACAGCTATTGTCACAATGGATGGAGCTCAATCGCCATCCTGAGCTGTATGAACAGTTTGCACCTGGATCCTGTCTCCCTGCGCAGCCAATACAGACGCGGGACGAGCCTTGCCTAGTCCAAGATTCCATTACTCGGCAGTGTGAACCACTACCACTTGATTGGAGGCCACCGGCTAGTCGCACTGCCATCAACCAATGGGGTAGTGCTTTAACTGACTACAGCCTCATCTTTCAGTCTTGGGCACGATGCACCATGCACCCCCATCCTAAAGCCACTAGAATCCGCACGTGGTCGCATGCCTTGGCACTTTTCGTTCAAAATGGTGGTCATCTTTCCACGTTCCTTTATGAATGTCAGTTCATAGGCATGGCCGCTTATAAGTTTCGACTCCTGTCTCGCAAACTTCTTGAAGATCAAGATTTCTGGGATGACCTTCCCGATTTTGAAAATGAAGCTGCAGAGAAAATTAGATGGCTTCCCACTTTTCCCAAAGAAAGCGCGTTTCCGCCTTCTGTTTTTTACACTCCCCAGTGGGATCTTGTTGATGTTGCCATGAGATTGCAGCGTATCTTCATCGAACACAAAATTGAGGAACAAGTCAACACACACGTGCTGCGGATCACTCCCGCCGACTTCTGTACGGCCTTCACTGACAAGCAGCCTGTTTTTAGGAATGAAATGATCAGCAAAAACTGGGCTTTGCCGCGTTTGTTTTCTAAAAGCAGACCGCCGCCTTGGATTGCTCTTGTCAATGAGTTAAAAGCCAGCCGTAACCCTCCTGACATTAAAATTACTTGTATTACTCAACTGTCACTTGACACATGGAATTCTATGACCGCGCTTGAAATTCGTAATGCTTTACCTGCGAAGCCAGGACCGCTTAAACGTTTCAAGGCGGCCATCAACAGAATTACTAGATTTCAGGATGCGCTTGAAAGGTTCAAAGCCAACCAAACTCTTGAGAACACTCGCCGTACGCACATCCTTGAGCCAAGTTGGGCACAGACTGAAAGATGTGCTGCGTGCAATGCGCCGATCAACTTCTCGTGTGAACCGCGCAAGCTTACGCGCAAATGCCCGAAACCTAAAGACTTCCCTGTACAGATGTTGGACTCCTGGTCCCAAAGCTACGAAGAAATGCTTCGACTTCTGCAATCTATTTGCAGCAAGTTATAAATTATTGAATTCTTTACATTTGTTTGTACACATTCTTTGAGGATGCACACGTCGTCCTTCGTTTCGCTCTTCGTTGACAGGCTTTCGCCCGCATCCACCCCCAAACCCTATTCTAATTATTGTAAGGCCCCTCTAGTATGTTTGTCCCAAAGATTCCATGTACCTTTGTTAAGCCTAAAGGGGGCCCCTATATAGGTACTTCAAGGCCTAAGTATATACTGTATGGTTGCATGGAGCCTTAGGGTGTGTGGCCTCCCAGGCGCCTAGACTGGGTATCGGACGTGGGCTATCGCCCACTGCACATCTCAAATCTCGACTGCGTGGGAAAAGAGAAATGGTAAGTATCATCAGGGCTCCAACGTTGTACATACTATGGAGGGGCCTCTTTTTACATGGGATAGTGCTTCAGGGTGTACTTGAAAGTAGTATTTAACAGCCTAGTATAATGGTACTTGGACCCTTGAACTAAGTAACCGTAAACCCTAAACCCTTACTAAACTCTAAGCCCTAAACCCTGCTGGGCGGAGTTCAGCCTTGCGGCTCTCACGAAAACCCAGAGACTCCAAAACCCCTTTCTATATATATATATATATATATATATATACATATATATATATATAAGGAATATATCTGAAATCAATTTGGTTAAGGGCCGTGGAAACTACCCCTAAACCCCTTATGATGCATTTAAGGAATATACCTGACATCAATTTGATTAAGGGCCCTGGAGCCCTAGAAAATCCCAAACCCCTGATTTAAGGACGATATCTGCATTCAGAGTGATTAAGGGCCCTGGAATCCCTGGAAACCGGCTCCTAACTTGCGCCGGAGCACAGAGCCTGGGACATGGGAGGAGCCCCCTGTCCCATGAAGTCACGGCCCATGAAGGGACCACCACCCTGCTGACCTGATTAATTTAGGGGCTCCTTTTACAGGGTATCTTTACCTGGAGGATCATGGGACTTAGTAAGTAAGGTTATAGGTACCTTAAGTGGGGTTATAAGTAGTTATAAGTACAGTTACCCTAATTATAGCCTGATAAAAGGGGTTTAGGGTTGCGTTAAGGGCATCTTTAAGGGTTCCGGAAGGACTCTCTAAGGCTTCTATATATGGGTTCATTTAAGGGCTTACTTCGGACCTAGATTTGATTAGGTTTCTGCGTGTGGGGAGTTGGTGTCTGGGAATCAAAGCCTGCTTCATACCTTGATAGTGGGATGCACCCTGAATCAGATTAGAGATCACGCGATAGTTACAGTTTCAAGGTCATTCCCTTGCAGGATTGAAGTTCGCGAGCTCATACTCTTCTAGTAGAAGGTCAGCAATCAAAGCGCTACGTCCTACAATGCAGCTGGCTGTGACATCCTTTCTGGCGGCGCTTGCTTCAAGTGGCAGGTTCAGAATGGGTCATTCAATTAGAGACTCCTATAGAGACCCTTCTAAAGCCAATTGAAAGTCTCCCGCAACAACCCAATACAAACAAGGCACTCCACCTAATTCTAAAGCATTCTTAGAAATCGAGACCCTTCTATACACCCATTGTAAGTCTCTCCGCTCCCCTTAGGCGGCAAGAACTACCTCGTCCTGACGAGAAGATAACCTCAAGTTTCCTTATTATAGGGCTCTTGTGATTCTCTGAGCATTTAAGTATCTGGACCCCTGGGGTTTACACAACTTTCAGAGGATCACCTCCCAGGAGACGCTGGCCAATCTCCGGCGACATACCCAGGGTCATCACCATCTGCTTGGCGACCTCCACCAGGTGTCGGATTTAGTAGGGTCCCCGTGAGGAGAGACAGTCTCCTTTGAGGGGTCTCCCTAATACTACGCATTACACTGTACGTCAACTATGGTATGCTTTTCAACGTTATAGCTGCTATCATGTTATAGCTATGATACCTCCCGGGTGTCGGGGTTGTGGGGCCGGGGCCTTCAATAGTCAAAATGGGGATCTGAGGATGCCACCCTAAACTGCACTTAAAGACTGTGAGGGTGTACCGTATTACCGTATAGCATCACTAGTTCTTCCGACCCTTGAACTACTGGGGTTTAAAAGGGTTAGGGCCCAGCGTTTAGGGGATCCAGAAGGGTTTGGGCTCAGGGCTGAGGGCTTGGCAGGTTCAGTGCGCAAGGCGCTGAATATGACGCACTGCTGCCCGTAACCACGACCCTGAATGCTACCGTCACCACAAAATTTAAAAAGACCCCCCCCCCGCAATGGAGAAGCCACATATAGCGCATCCTGCGAGCACTGGTTCAAGGCAGTTGCATTAACGTGGAGAACCTCCACATAGGAGTTTCCGAAAATCAGGGGTACCTTATTTTGGGGTCCCTGTAATAGGGAGCCTACTATTAATTTAGGGTACTACATTAGAGTCCCCTAGTTTCGGAAACTCCCACATTCGATTTACGGATTGGAGGTTGGGGTTTGCCAGAGCTTCAGGTCCTTGCTTGAGGCCTGGGCCACCTTTGATGGTGAGGGTTTAGGGTTTAGGGTTTAGGGTTTAGGGGGCTTCGAGTGTCAAGTCTGGGATATGAGCTTCAAGGGCTTCTTGTTTTCTAGTGTGGTGTATACGTGTTTTATAACTAACCAGGAACCACGATAACAAATACCCAAGCACCTTGAAGCCCGGCTCTCTGCGGGATAACGCGGTCTTTGGGATCTTCAACGCGTATCTTCAAACCCTAAAGCCTGAAACTCTAGACCCTCGAACCCGCCAACCCTAAACACAACCTTGAACCCCAAGCCCCACATGCATAATTATGAGTACGTCTCTGGACCCTGGAAAGCAGACCCTCTCGTATATGAAAGATACAAACAGAAGCTAGAAAGCCCTTGAGAGGTAGGTTCTACCAGTACAATCGGGCCCAGGCAAGCAAGCTAGAAAAATGCGACCTTCCGAACTAGAATACATTGCACAAAAGCATCAGTAGGAGTCCCCTACAGTTGAGAACGGGCCCGAGATGGCCGACATAGTGCAAAGCAGGTTTTAGTGTTTAGGGTCTATGACTTTTCATTCGGAACAACTGTGGTTTGTGGTGTGTGCAAGTCTCCCATCCCACAGGGCCCTTGGAGATGCGTGACTTGCCCGACGAGAAGATTTTCCGACACATCTCAAACTATACAAAGCAACGTCTTGAGCCCCAGCCTACAGCGTGTATGAATGAAACATTCAGTTGGAAAGCTTTGAACACCTATTGACCTCACAACCCTACACCTTAAAGTCCTAAAACCCTAAACCCCAATATACTACTTTTAAACCCTAAACCCTGAAACCCTTGAAAGGAACAGTGAATTGGGCTTTCGGGGCTCTTCTCTGCACCTGCGTGCACTGCTGGAAGTCGTTGGAGGCGCCAGTGGTCACGTTGTCCTACTTAAAGGATCATGGGACTTAGTAACTAGGGTTCCTTAAAGGGCTCCTTAAAAGGGATCTATAGGGGTTCCTTAAACGATCTAGCTACTTATAACCCCAATTAAGGCACTTATAACCTTACTTACTTACTAAGTCCCATGATCCTCCAAGTAGCAGAAAAAGAGCAGGTACGATGGCATAGGAAGGCTTTTAGGTGTAATGCTTCGGGTTTGCAGTGTTTTTGCACCATTTACTGAAAGCCGAAACGGATGTTCAATGTTCAAGAGAGCTGGGTTTGGAGCTCCCTCATGTGATCCCTATCATGGGTTTATACTACAACCAACTTTGCTAGATCCCTCAGGCCCACAACCGTCAAGCCTCACACCCCAATTCCCAACGACCGTCTTGAACTTTCAGAGAACCTTTAGGAGCACTGAAAAGAATCCCGAATATAGGGACCTCAATAACTAGAATAGGGCTATTTGGGGCCCACTATACAATAAGTATAATATAATGAGGAACCACCAAATAGTATTTAGGCCCCTATTAGTATGTAAAACCTACGGCCACTTCGGCTTCCTCATGCCAGGGCTGACAGCCCAAATGCCCACGAGGATCAGGAAAAACAGATATCCCTCAACTAGGAACCGTAAAGCCACCTTTGGTTAGTATTGTCCCCAACTTTTCGAAGGCTGGAGACTTTTGGCAACAAAGCACATAAGCAAAAATTAGGATAGTGATCTCCCATATAAACCCCCTTTAAAAGAAGCCCAACAAGGCAGTGATATCCCGGTAAAATGCTTATGCTTATGTGCTTTTGGGGTCCCTAAGGTTTGTGGCTCAGGGCGGAGGACCCATGGTTTAGGGCTCGCGGCGCCAAGTGTTTCAAGGTCTCGGGCCTGTTGTTAAGGCAACTTTCCGCTCATCTGAGACCCTAAACCCTCAACACGTAAAATTCTATCCCTTGCGA
Organism: Symbiodinium sp. CCMP2592; assembly: GCA_905221615.1. Lineage (NCBI taxonomy): Eukaryota > Dinophyceae > Suessiales > Symbiodiniaceae > Symbiodinium > Symbiodinium sp. CCMP2592. Next base: position 398,383 of record CAJNDT010005907.1, on the reverse strand, counting down.
ACCCTTCTCGAACCCCGAGCCCGAAACCCGAAACCCTAAACCCCAAACCCTATCCTAATCTGCGGCTCTTGGGTCGGTGCGTTCAGGGATTCTGGGGCGAGGCTGGCCGGAGTGGACGACTTGCTGCTGGAATACTTTTTCAGCCTCCTCTCCTCCGCCCTAAATCCCAAACCCTGAACCCTCAACTCCTCGCAGTACTACCCATGAACCCTAAACCCTATACCCTTATAGAATCCCTATAGATCCCTTTAAAGGGACCCTTAAAGGACCCTCGCAGTTCCTTGATGGACCCCCTTTGAAGGAACGCTGAAAGATCCCTCAAAGGAGCCCTCAGCCCCTAAGCCCTGGATCCCCAATTAAACTTTCACAGCCCCAAGACCAGAATCTAGGGTTTAGGGTTTAGGGGTTTAGGGTTTAGGGGTTTAGGGGTTTAGGGTTTAGGGTTTAGGGGTTTAGGGGTTTAGGGGTTTAGGGTTTAGGGTTTAGGGTTTAGGGGTTTAGGGGTTTAGGGGTTTAGGGGTTTAGGGTTTAGGGTTTAGGGGTTTAGGGGTTTAGGGGTTTAGGGTTTAGGGTTTAGGGTTTAGGGGTTTAGGGGTTTAGGGTTTAGGGTTTAGGGGTTTAGGGGTTTAGGGGTTTAGGGTTTAGGGTTTAGGGTTTAGGGGTTTAGGGTTTAGGGTTTAGGGTCCTACTTGGAGGTTCATTGGTAATTATAAGTGGGGCTATAAGTAGGGTAACTGTACTAATACAGCTCAGATTAGGGGACTTATAGCCCCACTTATAACTACCCTAAACCCTAAACCCCTATAGAACCCTTTAAAGGAACCCTGTAGCCCTGCTTATAACTACCCATGAACCTCCAAGTAACTGCTCCACCTCTGAAGCCTGAAGCAGTGTGAACCACAATCCTGTGAACACGGTGAGTCTGTGCGATCCTTGGCAAGGTTCCTTAAAGGGTCTATAAGGGTTCTACAAAGGGTTTAGGGTTTAGAGTTTCCGAAAATTAGGGGTACCTTATTTGGGGGGTCCTTATAATAAGAAGCTTCTCCTTTAAGGTAAAAGCCAGAAAGTTGGAATATGATTATCCTAACCCTTCTATGGTAAATTATAGTGTATCCTACCAGGAAACGATATTCCAACTTTCTGGAATTCCCTGTAAAGCCTGAGCCTGCAACATGATTCCCAAAACCCTAAACCTGCAACAGAAATCCTAAACCCGAATTTAACCTGCAACACAAATCCTATACCGTAAATAACCTGGAACAACTTTACAGCTCTAAAACCCTAGGCCCTAAACCCTAACGGGATTTAAGTTAGGGTTTTTCAAGTATCATGATAGGGTCTTGGGAAACCCCCCCCAAACCCTACACCACCAGCCCCTTTCAAGATCACAGCACTGCGAGGCCTTGCCGTTGATGATCTCTTCGGCCAAACCTTACCGTTGGATCTACTTAAAGGATCATGGGACTTAGTAACTAGGGTTATAATTAGGGTAACTATACTTATAACTACTTATAACCCCAATTAAGGTACCTATAACCTCACTTACTAAGTCCCATGATCCTCCAAGTAGGGCTTAGGGTCTCGCAGCTAGGTCGGCTTTGGTAGTATGGGTCGAGATCAGTTGATGTACATATACTTCTTAGGGCTTTGTCGGTTTGGGATTACGGGTCGATATCTGTTTAATGTACCTTGACATACTTGTACATGCAGGCCCAGTTGGCCCGAAGCCCTCCTAGGCTGTTCAACAAACCCAATGTGGACATATGTGCAGCTTGTCGGGTTAGCGATACCACACTTACTACACCCCCAAACCCTGAACCCTGAACCCTCACCCTAGACCCTAAACCTCTGAAACCCCTGATCCCCAAGCCTAAATTCTGAACCTTGGCCCAAAAAGCTGAATCCTAAAGCTAGCCCCCAGTCAAAGGCTTGCCAGCAGACGCCCACCCAGCGCAACGCACATGCGATTCTCCAGGAACTCCTTGAGGTCAAGGACACTTTGCGGGACTTTGGGGTTCTGAGGGTTTAGGGTTTAGGGTTGTTTAGAGTTCAGGTCGTTCCGGCACTTACCGGGCTTGAAAATGTTAAAGCTTTTGGGTTTCCTGTACGGATTCTGGTAAGGTCTGGTATTGCCCCTGGAATTCCAGAACGATTCGGCATGAATCCTCGGCCATGTGTAGGTCTGGTACAGGCTTCTATAAAGGCTAGAGGGGTTTAAACCTTGGAAAATAGGGGCTTCCTGAGCCTTAAACCCAACCGTCTGGAGACTCCACAACCATTCTTTTAGGGGCCGAGTATTTTGACCCACAAGAACTTTAACTAACCTTTTCAGTTCTAGTACGTACGGTTTTACATAATACCCCAAAACTCAGCTACTAGGTTTTTGGGATTGAAGAGTGTATCCCGTTCCTTGGGGTGTGCGGGCAGAAAGCCTTGAAAGCGTGAAGGGTGGTAAAGTCGGAGGCTAGGGCTTAGGAGTTTACCTAGTAGTCTCTGTTGGAGTTCTGCTTGGGGTTGCCTTATAGGATCAGGATCCTGACTATAAAACTGTTAACCTAAAGCAAGAAGTACAGAGGCAGGGCTTGGGTTTTAGGGCTGAGGGGCTTAGAGTAGATTAGAGGTGTACTCGGGCTTAGAATGTACGGTTGTCAGGCAATTGGACCATTTGTGGAATGGCAAAGCCCCAAACCCCTGCACCCAAAACCTTAAACCTCAATCATCCTAAACCCTAAGCCCTAAACCCTAAACCCAAAGCCCTAAACCCTGCACCCCAAACCCTAAACCCTACACCCTAAACCCTAAACCCAAAGCCCTAAACCCTGCACCCCAAACCCTAAACCCTACACCCTAAACCCTAAACCCAAAGCCCTAAACCCTAAGCCCTAAACCCTAAACCCTCCAACCCCAAAGCCCTGCTAACATTCTCTTCTCCACAAGAAGCCAAGCAAGCAACACCCCAACTTCCCAACACTACCGGAGGGTTTAGGGTTTAGGGTTTTGGGGTTTAGGGTTTGGGGTTTAGGGTTTAGGGACAAACCACAGCCACCTAAAAACAACAACAAGCTCCTACACTTATAGCTTCGCCTCACAGGCCGAAACCTGACCCCCAACACTCTTAACTTAGGGGCATGAAATATTAGAAGAAGACTTTAAGGCTATACTATACCAGAATTACAAAAAGGAGCCACCAAAACCCTATTCTAAGTATCAAGATCTCTGCATTACTTGTCCGGCTGAGGCCAGCTTACTTGGAGTCTTTACCTTTGGTTAGTAGGGAATGGGAGGAGCCTTATAAAGGGGTCTAAAAGGGTTACTACAAGGGATCTACAAGGGTACTATAATATAGGGGCCTTAATCCTATAACTTACCTTTGGTTAGTAGGGAATGGAGGAATGGGCTACAACTATACCTACTATTACTACCAGTCTTCCATTTCCTACTAACCAAAGGTAAGCAAACGAGTCAAAAGGTTGCCTGCTGAAACCCGGAATCCTAAACGCGGAACCCTCAATCGCTCAATGCCGTAGACTTAGACCCTACAAAACCCCTAAACCCCTACACTAAACCCTTAAAGCCCTAACCCCGAAGAAAAACCAAAACCCCTAAACCGTTGACCCTAAAACCCCTAAACGCTCTCCCACAAAAGAAGCCTAAACCCCTAAACCTTTACAGCCCTAACCCTGAAAAAACAAAAAACAAACCCCTAAACTCTTAAACCCTTAAAGCCCCAAACGCCGAAGAACAAATCAAAACACCGTAAACCTCTAGGCCCCATAGACCCTAAACCCAAAACCGCTGACCCTAAACACCCTAAGTGCACCACAAAAAAATGAACACCCAAACCGCCTAAACCCTCAAAAGCCCGACTCGCATGAAAGGCCTTCGAATAGAGGCCGGAGTTCAGCCTATCCTCGGAAGGCATGAAGATCCTCGGAAGGCTAATTGAAGGCTTCCTTTTTTCTGGCTTAGGGTTTAGGGATTAGGAGAAGGCTTTTCAAAGCTTTAGGGATTTAGGGTTTCAGGGGTCCTTTCCAATAGTCTTTCAAGGGTCCTAAACCCTAAACCCTAAACCCTAAACCCTAGAGGGCTTCGGGGAATTGGGTCCCAAAAAAATCTCGTCTCAGGGGTTCTGTAAGGGTTTACTTGTTTAACCATAAGGGTTTGAGGAATCCTTTTACACTCTATACGGGTTAGGGGTTTTAGGGCTTTAGGGTTTTGCGGCTCTAGGGCTGTAGGGTTCAGGGGTCCTTTACCCTAAGGCTCAACATAGCCCACAAATCCTTATATAGTATGGTCTTTGGGCCCGAAAGCCTTAAAATATGAGTCCTTAGAGCCTAAGGGTTAGGATCCCAAGAGCAAAAATCCAAAAACATCCCCGGGGCCTGAAGAATAAATACCAGCGTTGATCATAGTCTGTGGTCCCACAAAGGCTCCATGTACCTTTATAGTAGATACTTAAGCCTGAAAGGGGTCCCTATATAGATACTTTAAGGCCTAAGTATATACTATGGTAAAAGCCAGAAAGTTGGAATATGATTATCGTAACCCCTTTATGGTAAATTATAGGGTATCCTACCCTGAAACCATATTCCAACTTTCTGGAGTTCCCTTTATATGGTTACAGGGAGCCTTGGAGGGTTCAGGGTTTAGGCCTCTAACCCAGGGTTCCATATGCCATGGACCTTTTGAGGTACTCCTTTAGGGTTTAGGGTTTAGGGTTTTGGGTTTAGGGTTTAGGGTTTAGGGCTTTGGGTTTAGGGTTTAGGGTTTAGGGTTTAGGGTCAATGAATATGTAGGCCCCTAGTGGTCCAAATAAGTTCAACTATACTTCCTCACCAATCTACCCGAACACCCTGTTCCTATTCTTGAGGCCCCTATACTCAATCCGCAAAAAACCTTCCAGAACCCTCAGCCTGCTGAAGGACCTGTTGCAGCAACCTTCTGCTAAGGATTTAGGATCCTTAACTCTAGGCCCGACCCGGGCCCCCGTTTCGTAGGGCAGCAAGACAAGATTCGTCACGCCACCGGCTGGGCCTCGAGGCACGATGCCTCGACGGCTGGCCCCAGAGACTTTTGGGCTTACAGTTCAAAGGCTTAGGGCTTAGGGTTTATGGTCCCGGCTTAGAGGGCATCTCAGACTTGCGAAAAGGTTTCAAAGGGGCGTCAAACCCTTGAACGCCCTACGCCTTAAACCTAAACCCTAGGTTAGATGCCCTAAACCTTAAACCCCGAATGTCCTAAACCCTAAGCCCCCTTTCGTGGTTCATTATTTTCGCATTTGTCTGGCGGACTGATTTCAACCGTCCTTGATGTGTGTGTGTGTGTGGGGCTCACCAACCTCTAACCGGTAAACCCCTCAAACCTTATAACCCTAAACCCCTAATGCGCAAACCCCAAAACTATTTTTGTTATTATTATGAACCCAAAGCCCCTAGACCCTAAACCCTGCATCGAAGCTTGCTTTCAACCGCTACTGACAGTAGGGTCTTTGCTTAGAGAATGTGCGCGGGGCATAGGGCTAGGGGTTTCGGGGTTGAGGGGTTTTCGGGTTGAGTTTGTTGTTCAAGGTTCAGGACTTAGGGGCCATAATAGGCCATAAGCTACTTAAAGGATCATGGGACTTAGTAACTAGGGCTATAATTACGGTAACTATACTATACTTATACCTACTTATAACCCCAATGAAAGTACTTATAACCTTACTTACTAAGTCCCATGATCCCTAAACTAGGGCTTATGGCTTCCGAGGTTCAAGGCCTCGTCTTGTAACCCTAAACTCCGAAACTCAAGACACGGCTCGCTCCTGGAGTCACAGGGCCACAGGTGCCAAAGGATCCCTGTAAAGGTTTAGAGTTTAGGGTTTAGGGTTTAAGGTTTAGGGTTTAGGGTTTAGAGTTTAGGGTTTAAGGTTTAGAGTTTAGAGTTTAGGGTTTAAGGTAAAGGGATCCTTAAAGGGCTAAATGGGTGGTTGCCAAAATTAGGGTTTCTTTTTGGGGTACCCTAAATCTTAGGTGCCGCATTATATTATAAGGACCCAAAAACGGTGCTACACTACCCCGCAAAGGGTCCTGGGTACTGTTACAGGGGGATACTTTCCCAAAGCATAATCGTAACTCCTACTAGTGAAGCCCCACATTCTTCTACATAAGAACTTAGGACCGTTTGGGAAACTTTTGACACCTGCGGGACGGTGCTCACTTTTGAAGGGAGGCGGAGTGGACTAAAGTCTAGGTTACGGAAATAGATCCGTTCTCTGAAATCCAGGTGGTAGTACCACTGCCACTCCAGCTATCTAGGCTAGGGAAAGCCTCCGCCGTGGATATCATGCTGCCTTGGAAGTGGAGTCTAGGTAGCACTATTAGGGAGACCCCTTAAAGGGTACCCCTTCTGAACCCTACTTCTGGCTCTCTTAAAAGGGGCCTTATTGAGAGGGTCTATATCCCCAAGGGTCCCCCTAATCCTAACTCCCAGAGTCGTCCATTTTGGGGACCACGACGCTGCCGGGGCCGATAGTGGCGACTATGGTAGAGGCAAGCGAGGCCGGGCCCGTTGGCCCCGGCTCCACCGGTGCTCCCGCAGAAGCACCAGCGGTTTAGGGTTTAGGCTTTAGGGTTTAGGGTTTAGGGACCCCTCGTGCCATGCCGGATGTGGTTGAGAGACTTCAACTTTTCCACCTGCACCCGCGTGCGCTCTTGCACAGGCAACTGCTGCGCCCGCTGCCCGGCCGGCAGCCAAAACAAGATTCCAGCGGCCTCATACAAGCCGAAGGCCCGGACCGCTCTGGCACAGCTGGTCGGACACCATTTCTCCATGAACGATGCATAACAACCTCAACCCGAAACACTTAAAGACTTGATCCCGGAGCATACACCTAGGTGACCGTGTCTGAATCGGAACCCATCGTAAACCCAGAAACCGTAATTAGTTTCAAGGTTTCAACTTGTCTGGGGTGTAGGATTTAGGGACTAGTCTGGGGTTTGGGCTGATCTTGGCCACGACGTCGTAGTCGTTCATCAGAGCGCCCAGGATCGCATGACCGGCCTGTGCCAAGGGTTCAATAGAATGCTTAGCGGGCTGTATAAGAGTTTACTTAAAGGATTATGGGACTTAGTAACTAGGGTTATAATTGGGGTAACTATACTTGTAATGACTTATAACTACTTATAACCCCAATTAAGGTACTTATAACCTTACTTACCAAGTCCCATGATCCTCCAAGTAGGGTTTAGGGTTTCGGGTCCGAAGGGTTCTAGAGGGCTTTATAGGAGTTTACACACTTGTTCACCACTGCTGCTTCAATCAAGCCTTTCTGGGGGGGGGGGGTGTAAAAGCTTTCTGAAGCGTGCTGGCAACAGGTGTCATGAGTGCTTTGGGGAAGCCTTTCTATCGTACATCACAGTGATATGACATAGGGGCTCGACATGCGCCTAAGTGAATGCCCCCTGTTACTATGTTAGACATCCTAAGGCTCTAATCAGCGCATAGCCCTTCTGTCACACGGTTTATGCCCCCCGAAGTTTGGAGCGATTGTTGTTGCTTTGCCACAGGTGTTTGCGTCAGCGTGGCTCGGAAAATAGAGCTTCTGGCAACTAAACCCCACACCCTGAACTTCTCCAAACCTTACTCTGAGGCATGGAGTTTAGGCTCAGAGTTCGGATGCTTGATCTTGAGGAACGGTTTAGGGTTTATTGGGTTTAGGGTTAGTCTTGGCTGCGGTGTGGAGGCTCCGGGCTTCTGCGCATGTCAGGGTTTCATCTTTAGAGACGAGGGGTAAAGTACCGCCCTTCAGGGCGGGGACTGTGGCTTTTTGGGCTTATGCTTCATCTTTTCTGGGTGGCACCCTAAACCCTAATCCCTGAAGCACCAAAACCCTAAAATGTAAAGCTCTAAAACATTCATGTAGGTGCCTCAATGACTAGAATAGATTTGAGTAGGGTTTGGGGGGACGTTAAGCTATAACTTTAATCAGGAGCCCCCAAAACCTTTTTCCAATTATCAAGGCCCCTGCTATGTTAAAGGCCTTGAACCGTAAGGCCCTCCACCCGACCTCATGCACCCTTGTCCTTTTAGAAATAATAGACAGAGCCCTATACCAAATCCCTTAGTAGGAATTATTTAAGAAGGTCTACTAGCCGGTCTGTTCATTCTTTTGGGGGAACCATACTTAACGGATCGTGGGACTTAGTAACTAGGGTTATAATTAGGGTAACTATACTTATAACTACTTATAACCCCAGTGAAGGTACTTATAACCTTACTTACTAAGTCCCATGATCCTCCAAGTAAAAAAGGACAAGGCTGACCTCATGATACGCCACGAGCTTCTTTTTCTGCTCGGACATGACCGCGTCTTTCTTCTCCAGGCCTGGGTGCACTCATTAAAGGGTTTCGGGCCTCAAGGAATAGACCCAAACCCTCAACACACCACTTTCCAAGCCTGCAAACCTTGAACCAGTTTAAAACGGATCCCCGAAACCAAGCAACAACTTCCGCAGAAGAGTGGCCAATAGAAATGCGCTCCAATGCATTGAAGATATCGTCGGAGTCGATTTCTGCCTCGTTCAGGGCTTTAGGTTTTTGAGGCTTTTCAGGGTTTTGGGGTTAGGGGTTTACGGTATAATTAGTATTAAAGGAGTCTTTCCTATCAAATGGCCTGTAGAGTCTGATAGTCAGGGGTTTAGGGGTCTGAGGGTTCTGGGGTTTTCAGTTTAGGGGGCTTCTGGGTTTGGGAGCCTAGAGGCTTAGTATTCAAGAGTTTTGTAATGGATTTGGGATTTCGTTCTCAGATGAGGTGTTGTTTGGTTTAGGAGTTAGCATTTCCAGGATTTATCACGGTCTCTTAACGGGTTTTACAACCCATCTTGCTAAGGACAGCTAACTATCTGAAAAGAGTCTCCAAGAAAGGTGTAGGAATTAGGGAGCCCAAATCCCAACACCGAAACCCTGAACCCTCACCTTAGAGTGAAGCGCTTGACATTCGAAAGCATAGAAGTTTGAGGCTGTGTTCGTCTCTCAGGCGCTTAGGCTTTCTCATGTAGAGGTCCGACAAAAGCAACACCTCATTCACAGCTCTAACCACTATGGGCTATTAGGCCTTAAGGGTACCTTAATCTACCCTTAATAGGGTCCTAATAGGGATCTTTAGGGTCCAATAGCCCATAGTGGAATGAAGTTGCACTATCATGTACTACGACATGAACCAACAAGTATGGGCAGGGGCAAGGCTTTGAGGGAGCGTTTCCAAGCAGTAAGGGTTGTGGGTGTTCATGTTTTGGGCTGCAGAATTAGAGCTTTGTAAACCTGCGGGAAGGGATGCAAAAGCTAACCACAAGATTTATTTGCACTGGTCCAAGAGTAAAAGGAGGGACCCTTAATAAGGACCCCCAGGTATATACCCTTACTATATAGCTATCATATTCCCATTATATAGACCATTCTAGGGTAGGGGTCCCCATTAAGGGTCCCCTTGCACTGAACACTTTCGCCCGAATGAAGGTCTAGGTCCCCTAGTCGACAAGGAATTAAACAGGGCTCCCTTGTTGGTATTGGGTACTTAAAGGGTCATGGGACTTAGTAACTAGGGTTATAATTAGGGTAACTATACTTATAACTACTTATTGCCCCAATTAAGGTGCTTATAACCTTACTTACTAAGTCCCATGGTCCTCCAAGTAGTTTTATAAGGAACCGACGACCAATGGGCCCTCTGGGAGGTCTAGAAACTGGGGTCACCTAATATGGGGGCCTGAATAAAGAGAATCGGGTTTTGGGGCCCATTGGACTATACAATGATAAAATGTGATCATAGTAAAAATAAAATGAAAAACGCCCCCCTCCAAAAGAGTTGTGTATAGGTATTTATTACAGCCCCTACAATAAACCCTAAAGCCTAAACCCTTAACCCCCAAAGCCTCAAACCCCATTTCAGGGAGACCTAGAAACTTGGGTCACCTAAACCCTGAAGCCTTAAAGAAATAGTAATTTTCCTATAAGGTAATTCTATATTAAGGCACCGATGTTCAACCCTAAAGCCTAAATAGTATAGGTAATTATTATTACACGGACCCAACAGTATAGGCAATTATGATACGGAACCGTTTGTTCACCTTAGAAGGCCTAAACCCAAAGCATCCACATCCGGCCTTGTTCTGGCGCGCAGCGACGATGGCGCCCTCGTTCCTTAGATCCACGGAGTGGGTTCCGTTTCCAAGGGGTCTATACGGGTTACTATGAGGGATCTATAAGGGTAGTGTAATGGGGCCTTAAACATAGACTAGGGTTTAGGGGCTCAGGGGATACTTGGAGGTTCATAGGTAGTTATCAGTGAGGTTATAGGGTCTATCAGGGATGAGGGTTTTAGCGCAAGTTTTTCGTGGGGTTACAAGTAGGGTAACCATAATTACAACCCATATTCGGGGACTTATCACCCCACTTATAGCTACCCCAAAAAACCTCCAAGTAGGCCCTAAACCCTATACCCTTATAGAATCCCTATAGATCCCTGCAAAGGGACCCTTAAGGGAACCCTTATAACTACCCATGAACCTCCAAGCAGGGACTCGAGAAGGCCTGAGGGCCTGAGGCGTCGTAGGAAGTCGCCCTGAGCACCCTAAAGCCTTCGCCCTCTAAACTTTACACCCGTTACTAGAGGGTTTAGGGTTTAGGCATTTCAGCGGTCCCCAAAATTGTCTATATTTAGGGCTCTGCATGTAGCAAAACAGGGAAGCTGACAAGTATCCCAAAGCGATACCTAGTATAAGCCCTGTGCCCTGGGCTTTGGAGCCTTAACCCATTGACTCGGCTAGTCTTCTACTGGACACCCGGAGATTTTGTGTTGAATTTCTAAGGCTGGCCACCAAAGATATCTGCAAAGAGAAGTGGGTGAGTAAAGATGCGAACATAGCGACTATCATCATGGTGATGGTCATAAAGGGGTTTTCAATTGAGGGGATGGTATACTACTAAGGTAGTCTGCAGGGGGCCCATATCCAAGGTAGCTCAGGCAAGCCAGCAAAACCATGAAGGATCAGGGAACGTAGAAGCCAAGGTTCACCTAAGGTAATTTGTACTTATATGATACTCCCACTGCGTAATTTGTACTTACAACTTATTGCCGCTTCTGCTTCGACCTTATATCCACTGCGGCTTGATCCCTGAAACTTTAAACCCGGAATCCAAACCGAGCGTTGGCCACCGGAACTGCAAAGAACCCAAAACTCCACATTTTGGCAACCAGAAGCCAAAACCCCGAACCTATAAGCTGAACCCTACCAGAGTTTATATGGGATGCGATGCTATCCAGCTTAGGGGAATGGAAACCCTGAATCCATAGCCCGAAAAGCTGACGACAAAGTCCTCTTCGCCGGGCCACGCTGGTTTATGATGGGATGGCTGTCACTTACGGTTGAGGAAAAGCCTACATAACATCCCGGTTGCCCCTAACCCAGACCCCTGGGAGGATGTAGAAAGTAGATCCCCTAATATGCGGCCCTATACTACTAAGGGTACTTTACAGGAACCCACCCTAAAAGGGATCTACAGTTTTGGATCCTCCAAAGGCGGTCTGGGAAACGGAAGCCTAAAAAAAACAATCTTCGGAACCAGGTGCAGGATGGTTCAGACTTCTACTTAAAGGATCATGGGACTTAGTAACTAGGGCTCCTTAAAGGGATCTATAGGGGTTCCCAAAAGGGATCTATGGGGTTTAGGGTTTAGGGTCTACTTAAAGGATCATGGGACTTAGTAACTAGGGTTAAGTATCTATACTTATAACTACTTTTAACCGCAATTAAGGTACTTATAATCTTACTTAACCTTACTTACTAAGTCCCATGACCTTTACCTGGACCCTAGGGAACCTGCCCTTTTCGGGTTCCCTAATATGATTTCGTTCTATAAGTCCTTAAAGCGGTAGGTTATTTGGGGTTAAGGACAGTAGAGTCCCTAAAAGTCCACGCAATAGTATAGTCTACCTGCCAGAACGTTCTTTTGGGGTAGGGTCCCTATAAATGCCATATTCGGGCTTATAGTAAGAACCTGCAAACAAATAGGTTCTGGTAGTTTAAACCTCTGGGACCCAAATATGTACTAAGTAAGTATTGTATTGGCATTTGGACACTTTGAGAAACTAGAACTGAGGCAAGCATCAGCAAGTTTGCAAGGTCTGCGCCGGACATGCCTGCCAGGACCGGTAGATTTAGGGGCCTTAATTGTTAGAATGGGGTTTGGGGAACCCCCAAGATAGTATAGGTAATGATTTAGGCCCCTATAGTAGGTTTAGGGTTTCGGACTATTTTCGGTGTTCCTTATTACAGCTGTAGTATAATGTCCCCCAAACCCTATTCTGATTGTGAGGGCCCTTACATTAAGGCCCTGAACCGTAATGCCCTACCCCCCCCCCCCCCCGCCAAACCCTATTCTGATGAATTGGCAGGATTGGAACAGGAGTCCCAATTCCTTCTAAGGGGTTTTACTGGGCTCTATGCGCGGGGCGCGGAGGGCTTTTCGTGTTTTGCAAACCTTGTACAAGCACTTTTTCAAGGTTCTGTGCTTGGGATTCAAGGGTTGGGTGTGCAGTTGAGGAAATTCTGCGGCTTTAGGGCGTTAGTGTTTTCTGGTTTAGGCGCTTGGAGCCTTTAGTTTGAAGATGCTAACTACTGCAGATGTCAGAATCATTACCGATGGTGTCCTGTTAGGGTCCCCCACACATATACCAACACAAAACCAAAGCCCCGTCCACATGAGTTCTCAAGCAGAGAACAGACTGCTTTGGGTTCGATTACATGGGAGTTTCCGAATTTTAGGGGTACCTTAGTTTGGGGTCCTTCTAATAAGGATCCTACTAAATTTAGGGTACCATATTAGGGTCCCCTAGTTTTGGCAGCTCCCAAATCCAATATAAGCGTCTTGAACTACCGGCCTGGGGTCTGCCTTGCGATGGCCGTGAGGTCAACACCGGCAGCCAGGTTCTTGCCCTCCCGCAGGCAGACACGGAGGGGTTTAGGGTTTAGGGTAGAGTGTTTAGGGCTTCTAGGGCTTACGGTATAAATCCCTAGGCACTAACTCTGAACCCTAAACCCTTCGGGGCTTTGGGGTGGAAGTCTGAGGGTTTAAGGCATCGATTTGGTTCTGTACCGTAAAGCAGTGCAGACCCCGACCCGGGGATTTAGCACTGATCAGAGTTGCAGGAGTCTACTGAATGGTGTTTACATACAAATGCTCTATATGTATATGTATGTGTGTATCTATACATACACATGTATACACGCATACATATGTATTCATGTGTATATATGCAAGCACATATATACACACATCTACGTACATGCGTATATTTAGATGTCTATTCTGTGCATAAAGAAAAACATAAGTACGTACATACATGAGATCAGGGTGTATGTATGCTTGTATACTAAATAGGGCCGACATGTTCCTTGCCCTGGCGCTTGTGACCAGGAATCCTACAAGCGAGATCTGTAGTTGAGGTTGCCCTTCAGGGGGGGGGTAGGGTGTAGGGTTTAGGGGTTTATTGCTTTGGGTGTGTGGGGTTTAGGGGTTGACTCACAAAGGTGATGTTCTCGCAGTCTCGCAGTTCCCGTGCAAGGCACACTCCGCGCAAGTGCACGCAAGGTGTGGTCTTTGTGCTGCTTGGGTAATCACGGGTTCCAAGTATAGGGTTATAACTCAAGTAAGTACTGCTAGACTCTGCTGGACTTACGTCCACGAAGGTCACTATACGTAGTACAAACCCTAAACCCTAAACCCTAAATCCTAGACCCCTAAACCCTAAACCCTAGTTAGAGCTTTCCGTGCTGACTAAGTCTCCTGATCCTCCAAGTGTGCATCTTGCGAGGCAAGAGTCTACTTGGAGGTTCATGGGTAATTGTAAGTGGGGTTATAGGGGATCCTTTAAGGGATCCTCTTAGGGTTCTATAGGATTTTAGGTTCAGGGTAGTTCTAAGTGGGGTTAGAAGTAGGGTAGCTATACTTATAACTCATATCAGGGGACTTATAACCCTACTTTATAACTACCCACGGACCGCCAAGTAGCCCTGCTTAACCGCTGTGTGGTGGGCCATGTTGCTCTCAGTATACGGTTTAGGGTTTAAGGAATTACAGGCCGGAAAGATACCAATACCACTCTCTTTATAACGATATTTACGGCGCCTGTATTGGCATCCACATTCAAAGCTTTGTTCTCGCCTTCCAGTACTAGTTGTGTAGGCTTCGTCTGTTATAGGGCTGCAAACCGTTGTAAACATCTTAGAGGGACTTGTAAAGATGTTAAATCAGACGGTAGGCCATGCAGTCTAAACCTAAACCCTAAACCTTCGTCGTGTCCGGGCTTTTTACTTGACCCTTTCAAATGCGGTGATAAAAGTAAACGCCCATAGTAACCCACAAGCCATATGTATAGTATGGCCTTCGCGTGGACCTTCAAGATCTCAGATCGCCCCTGAACATCAGGAGGATCCACCTGAGCAAAGGCTTGATATCCTGTGCAACTTTGCGGAGGCTTTATTGTAGGCGAAAGGCTTCAAGGTGCTCTTAGCTTCGTCACTTTAATTTAAGCAGACAAAAAGCCCAGTCCCAACATGTTCCAGCAAACATTACCGATCACAGTTTGCTAGAAGGTTGACAACCGCATACATTTGCCAGACCTACTTGAAGAAGTCTGTTCATCCACATACGCCTTAGTAGCCTTATCCCAAGAACTTGTGACACAGAGGCCCCCGTGGCACCTAAACGGAGCTCAACGGAGCTCTACCTAGACCCTTACATGGAGTATCTCGCTTGGGTACCTTAGTTTCTTATTACAGGAACCTAACCATGAAATACGGCATCCAATAAACGATACTACATTTAAGCTAATTTTAGGGTCTACCCAAAGGCCCCAAAGTAGTTCCTGTTTGGGGTTTATATTTAGAATTCTATAATAAGGTAATCCCAAAAAAGAACTACTATGGGGCCGATGGGTAGATATTATTATTATTGCCCAAAGTCTGGAGACCATGACCTGTGGAGGCCACCGGATGACGGTACGTAGTGGGTGTCCGAAAACCGCCGGGGACCCCTGATTCATAGGGTTTAGGGTTTGGGGTTTAGAGTCTGGGGTTTAGGTTTAGGGTTTGGGGGTTTAGGGTTTAGGGTTATCCCGCCCCCCGGACAGAAATCAGGGTCGTGATCATAATGATAATGCCTTTAACCGTTGCCTAAACCCTTGAAAGTAGTTATACGCCTTGTTTGGGCAACCTGTCTTTGAGGTTAGACTGGATATGACAAGAGACCAAGACAACCAACAAATGTTTTACATTATAGGCGCCAGCATTGCACCTCACACATCGGCAAAGACGAAACCCTTCAGTGCAAAACTGCCAAGAGCAATTCCCCTGAACCCTCTACCCTAAACCCCTAGACCCTAAAACCCAAAACCTTGCAGCCTAAAACCCCAACCCCCCATGTAAAGAACTAGGACTCCCAACCGCCACGCCTGGATCTGACGATCGAACCGCCCAGGACGGACGAGGGCTTGGTCGAGGATGTCCTCGGCTTCTCACGACTTAAACTGGGTTCCCTCTTGGGGGGCTCTTAGGGTTTAGGGTTGGTTCCCTTTTGGAGGGCTCTTCGGGTTTGGGGTTAGGGCTTGCGGAAGGGTTTGGGGTTAAGCAGTTTAGGGATTCTTGGGGGTTGTGTTGGGGTGTATCTGTATTATCGTACAGGCACCTAGAATCGGGTTGCGCGGTATTTCTTCTATATGCATACTGGCTAGCTGCTCAAGTAGGATGATTTCAAAAGGGCTCCTTAATTGGGGGCCCTTGTATGGATGACTAAAGAGGTACTGCTTTGAGGGTTAGGGTTTCTTACTTGTCCAGTTTCCAGGGGGCACTTCAGGGTAGCGTTTGGGGTTATACAGGGGACTTACAGGGTCTTTCGCACCCCAAAGAAACTAAGCGTTACGCACGCTACTGCGAAGACTAGGGTTCTGAGTTTCGGGGTGAAGGGTTCAGGGTGTACGGTGGGGAATACTATTTGCTCCGATGCTTCTCAGGGGTTGCAGCACATCCCCGAGTCTGCGGGGCCTCTGCGCCACAGACTATCGAAGCCCTTGAACTCTAGACTCTAAATCCTGCTGTAACCACGCAACCAGCAAGTCACCGGAACTACTGAAGGTAAGTACCCCGCAATACTTTAACCCTTTGGGGAGCTTTAGTCTTAGCAAGCCTGACTGTAAAGCCTTTCAGCCCTAAGCCCCAATTACTAAACCTCAACCCTGCGAGACAGGAGTTTATGACCCATAAAAATATACCTCTATCCTTAGGGCTCCTGACTAAAAGCTTCTGTATATAGTCCTTGATACGGTAGGTACACATGTTGGGCTACATGCAGATAGGGTAGAGCACCTTGATTCTCAAGTGGACTCCGAGTAAGTAGGGTAGAGCCCCTACAAGTTCGCTAAATCCACAGGTAGAGCCCCAAAGCACCATCTCCTCCAAGCCCTCAAGAAGCCTAACCCCTCCCCTCTAAATCCGAATTCCTAAACCCTGAACCCAAAAATCCTAAACTTCGACCCCCTGCGGTCTAGTGTTTCGGGTCCAGCTCTACCTTTGTAGATCCTCCCGGTGCTCCGGTGGGTCATTTAGGAAGGGGGGTGGGTCGATATACCACAACTATTAAAAAAAAAACTGTAAAAAAAAAACATAACTGCCCACTCCGACCCCCAGACTATAAATCAAAGGTGTAACTGGGGTTTCAGATCCAGGGGCCTAAACCCCAAACCCTCTAAACACCCAAACCCTCCACCCTAAACCCCTCAACCCCGAAACCTTAAACCACCTCAAACCCTAAACCTTGGATACTGCCCCCACACACTAACAGTCTATAATAGGGCACTATTAAGGGCCTAGCATATCTATATTATGAATATTATCCAACTGTTACTGAGTGGGGGCAGCATCCAACCTAAACCCAACTGACCTTAAACCACCTACACCCCTAAACCCCAAAACCCTAAACCCTAAAACCCTAAACCCAACTGACTTGACGTGGCAGGCTGCGGCTCGGTTCGTTGCTGCAATAACCACGACTCCCTTGTTGGCCTCACTTTCGGGGCTGAGGCTAATACTTGGGACTTAGTAAGTAAGGTTATAAGTACCTTAATCGGGGTTATAAGTAGTTATAAGTATAGATACCCTAATTACAACCCTAGTTACTACGTCCCATGATCCTTTAAATAGGGTTCCCTCAAGGGTCCTATCAGGGTTACTACAAAGGGTATTTGGGGGTTGAATTAATGTAGGGGCCTTAGTAAGTAGAACAGGGTTTAGCGGTAGATTACAGTATAACTATAATAAGGAACCCACAACATAGTATTGGCAATTACTTAAGCCACTGTTTTAAGATTTGAGGTTTGGGGATTGTGTTAGGGCTTTCAGGTTCGGGGGCGCTGGGGCCGCTAGGGCTCATGGGCCTGTTTTCAGGATTCAGAGTCCAGGAATGTGAGGGCTTGAGAAGTTTAGCAGATTTCGGGCCAGACCCCTCACTTAACGAGGGTTAAAATGTGGGATTATGCCCTTTCAACTATTCGGTTGCGCATTCGAGCACTCCCCGTATGTAAAGAGCTCTGCCACCGTGTGTATGAAAGGACCTGACATCCGAAAACTGAAGTCCTAACCTGCAAAACCCTGATTTGACACAACCTGACCCCAGAACTCCTGTGAAAGCTCGAAAATCTTAAGCCCCCAGCTCTCCGCGCTAATAACTGACCAGTGGTTTTGGGGTTCCCTGGGCTCTTTAGCTCCTTAATCAATAGGAAAGATCATCATCCCTGCTCCTTAGCTCCTCCAATATCAAAGGCTAGATAATCTCAGCTCCCGACGAGAAACCCGAGCATCACTACTTCACCCTGCAAAAACAGCTTGAAAAGAACCTGTAAAGGAAGCGACAACCGTGAATACACCTCACGCTTCAAACCGCTCAGACAGAGCTAAAGCCTCGAAGCCATCCATCTCTGTCAAGAGCTGATTCCTGAGCATAGGCTTAGTCCCGAAGACCTTCTAGACACCTTCGAGGGCCTAGGGTTTTGGGTGTAGGGGTTTGGGGTACGTCCCAGGTTATGCACCTCATTAGGACCCCTCTGTATAGTCTAGTATACTACGCCATTATGCCTTGTTTGAATGTAACTCCCTGATTAATACACCAGCCCTTTTTTCAAGCCCTTTATTCATTAGGCCGCCTCTCGCTCAGCCCCTCAGGCAAAGATCCCTTGAAGAGTCTTTCTTAATTCGGGGAAGGCGGTTTATTGCTGGGGGTCTTCGCTGGCAAGTCCCCAAATAAGGCGTTTAAGCACTTTAAACAGACAATCCTCCCGTTGTTATGAAACAACGACCCATGATTCACTGTTACTCCGACGTAGCAACACAGACTGGGAAGAGGGCTCTGAAATCCCGATATTGCTTGGAACTTCCTTGCTAATCATTCAGACCTCTGTAGTCCTAAATCCTAAAGCTGTCTCCCGTTATAACTACAGCTCCTATTGAACCCTTGTCGGAAAACTGTCAGGAATCCCTTTCGGACCTCTTAGAGCCCGGACCGTCGTTGCATGAACCTCACACCCCAAGCCGCCCAACACCTAATCCTAATGGTCACAAAACCTACAAACTAGGTTTTTGGGATTCCTTGGGTTAGTATTTATATGGGAGAGCATATGATATATTGAGTACTTGGACCCTGAGTGTATAACCCAAAACCCAAAACCCTGCGTTGCCCTCAAATGGCAAGCAAGAAATGTATTGTGGAGGTTCCTATGACAGACACCATACCCGCTCAAAAGCAACACCTAAAAACGGAAATTGCTATTGGGACTGCCAGCATGATAAATGCTACTGACAGAACTCAGATGAGTAATATTTGCAAATACTCGTACCGCCGAGGCGCACCGTCTGCTCTCGCTCATCGTTACCCTGGCCGAAACCGGCGCTGCGCTGACGGCCAACCGCATCAATCCTCAAGGAAGGAGGTCTGGAGGCTCTCTAGGGCTGACGGGTTTAGGGCTCATTGGTGCTTCGGGCCCAGTAGACAAATACGTATATGTGCGTATATATATATATATACATATATAAATATATACATGCATCTTTACATATACACACAAGCATTTAAAATGTGTGTGTGTATACATATGCATACATACACACACGGACAGTATGTATATATGTATCTATATACATGTGGGAGTTCAGGTTCTTGGTTTAGAGTCTGAGTCTGAGCCACGGTGCACATCAAACATATAAGGGGTCAAAGTACGACATCATGGCCAGATGCTCTCTCTCTCTCTCTCCCTCTCTCTCTCTCTCTCTCTCTCTCTCTCTCTCTCTCTCTCTCTCTCTCTCTCTCTCTCTCTCTCTCTCTCTCTCTCTCTCTCTCTCTCTCTCTCTCTCTCTCTCTCTCTCTCTCTCTCTCTCTGTCTCTACCGATGTATGCATGCACGCGTGTGGACATTGGTTTGTTGCAATGCCAACCTGCATTGCTACTGCCCCTACAATCAAATGCGTCGTTATGTAGTACTCGGAAGCTTAGGATACCTCGAGAATTGTGTTAGGACTATACACTACCGTCCCCAGCAACCCCTCAAGAACAAAGATTTCCTTTACATATGCATTAAGACTCCAACGAACGACTCAAACATGACATGGCACAAAAGTACCGCAGGTGAACCGCGACTGAACTGGGTTCTTGTTAAGGGATTTGATTTAAGTTTCCATAATAAGGAAACCAAACTAGTTACTATAGATCCCGATTATAGTAACTCAAGCTGAATTCCTCAACAAGAACCCAGTGAAGTGTGCTTGGGAAGTGTGCCAGTTTTCGTCTGAGTCTCTGCAACCACAAGACTCTCACGGCGTGACTGCTTTCGGCATCCGGGTTTAGGACCTTTGAGTAACACCTTCTGACAATGTGTGTTATAGCTTGCGTAAAACCGTCTGCCCATGTGTCGTAAACCCCGAACTCCGAACCCTTGACCCCTGCATGAGACTGTTACCGCCGCCCCAGCTGACCACGGATCCATCACGTAGAATCGCCGAAAAAGCAGCAGAAGAGGACTGGATCTGCTGGACCTCCTTCAGCTGAGGCTGAACGGAAGTGCTGTCACTGCTAGCGCCGCCCCAAGTGACCACCTGGGTTCTTGTCAAGGAATTTGCATTAAGTTACCATAGGCAAACCATCGTATTTACTATAGATCCCTGTTATGGTAACTTGAAAAATCCTTTAGCAAGAGCCCAGCCACAGATCCATCTCCGACGATCGCCGCAAAGCCGTCTCCAGATGCTTGGATCTGCTGTACATCTTTCAACTGATCCTGCACTGCTGTGCTGTCACCGCCAAACTCGTCAGGACCCCACGACACGACGGATCCATCATCCAGAATGGCAGCAAAAGCACGCTCAGAAGCTTGTATATGCTGCACACTTCTCAACCGGTCCTGCACAACGCGGCTGTCACCGCCGCACTGCGCATTGCCCCAGGTCACTACAGATCCGTCCCGCCGGATCGCAGCAAAAGCGCCAAGGGATGCCTGAATGTGCTGCACTTCCGTCAACTGATCCTGCACAGCAGTGCTGTTGCCCCCAAAATCTGGATCACCCCAGCTCGCCACAGATCCTGTTCCTAGGACGGCGGCAAAAGCGGCAAGGGAGGCCTGGATCTGCTGCACGTCTTTCAGCTGATCTCGTACGGCTCCGCTGTCGCTGCTGCGACTCTTCGTGTTCCTTACTTACAGCTTCTCTGGGAAGCCATAGGCTGGATCATACAAGGAGTATAGGGATTAGGCTCTAGGGTTTATAGGGTTTGGGTTGAGGGTGTGATACCCAAAAAAGTAACGGTTACTTTCTCGACTACAAATCTCTACAACAAAACTTCAAGAACCCCACAGATCTCTGGCAGGAACGAGGTTCCCCCAGGCGACCACAGATCCATCACCCAGGATAGCAGCGAAAGCATTTATGGAAGCTTGGACCTGCCGAACATCTTTCAGCTGCTCCTGCACCTTTCTAGGGCATCGGGATCAGATGTCTTGCTGGGGTTTAGGGTCTGGTGTCTTCCTGGCGTTTAGGGTTTGGATTACTACTACACGATGTAAAACACAAAAAGCTTGAAGGTTGGCTATTGGAGAACCCAGGCACAGCACTGCTATCCCCGCCAAAGTCCGCATTACCCCAGGTGACCACCTAGCTTGGCACTGTGAAGCCTCGGAAACACGTTTGTAAACCTCTTAATCCCAATACGTGAAAATGTAAAGTATAGTCCAAAGGCCTACCTGGCACGTACCGTTGTGAATATTATATATAAACATGTACATATGTATATGTAAAACGTGAGATAACTATCAATATCAACACAAGAACATATGTAGACATGTGTATGTATATGTATTAGAGAGATACATGATGTGTCTTTTTAAGCATATAAATAAAATAAAATTTGCAATAACAACAAAATTGTTATTAATAATAATAGTAGTAATAAAAATATTAGCAATAATACTAATAGCCAGTACCAAGCAACAGATCCCGACCCCAGGACGGCAGCAAAGGCGGCGCAAGAGCATTGGATGGCCCGGACATCTTTCAACTCGTCCTGGGCTCCGGGCTTTAGGGAGGGGTTTAGGGTTTAAGGGTTTAGGGATCGTTTAAGGGTTCCTTTAAGGGTTCCTTTAAGGTTCAGGACTTAAAGAGTTTAGGGTTTAGGATTTTAGGATTTAGGGCTTTAGGGAGGGGTTCAAAGATTTAGGGGGGTCCCTATAAAAGGGATCTATAAGGGTTCCTTAAAAGGGATCTATATGAGGGTTCTATAAACGGGTTTAGGGTTTAAGGGTTCAAGGGTGTAGGGTTTAGGGGTTTAGGGTTTAGGGTTTAGAGGTTTAGGGTGTAGGGTTTAAGGGGTTTAAGGTTTTAGGGTTTAAGGGGTTTAGGGTTTAGCGTTCAGAGGTTTAAGGGTTTAAGGGTTTAAGGGCTTAAGGGTTCAGGATTAAGGGGTTTAAGGGTATAGGGTTTAAGGGTTTAAGGGTTTTGGGTTTAAGTTTTTTTTAAGTGTACTGGCTAGGTTTAGGGGTTTAGGGTTTAGGGTTCTGGCGTTGGGGAGGGGTTTAGGGTTTACCTTAACCTACCAAAACCTACTTTGTGGGTAGGGCCCCATTAATTCCATAATAGGGTTTATATTAAGCACCTACAAAAAAGTGGGGTTTAGGGTTTAGGGCTTTTGGGGTTTAGGGTTTAGGATCCACGGTTTAGGGTTTAGGGCTCTTGCTAGGGAGCTTTTTTCAGCAAGTGATACGTAGGGAGCCCTTTCTCAGTAAGTGATGGTTATAGTGTATAAGATACCATGGTTGCCAAGGAAACCATATGGCCATATGTTGGTGTCCTTGTTATGGTAACTTAGACAAGTTAGGGAGCTTTTTTCGGAGCAAATGATACTTGTTTCCATATCTATGGTAACTGTAACCCTAAAACCTAAACCCTAAGCCCTAAACCCACCCTAGACCGCAAACCCTAGACCGTAAACCCTAAACCCTAAGCCCTAAGCCCTAAGTCCTAAACCCTAAGCCCCAAACCTTAAACTCCTTAACAAGAGCCGAGGCTCCTGAACGACCCGGCTGTCGCCGCCATGCTTGGAGTCCCCCCAAGTCACCACGGATCCATTCCTGGACTTTGAAGTAACCACTATACTGAACTTAGAACCCTGGCAAAAATTGTAAGTTTAGCTGTTTCTTAGGGATTATAATAACCAAAAATTAGCAATTATTTCTAAGTACCCCTAAGGGACTTTGAAGTAACCAGGGAGAAAAACATATTGACTTTTAGTTCATAATGGTTCTTCTAAGGAACAGGTACCAACAAAAGCATTCAAGTATAGTACTCCAAACCCAGGAAGGATTCCACAGGATCGCCGCGAAGGCTTTCTGAGACGCTTGGATTTCCCGCACATCCTGTAGCCTAGGATCCCGAGTGGCCTCGAAAAAAACAGGGATCGCTTTTGGGTACTGGGCGGTATTTTGCAAGGAACCTATCACCAGAAAAAGTGAAAAAGGGCTCACTGGGAGACTCAGTGGCGGATCCCGAGAAGAGCTGAAGTAGCCACCGCAAGAAGCATCGCCCCAGGTCACGACCTTTCTTCTCCAGTGTTCCAGAGGAACTAAAAGGTTAATCTGTGGTGTTTCTTAGAGTAGGGATGAAGACAGTAATTACTCAAAATTAGGAGAAGGATTGGAGTTTACTTACTCTGCGACCAGGCGGCAGACCCATTTTCCAAGATTGCAGCGAAGGCATGCCCAGAGGCTTGTATTTGCTGCACATCCTTCAGCCGATCCTGCACCGCACTGCTGTCGCCACCACACTCGGAATCGCCCCAGGTCTCCACGGATCCATCGCCCAAGATTTTTGCAAAGGCAGCTCCATGTACAAATACCAGCTTCTTGGATGCTGCGACGAGGACCTGCGTAATGCGCAGGGTCAGCACATCACCGCTCTGCAGCCTTGCTTCTGCGATGGTTGCTGTTCCGGGCAGGACCCGCCCAGAGGAGTTCAGTAGCCTTCCGTTCCCCACTCCCAGAGAACTCTGGGCACGCTGCCTCAAAGCGTTCACGGACGTCTCTGCCTCCACTTCTAGAGAGACCATCTTCCCACTCATCAGGTGCACATCCACAGAAACGGACATAATGCAGAACGCAGAGTAATACGGGAGTTTCCGCAAATAGGGACCCTGATATGGTACCCTAAACAGTAGGAGCCTTATTACAAGGACCCCAAGATAAGGTATCCCTAATTTTCGAAAACTCTAAACCCACCTAGTAACCGTTTAGGGGAACCTTATAGTACCTTTATCGTAACCCTTTAAAGGAACCGCCCCAATTATCGGAAACTCCCATATATGTGGTGGGCACTGCAGCACTTCCGCCTACATCCCAAAGCTCTTGACTCGAAAAGCCAACAGCGAGTCTGCTTTTGAATAGCTTTTTTGAATCATACTTCAGGGTTTTTACGGCCTGGAGTTTTCAGGAGCTTAGGATACATGATTTGTGGGGTCGTTGTTTGGCGAACTACGGTGTCAACACTCACAGACATGGTAGGATTTTTGGTAGATCAGGGCCAGCTTAAGGTGAGAAAAGGTCTTCCTACTCTTACACGGTGTTGTATCCATAGTGGTCAAACAGGTCAGGTATATTAGCTCGACAGCTTTTTTGGATGTTCGTGATAACATGAGGCCACTAGCCCTAAACATGAGAAGGGTTCTGGGGTATGGTATGCTATCGTGCTGATCAGGAACGCCAAGTACCAAGGAGCCATTATTGTGCAGTAAGCATTTGACTCCCCCTTTTGCTCAGAGACATTGGTTGCATCCTGAATTTCTCAGGGTAGTTGAGCCTGATAGGAGTTCTTGTGTCGCCACTTCAGGGCAGCTGTATGTACTGTATGGCATGTATACCCTAAACCCTAAACCCTAAACCCTAAACCCTAAATCCTAAACCCTAAACCCTAAACCCTAAACCCTATCTATGGTATGGGTACACACAAAGCCCTAGCAAAACTGAACAGGTCCTACAAGAAGCATGGGCCGGTCGAAACGAACCTTAAGCCTAAACCCTTCAGAACACTAGTCCCTAAAGTAAAAGCCAGAAAGTTGGAATATGGATATCCTAAACCCTTTATGGCAAATTACAAGGTATCCTACCCTGAAACCATATTCCAACTTTCTGGAGTTCCCCTTAAACCCTTTATTAGAAAGTCTCAAGGAACACTCATGCATTGAGCAATCGACTCGAAAAGAGTGTGGGGCTAAAGGTTCCTGTACGATTCTTGCTGGAATGTTTTGGATGCAGGGTTCCAAGAGGTTTCTTAAAGTCAGAGAGACCTTGTAAGGGCTTTGGGTTCAGGGATTAGCGACGCGGTCCTGATGATAAGAATCCTTGCAAGTTTAGTGGGTGTTCCTGCTCTGCTGCGAACCAGCAGTACTATTATAGAACTGGGTTCCCAAAACCACAATGGGAATAGTCTTTCGGGACCTAATTCCATAATTGTCGTACATATGGACCCTGAGGGTAAGGATCCTACCATGCTCAAGCAGCCAAGAAGCTCATCAATGAAAATGATGCAGGGTGCCGACCTTTGTGAACGAACAGTCATGACGTGGTGATGACCGTGGGCGCAGCAATGATACATAATGATACTAGAGACGATAAACATATTAATCACCAGACTGTAAGTA
This sequence comes from Symbiodinium sp. CCMP2592, assembly GCA_905221615.1. Taxonomy (NCBI): domain Eukaryota; class Dinophyceae; order Suessiales; family Symbiodiniaceae; genus Symbiodinium; species Symbiodinium sp. CCMP2592. Next base: position 373,126 of record CAJNDT010005907.1, on the reverse strand, counting down.
ACAACATGCGAACAATACGATCAAACCTCCTGTGGAATCAGACTTTGGCCATGTAGCAAAAGGGGTTGACGGTCGAAGTGCAAGACCCAATGAAGGATGCGATAGCAAGAAGGACTTTGATTGGCTTTACCGTGCTTATGGAAGGCTGCTACACCGCCACCCCAGGGCAGCACTCTCTGCAAGCGGCCCCTGGAAGATCTCTGAACACCAGACCCAAAAATCTGAACCCTAATTCCTCTACACCCCCAACACCTCAAGGTTCATGCGTAATTAGTTATAAGTGGGGCTAGAAGTGGGGTACATATACTTATGACTCTTATTGCGGGGCTTAGAACCCTACTTATAACCACCCATGAACCTCCAAGTAGAGTCTGGGTTTATGCCTGAAGTCCCCCTGCCCCGGACTCCTACCCACAGGGTCCAAAAACCCTCTTAATCAGCTCCCCCCCCCCCATATTAGCCACACCTGCCACCATCCTAAACCCAAGCACCAAACTATTGGGAGAGCAGTAACCCCCAACGCAAACGCCAAACCAAACATAAAACACACACACACAGACACACACAGCATTCGGTACTTTAGACACTACCCAGAGGCCCCAAAGTAGTTCCTTTTTGGGATTACCTTTTCGGCTTTTATATATGAACCCCCAAAAGGAACTGCCATAAACCCATACTAAGAACCCTCTAAACGTTGAGCGAGGTGCTTCTTGGCCTGGTCGAAGAGGTCTCGAACACGGGAGGCGCCGATACCTCTTGGAGTTTACCGTGAGTTACCACATGTGCGGAGTTATACGTCTAGAGTCTAGAACTGTATGTTCACATTCACACTCCTTTCTGCTCATCTGAGAATATCTTTCTCTCTCTCTCTCTCTCTCTCTCTCTCTCTCTCTCTCTCTCTCGCTCTCTCTCTCTCTCTATATGTGTGTGTGGTTATATGTGTACATACATATGCATAAATGCGTTTGTGTATATACATATCTAGTATGTATATGCATGTGGGGAGGTATGTATGTGCCTGCGTGCACACGCACACATTTACGTACGTATGTATGCACGTATGTATGTATGTATGTAGGTGATGCAATGTATTGTTGTACGATGTAATGTGATGAACGTATGTATGCGTTCATATCTGCATGTACGAATGTATGCGTGCATGCATGGCAGGCTAGCGAGTGAATGAATGTATGTGTGTCCGTTTGTTTGGTTGCTTGTCTGTTTCTCTACGTGTTTGCCTGTTTGCACATGTAGTTAAGACACGTATGCAGACATCTCTTTTTTATACAGATATGATATACTCCGGGCCTTGCATACGCTTATCCAAGCAAATTTTGTAGACACATGTTAAGAATCTTTAGGCCTGGAATCGCCTACAGACAGAGGTTCCTGGATTGGGTGCAGGGGAACATATCCACTCTTTAGGGTCGTTTCCTGCAAAGGTGCCTCTGCCACCACAGGCTGAAAGATTCACTCTTAGGGGTTTAGGGTTTAGGGTTTAGGCTTCATCATAAGCCCTGTGCAACCCTGCCACACCTGTCACACCCTAGCAGCACACCAAAGATCTCAGAGGAGCTTTGCAATAACAACGCCCAAAGCCGTCAACAGCTTTGCGACGCCTACACCGTCACTCGCTCAAGCACTGGAAACCCCTTAATCACAGCATGCTTTGGAACCCGAAGCGCACTAAGTACCTATATGTAGTAGAATGAAAAACGGTTTCTGTACAAGGAATCAAATACTACTATGCTATGGGAAGGTACCCATGATAACAGGGTCCCCTGAGTGATGCGGGTACAAGTTTTCCTGGTATTCAGTTTTCATGAGGGAACCCCAAACTACAAAGGGCAAACGGGTACTATTGAGGAATCTAGGATCCTTATAGCAACCATTAGTGCACCCTTGATAATATCCCTTACACGAACCCCTAGCCCTACTGAGGCCCTACCCAGAGGCCCCAAAGTAGTTCCTTTTTGGGATTACCTTTTAGGATTCTATATACGAACGCCCAAAAGAAACTACTTTGGGGCCTTTGGGTAGCCCGTAACCCAACCCTAAACCCAAATCCCTAAACCCCCTAATTTAAAACCCAAGGCCTTGAACCCCCAAAACCCCAACACCGCTACCCTAAACCCTAAACACCCTAAAGCGGAACCTAGGACCTAAGAGAACCCTGAAGGCCCTGCCTGCGAAGATCTCCACGAACTCCGAGGCGGAGATGCCTTGAAGTTTAGAGGTTTAGGGGTTTTGGGTTTCAGGGTTTTCTATACTGAACTTAGAACCCTGGCAAAAATTAGAATTTTAGCTGTTTCTTAGGGATTATAATAACCAAAAATTAAAAAAAAAATCTAAGTACCCCTAAGCTTTAGGGTTTTAGGGGGTTTCGGGGTTTTAGGTTTTAGGGCGTTTAAGGCTTTTCGGGCTTTAGTGTTTAGGGTAAGGTGTCAGGTTTTGCTGAGCTGTCGAGCTTTAGGGTTCAGAGTTTAAGGCTTAGGATGGTAGGCTAAGGGTTTAGGCTTTAGGGCTTTAGGGTTTAAACCGGTTTAGGTGATTTCATTGTGCACATCTGAACCAATGCTTTAGGGATTTGATAAGGGGCTCTATACATCGGGTTATTCGTAAGGGTTTTTGATAGGTCTGCACCTGATTACAAGTAGGTGCAGCGTTTAGGACAAAATTTTTGCTTGCGGTTACCAAGCTTGGGGAGTGTAGAGTTTTGCAGGGCTTCCTCGAAGGCCCAATTACCCAAACCCAAAGGGTCCTTTGTACCGATATAGTAGAATGTAGGGTTTCCATAATGGGAATTACTCTTCTGACTTAGGGAAGTATCCCCCATAACAGTACAAAGCACCCTTTGGGAAAATGGTAGGACTCTAAACTATGGGAATTATGGTATATTCCTCATTATGGGTAATGCAAAATTTATGCCATCAACAGTAGTAGAGCTTTGGGTGTCGAGCGGCTGAAGAAAGGGACGCCCGCTTCGCCAGCCACTGCCTTCGCCAGCAGCGTCTTTCCTGTACCTTACTTGGAGCGTCGGCGGACTTAGTAACTTGTTATTTTAGTGACTTATAAGTACCATAACCCCAACTAGGGTCCCTTTTAGGGCACTTATAAGTCTATTTACTACCTACTTACTAAGTCCCCCGACCCTCCAAGTAGTGCTCTGTGCTGCGAAGACAGAGTAGAAAATTTAGTAAACTTTCAAGTGTTCGGAATCCGGCAATATACGGGCCTGAATAACTAAGGAACCCCCAAAATAGTATTGATGAATACTTAAGCCCCTATAGTAAGCTGTTGTGTTTGGTGTCCCCTTGATCTCGACTCTCACATGCAGCAGACACGAAGATCTACATATCTTAAGCATTCCCGCCCATGACCCGAAGTGAGAAGCCACCACGCCTTGATGAAAGACTGTTCCACTTGTCATCATAAGCAGCGCTGCTGCACAATTTCAGGGGCCTTCCCTAGTGTTAGTGGCATCGGACCTTTTGAGGAGGTTGGGAATCGTAGCAGAATGTAGGGTTTTGATAGTAGGAATTACTATTATGATTTGGGGAAGGCATCCCCCATACTAGGGATTTTTAGGGCTCCTGACCCCATGCCCAAACCCTTAAGCGTCAGATGTTCGCCAAACCCCGAAAGTCTCCAACCGCGTAGCCTAATGATCCCGAGCTTGCTGAATATGAAAATCTAATCATCCTAATCCGCAAAGCAGAAGCTTGATTTGGCTCGGTCACACGACGTTGAGACTGATGTCCGAGGGTAGTTGCTGCAATCGTGCTTCATGGTGGCGACTCATCTGAAGGTCTTTCGCATGATCCAACTTATGCTCTTACTGTTCTTTCTAGAGGCAAGGATGTAGGGACCTTAATAATTAGAATAGGGTTTTGGGCCCCGTTCTACGATACTTATAAATAAGGAACCCCCCCCAAGAAATGGTATGGGCAATTATTTGGGCCCCTATACGCCTACATCTAAGCTCTAAGCCCAGAAATCGTCCGATCTCTAACATACGGGCCTCATGGGGCGGCAAACGCAAAGGTTCCGACCAAGAAAGGTGACTGTGCTAAAGAATGGACTGCATAGAGCCCAGAGGCTACAACGCCAGTGGAAGTAGCACAAGCAAAGAACTAACTGCGCTACAACGCATGTGGAAGTAGCAGAAACAAAGGTATAGCAGTGTGCTCGGGTGCCGCGAGCTGCTCCCGCAGCAGCAATGAAGCAACTAAGAAGCACTAGGAGAACACAGGGTGCGTCTCAGCATGATGATTGCCCAAGCAGAGCCTCTCGACCTGCCTCATTGTTTACACCAGGGTCCCGGGAGGCGCCTTCGATAATCCCAGAGACTCCAATATCCCTTAATTACGGAATATACCTTAAATTATCGTAGGATCCCTAATATGATTTAAGGTATATTCCTCAATTAAGGGATAGTGGAGTCTCTGGGATCGTGGTGAGGAGCCCGTTTGGGCTTAGATATGAATAACTTAAACCTACACCCTAAAGCTCAAACCCTAAACCCCAAAAGCTCAAAGCCCTAAAAGCCCTAAACCCTAAAAGCCCTAAACCCTACATAAATCTGCAACTTTCAAGCCGTCTCCCACTCCTGCCGGCGATTTATGAGTTTCCGAAAATAGGGGACCCTAATACAGTACCCTAAACAGTAGGATCCTTATTGTAAGGACCCCAAAATAAGGTACCCCTAATTTTCGAAACTCTAAACCCTAAACCCTTTATAGAGCCCGTATAGATCCCTTAAAGGAACCCTTATAGATCCCATTAAAGGTACCCCTGATTTTCGGAAACTCCCATTTATGACGAAGCTGCCCGGCGGTCCCACCAGAAGAGCACCTTACGGCTCAGGCTCAGGGTCTACCTAAAGGACCATGGGACTTAGTAACTAGGGTTCCTTAAAGGGTTCCTAAAAAGGGATCCATAAGGGCTCTATAACTATAAGAGGGGTTTTGGGATTACTTCAAGGATCATGGGACTTAGTTACTAGGGCTCCTTGAAAGGGTCCCTTTACAGGGATCTATAAGGGTTCCTTAAAGGGATCTATAAGGCTTAGGGTTTAGGGTCTACTTAAAGGATCATGGGACTTAGTAACTAGGGCTCCTTAAAAGGGTCCCTTTACAGGGATCTATAGGGGTTCCTTAAAGGGATCTATAAGGTTTAGGGTTTAGGGTCTACCTTAAAGGATCATGGGACTTAGTAACTAGGGTTATAATTAGGGTAACTACACTTATCACTACTTATAACCCCAATGAAGGTACTTATAACCTTACTTACTAAGTCCCATGATCCTCCAGGTATTGTTTAGGGCTTATACGGTTAAGGGCTGAGGGTTTTGGGGGGTTTTGGGGTTTAGGGAATTTAGGGCTTATAGGGTTTAGGGCTTAGGGTTCGGAGTTTAGGGTTTTGGGCTTTAGGGCTTTTAGGGCTTAGGGTTTAGGGCTTAAGGTTTGGAGTTTAGGGGGAAACGGCTGACAAACGGCTGCAAATGCATGTCTCTGGCTTCTTACCTGTATACTTCCAGACGACCGGCTGGCCGACCATCGGAACTAGCTACCGAAAACCACGAAACCCTAAACGCCTAAATCCATCTGCCAACCCCCCAAACCCTGCAACCCCAACCGCCCCATCATCCGATGCTTCGGAGAAGAAGACTCTGACACAAAAAAAAGCCAACCCAATACTATCCGATGCAACTTATATACTTGGAGGATCATGGGACTTAGTAAGGTTTAGGGCTCCTTTTAATAAGGGTACCTTTAGGGTTCTATAGTGGGGTTCCTTAAAGGGATCTATAGGGGTTCCATCATGGGGATCATGGGACTTAGTAGGTAAGGCTCTTAGTACCTCAACTGGGGTTATAAGCAGTGATAAGTATAGTTACTCTGATTATAACCCTAGTTACTAAGTCCCATGGTCCTTTAAGTGTAACTGTCAACAACCCTTGCAAAGTCATCATAACATCTTGCAGTACAGCTGTGGAGCCAATACGGAATTCTGAACCCCAAACCAAATCGCATCTTCGGAGTTTCAGAAGCTACGGAAGCCCAATATATACACTTGAAGCGCTAAGACTGGGATGCTTGTTTTGATGGCCCCTAAACAACCCGAAACCATAATCTCCTAGCCCTTAAATCCCTTTGAGCACGCAGAGAAACTTTATCTTCATTAAGGCCTACGTACATTCCTGTGAGAACCCCGTGAAACATCAACAGAAATGCAACCCCTATAGATCCCTGCAACATACAGGACCCCTAAAAGGAATCCATAGAACGGACCTTTAAAGGAGCCCTCATCACTATACCGAACTTAGAACCCTGGCAAAAAATATAATTTTAGCTGTTTCTTAGGGATTATAATAACCAAAAATTAAACACTTTCTAAGTACCCCTAAGATCAGAGACCCTTAAAGCATTAAAGGATCCTCGTGAATGGACCCCGGAACAAAACCGCCAAATCCTCGAAGGATCCCTTGTAGAACCCTTCTAAATTCCTGAAAGGACCCCCACTCTCCCCCCCGGCACGTTTGAAGAGCCATCATAAATCCGGAACCCTTAAGACCCTAAACCCTAAACCCCTAAAACTCTAAACCGCCGAAGCGCCCTTCGGGATTTTGGCTCCGAGCTCGGAGTAGCGCGAGGTGTTCCTTTCTTCAGGGGTTTATAGAGGTTTACCAGGTGCAGGGTTTGGAATGGTTCAGGGTTTAGGGGTTGAGGGTTCAGGGTTTACAAGGTTCTTAGGGTTTAGAGGTTTACAAGGTTTTTAGGGTGTTGGGGCATAGAGGGTTTAGGCCTACAGGCGTAAAGCTATTAGGGTTTAAGCAGGGTTGCAGTACATCATCCCCCCAGCGGCCATGTACATTTCTGGGTTGTTCAGACGAGGCCCATTAGCGGCCTGAGTGGTGTGTCTTGTCGTAGGAACCATTGTGGCTCTTTTTAGGGATTACCTTACAGCATCCTAAGTATAAGCCACGAAGGGGAACTACAATGGAGCCTACTTGGAGGTTCATGGGCAATTATAAGTAGGGTTACAAGTCCCCTAACATGAGTTATAAGTATAGTTACCCCACGTATAACCCCACCTATAACTACCCATGAACCTCCAAGTAGAGGTCAGCGCTTCCGGGCCTAATATAGTACTCTAAATAGTAGGAGCCTGATTATAAGGAACCCCAAAATAGGGTACCCCTTAATTTTCGGAAACTCCCAAGTCTGGATGGAGGAGAGCTCGTTTTTCTGAGACAATCGTTCGTCTGCATAAGAGGGTTATAACTCTGAATCTTAGGGCTCTACTTAAATAGTAACTAGGGTTATAATTAGGGTAACTATACTTATAACTACTTATAACCCCAATTAGGGTAATTACTTATAACCTTACTTACTAAGTCCCCTGCCCCTTCCAAGTAAGCTCTTCGGATTAAGGTCCCGTCCCGACTGCCGGGCAGTGGATTTGTCCCGCAAGCGGATCATGTAGCGTAGAAGCGGGATGCAACGGCAGAGAGAGCGCAGCTGCACTCTTCTTGTCCCGGCCCAAAGGGTCCTCTGTACCGATATAGTAGAATGTAGGGTTTCCGTATTATTAGGAACTACTATTGTGACTTAGCGAAGTATCCTCCATGACAGTACAAAGGACCCTTTGGGCGGGGCCGGATGATATCAGGACCGCAGCCTTTCAGCCTTTTCTTGTCTGGCTCCTCCAGCTCTGCACCGACCTCTCTCCGGTTTGCGAGGATTTCCAAGGTCCTAAACCCTAAACCCTAAAACCCTAAACCCTAAAACCCTAAACCCTAAACCCTGAACCCTAAACCCCAGACCCTAGCCTTCATCGATTCCCCAGAGCTGGCGTGTCCAAGGTCGAAGGTTCTGCTTCAGGCTCTAAGTAGAGTTTAGGGTTTAAGGATTAGGGTTAGTTTAGGGTTTAGGGATTTAGAGTTTAGGGTTTAAAGTTTATAGGGCTTAGGGATTCAGGGTTTCGGGTGTATGGTCGAATCCCACTTTACGCAAGCAGCAGTGGAGCTTTCGCTTAGCCAACACATGCCAAAGCTTCGAGACCTTCCGATGCTGGTGCCTGTCAGGCGCAGGTAACTTATGACAACTCATCCACAAAATCTGCCTCAATCCGATGCTACTCCTAGAGGGTCCTGAGTACCTATATGGTAGAATATGCTTTTCCTATGTATGGGAACTAGTATACTGATTTGGGACTGGGAAAGTCCCCCCCCATAGCAGTACCTCCTAAACCCCAGCTGCACTCGAATACTCCAAACACCCACTATCAAGGATCATAAGGGCTCTTTTCAAGGGCCATTGTGGAGCTCCTACCTAGGAACCTTTTGGGCCTGATATTTGGACCCGAGGAATGAAGCGCTTTGGATCCACGGCGCCCTCATCCCCTAAGACTCCAAGTATACAGACAGTACTTGGAGGTTCATGGGTAGTTATAAGTAGGGCAAGTCCCCTGTTGTGAGTTATAAGTAAAGTTACCCTACTTGTAACTCCACTTATAACTACCCATGGACCTCCAAGTACCTACTTGCGGGGGGGTCTAAAGTCTACAAAAAGTACCTACGAGTCTCAGGGATCTGAAGACCTTCCAAGCAATACTAAACCCTGAACCCTGAACCCTAATTCGGCCCTGATTTCAATCTCTCAAGCAATACTAAGCCCAAGGGTCCATGTACCCAAAGAGTTGATACGGGGCCAAAGTATATACTATTTGGATACATGGACCCTCAAACCCTAAACCCATATAGAGCCCGTTTTGGAAACCCATTAACGGAACCCTTAAAGGATCCAATATGGGGGACCCTAATATAGCACCCTAAATAGTAGGATCCTTATGGAAAGGACACCAAAACAAGGTACCCCTAATTTTCGGAAACTCTAAACCCTAAGCCCTTTATAGAGCCCGTATAGATCCCTTAAAGGAACCCTTATAGATCCCATTAAAGGTACCCCTAATTTTTGGAAACTCCCATTTGGGTACATGGACCCCTGAGGCCCTAAACCTGATTTAGACTCTACTACGGTTGATGATACAAATCCTGCACCCTAAACCCTAAACCCCTAAACCCCCATAAGAAGGAAGATACCATTATTCCCATAGTTTAGGGTCCTTAAGGTAATGCAGGATTTCTATCATCAACCGTAACACAACATCGACGACAGCCGCGCAACTTCAGGAAATCGACGACCTCCACCTTGGCTGACAGGCCCTTGCGTCAGAGTTTATGGCTTATAGGGGGTTTGGGGCTTGGGGGTTAGGGTTTTATTTAGGGTTTCATAGCTTAGCGGGTTTAAGGTTTTGGGAATTTGGGCGTTTTGGGTTTAGGGGGTTTAGGGTTTAGGGGTTCAGGGTTGCTTCTGGTGTGCTGTTATTACAAACTATTATGGGGAGTCGGGTTTGGGAACTTACGATGATATGTTGCTCTTCGCGTCGGGTCTTCGACACGATTCTCAGCTTCGACCGTTTGCTCAGAGAGAGCACTGTGTCTTGCGGATGAGACTCTCCGAACAAGTCGACGCAAGGCTTTGGCAAAAGCCTGCCGATTCAGCGTAGAGGCATGCGTGTCGCAGATGTAAACGGTCCCTAAATCCTGAACCCTAAACCATAAACCCTAAACCCTAGCCCAGCAATCCGAATGTATCAGGTGTGTCTTTGGGAGCCAGCACTGCTGAGGTCGGCTGCTCGTCTGGTAAAGTTTCAGACGTGGCCCGTGGCTATGGCTGGGTCAAGGCCACGCACATAATATAGGGGCCTCAATACTTGCCAATAGTGTGGTCCGGCGTGCCCTTGACCTTTTCTGCCCGCTTCCATGAGCCCCAGCTGTCCTCGCTCGACTCGGAGGATCGCACCTCCACCATGTTGTCGGCGTCCTGCGGCTGGCAACCTTTTCCACCCTTTCCCTTGCCCTTGTCGCTCTGGGGGACATATACCCATCCTGACGCGCCCTGTCCTCACCCAGAGGGTCCTAAGTACCGAAAACGTAGACATAGAGTGTAAGGCTTCTGGAGTGGGGTGTAGGGTTTAGGGTTTAGATGCACTGTATAGTACCATGTAGGGTTTCTCTAGCTAATGGTAGGACCTACGACTATTATTTTGGGAAGCTATCCCCCATAAGCAGTACCTAGGGACCTAGGACCCTGTGTGTCAGACTGAAGCCTTGCGCCTTACGTCATCCTGCAGCTTCCGCGGGGAAGCCCTAAGCATTGTGGTATCCTTAAGGGAGGGGGGTCCAAGGGGGGTATATAGCCTAGTGATCCCTAACTCTCCCTAGTACTCCCTAAGGTTCCCCTAAGGATTCCTTGTACCCTCCCCCCTTGAACCACCCCCCTTTAAGGATCCTATAATAAACACTTCTGAAACCCTGAGCCCCAGACCCGAATCCTTCCAGGAGCACTGACCCTCTAGCAAAAAAACCCTAGGGGGTCCATGTACCCAAATGGTATATACTTTGGCCTTATAATACTGGGCCCAATGTATTTACTATGAAATAGTAGGATCCTTGTAATAAGGACACCAAAATGACGTACCCCCTTGTTTTCGGAAACTCCCATGTACTAGTTAGCTACATCGACCCTTAGTGAAACGTCCGCTTGAACTTCGAAAGCCCTGGGTCGGGTTTAGGGCGTAGGAGATCTAGTTGTGATTGCAGGTCCGGAATCCATTCAGGGTTTAGGGTTTGTGGATTAGGGTGTAGGGTTTAGGGATTGCAGCTTCGGAACCCTTTCAGGAATGACCTACTGTTCCTCTGACTCAGGGCCCTGAAAAGCTCTAGGTTCCTCATTCTCTTGTGGGCTGTTTACCCGTACTAACCCAAACACGCCAACTTTTTTAAGGCTATGCACCCCCCCTAAACCCTAAACCCTAACCCCCCCAAAAGGGTAGCTATGAACTTCGCTACTCAGTTTTGAGGTCTGAGATTCGGATCTTCTGCTGTGGGGTTGCAGGGCCTACCTGTGGGTCCAAGAACCTTTTACAGGATCATGGGACTTAGTATATAAGGTTGTAAGTACCTTAAGTGGGGTTATAAGTAGGTATAAGTATAGTTACCCTAATTATAACCCTAGTTACTAAGTCCCATGATCCTTTAAGTAGCTACCTAGCATTTTGAGGAGTGAGGGTTTAGAGTTTAGGTTAGACTTCGAGGGAGCCATAACTCCCATGCACTGTCGCTCAGAACGAAACTGAGTGAAAGCCCTTTCTTAAACTGCCAACCCTAACCCTATCCCCTAACCTTATTGTTTGTGGTAGGGGAGCGATTCAGGGCTTGGTGGGGGGTTGTCTCGAACGGGGCCTAGGGGGGATGATACCCCACCATCCAGAAACTCCAAAACCCATAATTATGGAATACACCTTATAGTTCTTATCAAGGTTCCTGTCATAGTTTGAGGTATCTTCCTTAAACCAAGGGGTTTTGGAATTTTTAGGTACTTACAAGCAGTCTCTTTCTGACAATCTCCAGGGCATCCTCATTAAGAACATGAAACTTGCTGAACAATCATGGCAACAAGACCGTGCGCAGCGTGCTACTTAACTCACACGTCTACCTTACAAGCCCACAGTAGGTTCACCAGTAACCACATAACAATAGTCGTGCCCTTTTCTCCACAGGGTCTGGGGGTAATACTGGGACACCCCCCGACACTCAAAGCCCCCACTGTGCTGTAATATATAGGGTGCTGTGAGTTCCTCAAACCCAAGCCAGAATCCCTCATGATCCTATGACAGAGGTCGTTTCGTCTTTCATACTGGGTATTTGGGTTATGACAAGCTTTAGAGGCGGAGCCAAGAGCTACTGCCTGAACAAAGCGAGTACAGCCCTTAGATCATACAAGGTCGCCAACTCTTGTTTGGCACCATCGCAGCCAGCCACGTCTGCGAACTTGACCTGCGTTGATGTTAAGTTTTGGGGCCTATAGAGCTCTTGGGGTCAACATAAGGCTTACATCAAGTTTCGCACGGCTTGGTGTCCGGGGGTTTGGGTTTCAGATGTATTGTAACGTTCAAAGCTTAGGTTTCACGGGATTGGCATGTAATGTCTAGGGCCTCGCGGCTTAGATTTTTGTGGAGAAGCTTTATATGGGTAGCTCTCTGAATGAAGGTCCCCTTTCAGGTCCCCAAGATAGTATGGGGCACCCTTATAAAAGGACCCCAAAAGGGAGCCTAACTTAGAGAACTACCCAACGTTTCGGCACTATTGGACAGTGTTTAGGTTGCAAGTGCTTTCTAGGTCCGGGGCTAAGGGCTTTGGGATTTAGGGCATAGCACTTACGGGTCCGGGGCTAGGAGTTTGTTTACATGCAATTAGAGGTGAGAGTCCCTATGCAACTACAGCAGGCCATTGATATCAGTGAGTCCTGGGGTTTATGTTCCAGTATACTCCCCGTTGCGCAACCACTTGCAGGTCTTGCCTGCAGTCACTTGCTTACGGAGATGGCCTGTGCGCAAGAGCCTTTGCATGCCTTCCGACACTCGGAAAACTTCAGCATCCATCAACCAATGTAGGGGCGGGAATAAGCAACAGTGTATATTTTGGGCAAGTTCGTATAGCCATATGAAAGAAACCGAAAAGAATTGGTATCACTGACTATGCAAGCGCTAAAACTCATCGTCATGCACTTCCCAAGCTAAGCAATGTCGAGCTACAGGTACTGCTATCCGCTGTCCTGAACTCCACGGTGAACGTAACCCAGAAGCCGATTTCCAAAACCCCAAACCCTCCAGTGCTTTGGGAGCCGTAACGAAAAACTCTCTTCTTCAACAATCGGGCCCAAGACAGTTCAACCTCTCAAAGATGCACCAAATATCCGTTCAAAGTTCTCCCATTCGTTATCTAAGGAAATGGGGAGCCCACCTTCGTGTCGCCGTCCTTGATGATTCTGGCCTTGCAATGACTAGACCCAAGAGCAACCTAGGAATAAAAAGGGTGCCCTTTTTTGCTTATAAGGGAACCTGAACACTAAACAAGGGAATAAGGGCCTACTCTAGGTCCTAGACAAGAGCCCTTATAGATCCCTTTAAAAGGAACCCTTATAGATCCCTTTAAAAGAAACCCTTATAGATCCCTTAAAAAGGAACCCCTCGGTCAAGGCTTGGGCTGAGGGCTTCAGTTTCCACGGAAAGTTTGGTTCCGGGCCCGAAACCTCGCGCCTTTTCCTTATGGAATCCGTATAGATCCCTTTAAAGGGCCCCCAATCACCCTACAGTAGAAGCCCAAAAGTTGAAAAAACCCCAGAGCCTCCATCCTGAAGAGTCATGCAAAGGGAATCCCAGCACTATTTGGCCTTAATCCTGTTTCCAACTTTATGGGGTTTACTGTACCCTAAACCCTAAACCCTAAACCCTAAACTGTAAACCCCAACACGACAAAACCTTTAAACGCCCAGGAGTCTACGTGACTCTCGCTCAGACTGACCACTTTTATTCGATGATAGATAGGGCCCTTTGATAAGAGACGAAACAAGTGGTACCACTGCGACCGCTATGATAATCATCATAAACTCATGGATCAAGACTTCTTGCCACCTCTGGGCCTCGGGATATCGTTTGGAGTTTATGAGAGGCCCCACTTCTGCAGTTACTGTTGGCGAATAGAACATCCGCATAATAACTCTAAGCCCTGACCCCAAAGCTCCAAACCCTCACACAATAACCCGCAGGTCCGAATGCAGAATCCTAGGAACTGCATATCCTGAGTTCTTAGAAAAGGAACACTATTTTTAAGTTGCCATAATAGGGATCTGTAGTAAATCTTGTTGTCCTAAGTCTGGTGACTTAAAATTAAATCCTTTGACCCTTACGAGAACCCTTATAGATCCCTTAAAAGAACCCTCGTAGATACCTAAAAGGAACCCTGATAGATCCCTTAAAGGAAACCTTATACATTTAAGTGCATCCCTCGATGGCTTCCTGCTTCCAAATATGACGGCAGCCTCAAAGTTCGGGGTTTTGGGAGGCTTTGGGAGCTGCAGGGTTAGGATAATTTAGGCTTGAGGGCTCCGGGTTTGGCGCCCGAAGGTCTCCGAGAGGCAACAGCCGGGACAGCAAGGCACATATGGCCCCGTCGCGGAAAAGACTCCCACCACTTCTGCCCGCATCCGTCGCGGCCGATCTCGACCCCATGCTGTAGCTCTTGGTGTAGCCACCGAACTGCACCGCCGCATCAGGAGGCATTCACCTGCTCTTTGAAGTTCAGGATTTCCTGCAGGTCTGCGACTCTGCGATCTCCTGGTCCCTCTTTGTGACGTCCTTCCTGAGCCTGTTGCCTTCGCACTGAAGCGGCGACTCAATAAAGACCGGAGTGGGCTGGAATGAGCTCACAGCTTTCTTCGGGGCCATTGCAAGGTAGTCTGGTTTGGACCTCAAGCAACGCGCGTGAGTGTCTGAATGAGCTCATTCTCTCCTCTTACGCAAAGCCTGACTGCCGCGTTGGTTGTGGCTACAGGGGTGGGGCAGGTGGGGTAGGTGGGGTACGTGGGGTAATTAGGTGGGCTGGGTGGGGCCAGTGGGAAAAGCACAAGGTTACATCTACGAGAAACACAGTTAATTACATCTAAGAAAATGAAAAACCTTAACTAAGCCTGTTACCCGCACAGACACACACACACACACAGAAACACAACACCATACTTACAAGACACAGCCTAAAAGCGTAACATAAACACCCTAATCCCTAAACGCCTAAACACCTAAACCCCTGCAGTAGAAGGTCAAAAGTTGGAAACCCAATGGCCTTAATCCCTAAGAGCAAAGTATAGGGAATCCCAGCACTATTTGGCCTTCATCCGGATTCCAACTTTATGGGGTCTACTGTACTTGGAGGATCGGGGGACTTAGTAACTGGTTATTTTAGGGACTTATAAGTACCGTAACCCCAATTAGGGTCCCTTTTAGTGTACTTATGAGTCTACTTACTACCTACTTACTAAGTCCCCCGACCCTCCAAGTAACCTCTAAACCCTCGCTAGTCCCTAGATAACCCCTATATAGCCCCTATAGAATCCCTATATAAGTCCCTATATAATCCCTATATCATCCCTATATAACCCCTATACTTATTTGGGGTTATCAGTAGTTATAAGTATAGTTACCTCAAATATAACCCTAGTTACTAAGTCCCATGATCCTTTAAGTAGACCCTAAACCCTAAGCCTTATAGATCCCTTTAAGGAACCCCTATAGATCCCTTTAAAGGTAACCTCTAAACCCTCGCAACACAAAGGCCAGGGAGCCTTGGACTTGCCAAGCTCAAAAGGATTCCCCCCGGGGCCCCCGGGTCCGGCGGGTCCTCCCATGCCGGCTCCTGACAGCGTTCTTTTGGGTTTAAGGGTTCTTTTTTTGGGGTTTAAGGGTTCTGTTTGGTTCTTTTTTTTGGGTTTAAGGGTTCTTTTTTTGGGTTTAAGGGTTCTTTTTTTTGGAAGGGTTCTTTTTTTTGGTTTAAGGGTTTTTTTTTGGTTTAAGGGTTCTTTTTTGGGTGGTTTAAGGGTTCTTTTTTTGGGTTTAAGTGTTCTTTTTTTTGGGTTTAAGGGTTCTTTTTTTTGGTGTTCAAGGGGTTCTTTTTTTTGGTTTAAGGATTTTTTTTGTTTTGGTGTTTATTTTTTTTTTGGTTTAAGGGTTCTTTTTGTTGGTTTAAGGGTTTTGTTGTTGGTTTAAGGGTTCTTTTTTTGGTTTAAGAGTTCCTTTTTTTGTGGTTTAAGGGTTCTTTTTTTGGGTTTAAGGGTTCTTTTTTGGGTTTAAGGGTTCTTTTTTTTGGGTCTAAGGGTTCTTTTTTTGGTGGGTTTAAAGGTTTTTTTTGGTGTTTAAGGGTTCTTTTTTTTGGTTTAAGATTTGTTTTTTTGGTTTAAGGGTTCTTTTTTTGGGTTTAAGGGTTCTTTTTTTGGATTTAAGGGTTCTTTTTTTTGGGTTTAAGGGTTCTTGTTTTTTGGGTTTAAGGGTTATTTTTTTGGGTTTAAGGGTTCTTGTTTTTTTGGTTTAAGGGTTCTTTTTTTGGGTTTAAGGGTTCTTTTTTTTGGATTTAAGGGTTCTTTTTTTGGGTTTAAGGGTTCTTGTTTTTTGGGTTTAAGGGTTATTTTTTGGGTTTAAGGGTTCTTTTTTTTGGTTTAAGTGTTTTTTTTTTGGGGGTTTAAGGGTTATTTTTTTTGGTTTAAGGGTCCTTTTTTTGGTGGTTTAAGGGTTCAGGATTTAGGGTTTGGAGGTTTAAGGTTTAGGGTTTAAGGTTTCGGCTCAAGGTTTAGGGTCCAGGGCTTGGGGTTCAGGCTCTAGGATCATTGAAAAGGTCCGAATACCGGAGGACTTCGCGGTTACGGTATATGGGTATAGGATCCTACAACCGATAACACCGAAATAATTGTCCAGAGACAGGTTCCGCAATTCAGGGTCTTAGGTCTGTGGCATTGAAGGCCTCTACATTGAGGGGTCAGGATGATTTCAGATTCAGTGCCTATGGGGGATAAAGCTTGCGAGCCCTCGCTAACCAGGGCTTTGAAGCAACCAGGAAGGAAAACGCATACACCTGTATTTCCCGAAGCGTCCGTGGACCCGAATCGTATATATTTCGGCCTTGAAGTACTCCATGTAAAAGTACTTCAGGCCAAAAGTATAGATATATGGGTACATGGACCCATAGGGTTTCAGAATGCAAGTCCCACTACAGTAGAAGCCAGAAAGTTGGAATATCATTATCGTAACCCTTTAAGGTAAATTATAGGGGATCCTACCCTTAATCCATATTCCAACTTTCTGGAGTTCCCTTTAATACCTCTAGCAAAGTATGGTACTCTAGAACCCGGTCGCGGAACGACGGCGGCTCGCCGGTCACCTTAATCCAACAAGCGCTTATAAATGCCACCAAAACCAGAAAAGCAGCCACATCCCGAAGAGTCCCAAGTACCTATATGATAGCCTGATAGTATGTAGAGTTTCTATAGTTGGAAATCCTATCCTGATCTGGGAGTCTACCCACCAATAACGGTACCCAGGACCCTTCGGCCATTTACCATGAAACATGAAACCTTAACAACCCCTTCAATCGCAACAG
This sequence comes from Symbiodinium sp. CCMP2592, assembly GCA_905221615.1. Lineage (NCBI taxonomy): Eukaryota > Dinophyceae > Suessiales > Symbiodiniaceae > Symbiodinium > Symbiodinium sp. CCMP2592. The sequence continues at coordinate 356,073 of CAJNDT010005907.1, read as the reverse complement.
CTTCGGCCCTAAGCCCTAGTGTCCTGCTATGATCCGCATGCAATAAAGGCCATCCTTAACCCTGAAGAACCTACCTTTTTAAGGACTTATATAAAGAAATCATATTAGGGAACCCTAAAAAGGTAGGTTCCTTAGGGTCCAGGATAAGGTTAAACCTTTGAAGTAGGCCTTGACAGCCTAACATCCAACACCCCACCAAATCAAAGGCTAAACCCGACCTGGGTTTAGGGTTTAGGGCTTAGGGTTTAGGGTTTAGGGTGACCCTTCTAATCCCGGGACCCTATTTGCACACCCTATAGAACCTAAACCCTCAATGAATGCCCTAAACGGTTTAGGGTTTAGGGTTCCCAAGAGCCCGGATTAAGGCCCGCCGGGAGCAGTCAAACAACTCACGTTCGACGTGGAAGCGGGGAGCGACAATGTCAGTAAGCTCTCCAAGCATTTGGGGGTTTCCGAAAATAGGGGACCCTACTATAGTACCCTAAATAGTAGGAGCCTTATTATAAGGACCCCAAACTAAGGTACCCCTAATTTTCGGCAACTCCCATTTGTAGTTGTCCAGCTCTATGAAAAACACCGGCGCGTGCCTTCGCTATATGATCACCAACGTAGGTTCTTCTGCATAACTAGGAGAGTGACAAAATCAGTCGACCTAATTGTTCAGGGCAAGCAGGCTGCTTGAGCCACAACCCAGACCTTGCAAAATCCCTTAATTAAGGAATATACCGTAGGTCATATTAGGGGTCCTAGTGTATATTCCCTAATTAAGGGATTTTGCAAACTCTGGGTACACGACTTCACTACTTGATTCCTGCAGAGCGGACGCCGCCAGCTCCGAAAGCTGCGTCCACTGCCGTCGAGATCTAAATTGAGGGGGGCGCCTTTAAGCGCCAGGATTGGATGCAATGCTGGGTTCTTGCTAAGGAACTTAATTTAATTAAGTTACCATAATAAGGAAACCCTATTATTTACGATAGATCCCTATTATGGTAACTTAAATTAAGTTCCTTAACAAGAACCCAGAATGGCATCGACTCTTGCATCTGCCCAAAGGCCCTGGGCCAACGATCTTAGATGCAGGATTGCCACCTGGATCAGCGGCAGCGTCACAATAATCCTAAACACTAAGTATAACCCTAAACACAGCAGTTCCCAAAACCCTGAACCCCAAACCCTCTCACACCCTAATTACCCAACCCCACGTGGAGCCTCCGAAGAGGAAGAGCAGACCCGCGATGAGCCAGGCGATGGGACCCGCGAAGCGCGCGAGGAAGTCCTCGGTTTAGGGTTATACCCACCAGTAAGGACCGAAAGGGTTCCTTATAGGTTTTATAGGGATTCTAAAGGGGTTTAAAGATTTCTTTAAGGGTCCCTTTAAAGGGATCTATAAGGATTCTATTTTGGTATAGGGTTTCTTGGAGGTTCAAGGGTAATTATAAGTGGGGGGTTGTAACTGTATTTACAACTCATATAAGGGAACTTATAACCCTACATATAACTACCAATGAACCTCCCACAAAGGACCGAAAGGGCTCCATTAAAGGGCCATTGGGGGGTCCCGGTAGCACTAAGGGTTTAAGGAAATTCTCGGCTTTGGGCGTGAGGCGGGGTTTAGGGCTGAGGGTATAGGGTTTAGGGCAAAGTTTGGTTCAGGGTCTACGTGTAGGGTTCAAGGCAGGGTTTGGGGGGGGCTTAGGGTTGCTCTCATGGGTGTTTATCGTAGGTTGCAAGGCTTTTCTCTGGCTTTAGAAGGATCCTATGGGGGTTAAGGGTGGTCAGACTTTAGGGGATATTGCGAGGTTTTTGACTCTGCCTTGCCTTGAACCCTACGACCCGAAATCCGAAATCCCATGTAGCACCGAACGGAGCACTGCAACCGAAACCCCACGAATGCGTAAGGCGTAAGCATACCTTTTGGAACGGCAACGAGAAGATCACCTATGAGCCAACTGGAAGAAGCTCCGGTAAGCCAACCACGGATTATGCGCTTGGAAAGTTGCTTAGGGTTTAAGATAAACCTAAACAACCCATCACAGCGCCGAAACCCTAAACTGCAATGGGGTTTAGGTGTAAGGGGCTGTGAAAGTCAGCAGGCCGGTGCAGACGTCTAGACTCAGATGAGAGAGCATAGAGAACGTGCCAAGAGATATACTGCGTTGTGCGCCGGCACAAGAATGGATATCGTTGACTGTCTTCTTCATCAACGGCGCCCCCAAAAGCTCATCCTGTCAAAAGTAGGCCAAGAATATACGGGAATAAAATGTAAAGTTCTCACACTAGTATGCCAATGGTGCAGGCCCTGAACCCTAAACCCTCTGTTTAAATTGAACTGTCTTTCTTCTCCAAGCATCCAGAGGCCCGCCCTGGTTAGCTCCAGGAGTTTGCATCACCACGTCCACCTCGTAAGGGTATGTGTGTAGATAATGTATGAATGTACATACATAACATGTGTTTATAAGCGTCTGCAAATACAAAAATATCTATATACGCATGTACACATTAGATGTGTTTACAAATATATATATATATATATATATATAGACTGATATTTATAGTATGGATGGGGGCTTGTGCTTCAGAATCATCCGAGCCCATTAGCACCTTCTTCCAAAAGGGCCGAGGTGTTCGATGTGCTCAGGAGCACAGCCCTCCTATATAAAACGACATACGGTTGATGATAGAAATCCTGCATTACCTTAAGGACCCTAAACTATGGGAATTATGGTATCTTCCTTATTATGGGTGATGCAGGATTTATATCATCAACCGTATGGGAGTGTCCGCAAATGGGAGACACTGATATTATAGTTCCCTAGACAGTAGGATCCTTATTGTAAGGACCCGAACATGAGGAGACACCTATATAGTACCCTAAACAGTAGGATCCTTATGGTAAGGACCCAGAAATGAAGTACCCCTGATTTTCGGAAACTCCCACCAAAAGGAGCCTCATAGCTACAAGAGGGCTGCAGGCTCTCGGGCTTGGGCTTTACTTATAGGATCATGGGACTTAGTAACTAGGGTTATAATTAGGGTAACTATACTTATAACCACTTATATCCCCAATTATTTATAACCTTACTTACTAAGTCCCATGATCCTCCAAGTAAGTTTGCGCTTCACCATGGTTTGGAGTCGTTGCATCAAAGGGGAAAAGGAGGGACCCTTAATGGGGACCCCTACCCTATAATGGGCTAGATAATGGGTATATAATAGCTATATGCCGGGTATATCCCCAGGGGTCCTTATTAAGGGTCCCTCCTTTTCCCCTTGGAACCATGGTTTGGGGTCGTTACAGGGCTTTCGAGGCGGTTAAGCCTAGAGTGTGCTCCGGTTGATAATATAAATCCTGCACCACCCATCAAATGAGGAATATACCATAGTTCACATAGTTTAGGATCATTAAGGTACCCTAAGGCCCCAAAGTAGTTCCTTTTGGGGTTCATATACAGAAACCCATAAGGTAATCCCAAGAAGGAACTACTTTGGGCCTATGGCTACTGCAAGATTTATATCATCAACAGTCCTGCTTTCCAGCGGCTCACGTCTTCAGGGTTTTCGGCCTCGTCTTCCCGGGGATTCCCTCCATCTTTTGGAGCTAAGCTTGGCTGTGTAAGTACTGCGGGGTCCCACGGTGAGGTTACAAGTACCTGCCTTGGGTTGTTTTTCTTTGGAAGTGTGAGAGGGGTGGCCGAACTTATACAGCTACTGAGTCTATAGTCCCCCCTTATCTTGGGTTGCATATGAACAACATGAAACAATAATTCCCAAGAGGAAAAGGAGGGACCCTTGATGGGGATCCCTAGGTATCTACCCTTAGTATAGCTATTATATACCCATTATATAGCCCATTATAGGCTAGGGGTCCCCCTTAAGGGTCCCTATAATGGGCTATATAATGGGTTTTTAATAGCTATATTAAGGGTGGATAATTCCTAAGGAGACTCTAGGAGTCGCGTTTGGGGCTCCTGTGATGTCCATGGGCTTTAATTTCGGGCTCGACTCGGTGGTGATGAGAAAGGAGTCTGCCGGATTAACGCAGGGCCCTCCTCCATTATGGATTAGGGCTTCGGAGGCATAATATGTATAAGCTTTGGAAGGCTATAAGGGAATACTACTACTACTGCTGCTGCTGCTGCTGCTACTACTATTATAGTTGTTCCGGCCCCTATATTATACTTTCCAAGGCCCTTTTATAGATTCTGTTTGCGACAAGGACCCGAATACCCGAAAGACCTAAACTCCTGTGCTAGAAACCTACCATGCCAGTAGTATCCATCATGGGAGCCCTGGCACGGGTAAGTGGGGTGAGGATTCGGCAGCAAAGGCGTACTGTAAGGGCCATCACGACGCTCAATAGGGTCTTGGGTGGATCTGATAGCATGGTGATATGGGGACTATAGCTACTACAACTAAGGAGATCTCGTTTCAAATCAGTCCGACAACTGTATTCTAGTGTTGGACAATAAGCTACTACAATCAAGGAAAGCCTTTTTCATTAGAGATTATTAGTATTCTTAGAAAATCTTAGAAATATCACTATTATCAGTATATTATGAGTACTATGAGAAAATATTAGCATTGTTCGTTGGTATTTCTTAGCAGTATTTGCATGATTTAAGTGTTGGGGGCTCGCCCGGTGGGGAGCCTGCCTTCTTCTGCGCGAGGGTGTTGAACAACTGATCCTCAATCCTCGTTGCTGAAGGCAGGGTTTAGGGGTTTAGGGGTTTAAGGTTTAGGGTCCCGTTGCTGAAGGCACGGTTTAGGGTTTTGGGCTTAATTACCTCGGCCCTCAAGAACCTACATTTGTAAGGTTCCTTAATATGATTTCTTTATATATAAGTCCCTCGAAAGGTAGGTTTTTTGGGGTCAAGGTGGTGTCCCTGCGGACAAGGTGCTGCGCGTTGGGGATCAAGTTCACCTCTTTGCGAGCGCCATCCTTGCAGGGTGCAACCAGCTACTCCAACACCCCTTAGCTTAAAGGTTTAGGGCTTTATAATTAGGGTTGGGAATGTAGCCACTAGTCATTGGATGCCATCAAATACTCAATGGTTTAGGGCTTCAGGGTGGGGAATTCTAGCCTGAAGTATAGACCCAGGATCTTTGTAAGTCGAGCGACATTGAACTAACGGACTCGGAGCCTCCGGGAAATCGTGCTTTAGGTTGCATCGACGGTTGAGAGTAGGAAGTCTGGGGTCTGGGGCATCAAGCTTGTCTAAGGTAAAGGCCTCAACACTTAGAATTGGGCTTGAGGGTATTAGTATACAATAACTACAAGGAAGCGCCCTCAAAACCCTATTCTGATTACTCAAGCTTACATAAAGAAGGATATCGGTTGTGATCTCTGATGTTGGGGTATCTGGCTGTAGTCAGCAACAGCAATAAGACTTGCTCCTCCTTCTCCTGCTGCTGCTTCTACGAGTATTTTCTACTTCTGCAGGAGAGGGCGATCACGTGATGTAAGCGTGGAGCACACGCATAATTAGGAAGGGGTGTTCTCAAGTCATGAGGCTTCCTCTATCAAAGCCTGCTGCCTTCGGCTTTACGGTGGCGTCTGGGGTTTAGGGGTTTAGGGTTTAGGGTAATTTTAGAATCTAGCTTTCTACTCAGAACTGCAAAGGGCTTCCTGGGATATTCTCTTCTCTGACTCTGCACGTGCTTCTTTTCCACGGCCTTGGGGCATACTGCTTGGGAATAGGGCGATTAGGGTAAGCCCGCATGTGATGCCCAGGGAGAAGTTCTCGATTCCACACACTCGAACTTGCTTAGACTTGGACTCCTGCTAAGAAACCGACGGCCACTTAACTTCGGCGGCGACCGTGCCTGATCCAAGATCCCAGTCTTCGCCGCGGGGGTCATCTTTAGGAAGCACTGTGGGAACTTCAGCGGGAAAAGCCATCATTGAAACCAGCATAAGATTCTGCTGTCTATACACCCGAAACCTATAGACCTAAGCACGTGGACCCTTACATCATTAGCCCTGAACCTTCAAGACCCTGAACCTAAAGCCGCAAAGCCCAAAACCCTGAACCTCACGACACTCCCATAACCCTACCCTACAACCCTTGTACTTATATAACCTCCTCAACGCAGCATCCTAAACCCTAAAACCCTATACCCCAAAATCGAAGGACTTCACATGATTAAAGTACAAGCCAGAAAGTTGGAATATGATTATCCTAAACCCTTTATGGTAAATTATAAGGTATCGTACCCTGAAACCATATTCCAACTTTCTGGAGTTCCGTTTAAGGGTAAACCACAACTCTGACACCCGTAAGCTAGAAGGGCTTCACAGGCTGGGAGTACACATTACAGCAGGTCAGGGTTAAAATCTCGGGTCTACTTGGAGGATCATGGGACCTTGTTTGGGGTTATACGTAGTAGCCGGGCCGCTCCTTATACTTGGAGGATCATGGGACTTAGTAAATAAGGTTATAAGTACTTTAATCGGGGTTACAAGTAGTTATAAGTATAGTTGCCCTAATTATAACCCTAGGTACTAAGTCCCATGATCCTTTAAGTAGACCCTAAACCCTAAACCCCATAGATCCCTGTAAGGAACCCCTATAGATCCCTTTAAAGGACCCTTCAAGGAACCCTAGGCACTAAGTCCCATGATCCTTTGAGCAAAAGTCTTGGGCTTAGAGTTAGGCTCAGGCCTGAAGTTCCAGGCTTGAAGGTTCAGGGTTTGGGGGTTTATAGGGGTTTAGGGGTTTAGGGGTTAAGGGTTTACGGTTTTAAGGGTTAGGGTTTACGGGTTTAGGGGTTTAGGGGTTAGGGGTTTAGGGGTTAGGGATTGGGGGTTTCGGGGTTTAGGGTTTATAGTGAACCCCAGAAAGTTGGAACATGGATTTAGGATGATTAAGGCTGGGATCCTGTATACTTTACCTTAAGGGTATGAGGGCAATGATGTTCCAACTTTCTGGCTTCTACTATAGGCGTTTTGGAAGATCTTGTCTTGCACAAGTCAAGCATGGAATATGGCACTGCGACGTAAGAGGCAGCCACATGAGCGGAGTTTCAACATCTGGGGTACCTTGTTGAAACGTCCTTGCAACAAGGATCCTAGTCTGACTATGTAGGGGGTTTTGTTTCGGTCCCTATTTTCTGAAACGCAGTGCTCCCAGGCGGGTGGTCCTTGGTGGTGTACTGCGCGGAGAGCTGATCGTCCTCGACTGCTTGCATTCATCAGCAGACGCTGTAGCACCCGCATCCTATGCTTGATCTGATAACAATCTTTACGGGGGAACCCTTGCAGTAAGAGGAACCCTTCCAGATCCCTTTCAAGATCTTTTACATCCCTGAGAAGGAGGGAAATGCGGCCCGAACTTTTATAGATATCCCAGACCCCCAAAGAGCGTTATTGGCTACCGCGATATGCTTACTTGGAAGATCATGGGACTTAGTAAGTAAGGTTATAGGTACCTTAATTGGGGTTATAAGTAGTCATAAGTATAGTTACCCTAATTATAACCCTAGTTACTAAGTCCCATGATCCTTTAAGTAGCGGGCACGGAGGAGCATTGTGGCCTTTAGAGAGCTGGATACGCCTTTTGCTGCTGAAGATTCTGCAAACTGTCGGGGGCGTCTTGACCCAGAGAGCCCAATACCCCTTAATTAAGGAATACAGCTTATAAATCATAATATGAAGCCCTATATAAGTTAAGCCGTTAAGCCATAGTCCTTAATTAAGAGGTATTGGGCTCTCTGGGGAGTTTCCTGGGCTCTTCGGTTCATGACTGCACTTGTCCTTATTGGACCAAACTTGCGTAGTGAACACATAAGAATTCATGCATAAAGTTCGACGTAATGTTTCTTCTGGCCCTAGAACTGAGAATACATGAACACATACCAGGAACAAAATACCCATTCATCACATACTCCGCTAAACATAACTACTATCCAAAGCCCAAGTACCTAATTATTGGGTCCTCTGCACCCTTAGGGAATCAACGAAACACAAACTGCGAGAAGACACTGGCCTGGACTCGGACCATTTCGACATCTCCGCGGTTGACGGACTCCATGAAATCGGAGTAGTTGACCTTGTCTGCTTGATCGAAGGGTCAGGGCCAGTTGATAAGAGGGGGTACAAGCCGGGTGTACATTTATCTCAAGTATATGCTGTGTACATGCCTGTTTGTAGGTATAGACTGACAAGCGTATCATGTCATTATACGTACCTATGTGGGAGTTTCCGAAAATAGGGGACCCTAATATGGTACCCTAAAGAGTAGGATCCTTATTATAAGGACCCGAAAAATAAGGTACCCCGAATTTTCGGAAACTCCCATGTAAGTGATTTCTCCTCGAACCGTATGGCTGGCCAGACTTTCTTAGGATGTTTCGAGGGCTTTGCTGAAGGGAGTACTTCAAGGCTTAGGCCAGTGGAAGCATCTCTTCGAGCACTTACGGAAAAGTGTAGTCTTGCTTTGTACTGTCACATATGGGTGGTTGTCAAAATTAGGGTCCCTTTTTGGGTACCCTAAATATTAGGTGCCGTATTATAAGAAGGACCCAAAAAGGGACTCTAATTTTGACAACCACCCACTTTGATTGAAGGAACAGCACGTTTGAACCGGATCACAATGGAATGCTGTGGCGCGGCCCCAAGGCGTCAGGAACCTACAAACCTAATTTAGGGGTCTTGATTTTTTAGATCGAATAGGGTTTTGGGGCCTATTATACGAAAATTGCAACAAGGAGCCCCTCAAGTAGTTTTGGTAATTATCTATGCTCTTATATTACCTTCGAGAGCACTGTCTACGCACCATCTAGCGATTAGGTTTCGTCGTGTCCATTACACCCTGACACCTAAGCCCCAAACTCTAATTTCTACGCCAACGGCCCCAAAACCTGACGCCTCAAACCCAAATACCTGACTGACAGATCGCTCAAAGGTCCACTAGCATCCCCATGGACATGGGAATAAACACTGCTCCCTTTCGGTTTAGGTTTTTTTTTTTTCTTTTTATTTTTGTCCTTAGGGTTCAGGGCGTAGGGTACTTAGTACTTCTTAAAAAAGGCAAAAAAGGCCCACTGGGACACCTTGTCTATTCTAGTCGAAATCCTCGAGCAATAAACGCGGAACCAGGGCAGCCAAAGGCACTACATCTGCTGCAAAGGCCGGCTGCAGGGTAACGCTGAAGGTCAGCCTGTAGGCACGCTCTTTCTAGGGTTTAGGGTTCGGGGATTAAGGTATGTTAGGGTGTAGGGTTTAGGATGCAGGGTTGTGGGCTCACAAGTATTCCCATGAGAGGGTTTATGAGGCTCAGAGATGCTGTTCCTTTGTGTTGGTGGTTCCATTCAGGAATTACTACTGGATATACCATGAAGATCTAGCATATCCCGCTCTTGCACAGGTTCCCATGAGTTCTGTATACAGGTCTGTATATCAATGCCTCAGGTTTTAAGTGACAACTCCCACCCTAAACCCTTAACCGCCAAGCCGTTATCATCAATATTCAGGAAGACCCCTATAGTTACAGGCCGAAACCCTACACCCTGAACCCTAAGTCCTAATGGCTCAGAGAGCCCTTGACATTTAGACGCCTAAGCCCTCAAGCCCCAAGCTATGAAACCCAACCCCTAAACCTAAAAACTCTAAACCCCAAAATCCGAAATCCCTAAACGATGAAACCGCAACCCTAAACACCAAAATACAAAACATCCTAAACCCGAGCAATTGAAACTCACCCCTGACACCCCTGAGTCCCAAACTATGAAACCTAAGCCCCAATGGCTAAATGAAATATAAACCCTAAACCAACGAAAGCGAGGCGGCAGAAGCGATGCTGCCGCGCCAGCTGCCCACTTCAGCCTCGGACGGAGATGCTGAGGAGACTCTATACCCAAAGGGTGCTGCGTACTAAAGGGTCCCTTTAAAGGAATCCTTACTGGGTTCTATAACCCTAAGGGTGCATGTACCTACATAGTAGATATATTGGCCTTAAAGTACTCCCTATATGGGTACATTGGGCCCAAAGTATATACTATTTGGGCACATGGACCCTTAGGAATAAGGGATCTATAATTGGCTGCTATATTGCGCCCACGAGGTCCTGGGTACTGTTATGGGGGATACTTCCCAAAGCATAGCGGTAATTCCTGCTTTAAGACCTTTTCAACTTCTCATGGAAAGAATCCTGCGCTACCTTAAGTGCATGAAACTGTGCGAAATATGGGATGGCTTATGGCTTGTAAGGATCCCAATAAATCTTGGGGGTCGAGGTGATGGGCTTTATAGGGATAGGGCCCTAAACCCTAAATCTCTCTGTTAAGGGGTGCTTACTTACGATAAAGCCGGCGTATTCCTCCCCAGAGTGGCTGCTTGTCGGCACTGCCGGCGAGCGCCTCATTGGCGCCGCTAACTACCTGCTGGCAGGGTCGGATCCGAAGTGTTCAGGGGAGTTTCCGAGAAATAGGGGTGCCTCTAGAGGGATCCTTTACGGGTTCCTTAAAGGGATCTAAAGGCTTTAGGGTTTAGGGCGTAGGGTTTAGGGCGTGGGGTTTAATGTAGGAACGTGATTAAGAAAGCATGGGCCTATAACCCCAAGATGGTAGGGTTGATGTAAGGAACCCGAATAAAGGCCCAAGGTTTCTTAATCAGGTTCCTATATTGGGGGTGAATATAAATCCCAGGGACTCCAGGAAACCCTGTATTAAGGAAGAGACCTTCTGAGTCTTATTAGGGTTTTTATCGAAGGTTGACCAAGACCCCGTGTGCCCTCTAATGGAGCCCTTATGGTAATGCAAAGTGGGTAATAAAGGGTAGTTGGGCGGTCTGGGGAGGGTTTAGGGTTAGTCTTTATGCCTTATAGCTCGCGTCCGTAAACAGCCTATGTCACAAAAACGCCACAGGCGTGGGAGGCAGCAGGAATTCGGGATTTGGGATGATTTGGGCTTATGCGTCTGGAAGGCTGCGCAGGTTGGGTCACGAATCAAGACTGAGACTGACCTTTGGTTAATTGTTTAAACCTAAACCCTACACCCCAAACCCTAAACTAAGGGTTTAGGATGGTGTAGGGCCCCTCCACAAGATGAGGTTCAAACGGTTACGACTTTTCTAAGCTGCCTGCATGGCCAAGCGGCCAAACACTTTGTGAGGGTGAAGGACGTGCCTTACCTCTAGTCTCCATAGTAGTTCCTTTTTTGGCTGACCAGTTTTATGGTTAGGATCCTATAATAAAGCTTCTGCATGGTTAACCACAAAAAGGAACTACAATGGAGACTGTAGGTACTCTTTGCGGGCTGTAAAACTTCACGGCCAGCTCTACTTTTTGCAGACACCCCAAACTAAACTTTCCCTTGCGCAATCACGGAGCCGTTGCATGAGAAACCACTTGCCAACTCGTGATGCTGGCCCGGGCTCACCAGAGTTATGCACATCTGGTGGCATGCCTACGTTGGGTTCTCTGCTTGGCCGATTTTAGATATCAGCAACACATGAGACCCCTCTTTGCACGAACGTAAAAGCACTTCAAGGCAAACCACTTGGACTGGAATTGACGATACTTGCCCACGAGGGGCCAGATACACTACCATTATGGCATTAAATCCAACAAACCATAATGGGGATGGTCTCTTGGGACGTAATTCCAGAATGGTAGCGTATATGGACCCTCGTTCCTTCTTCTGGTTTGCCAATCTTATCTTACATCCTAACCACAGAATTGGTTACCCAAACAAGGAAGTACAATGGAGACTCTAGGTAAGATCCAAGCCCCAGATCCGATAAATCATGTCAGACCTCAAACCCTAATCAATCCTCGGCCTCCACTCGACTAGAATCTTCGGCTGCGAGTGTTTTCAGCCCAAAAAGATGCTAACCTTTTCAACTATGGTAGAAATACCTGAACCCCAAAAGCTTAATTAACTTCAAAGTTACCTACTCAGCTACCAAGGAATGCTTTCAAGCCTGGGACTGATAGGGTGCGGGATGGAGGCTATTGGCATGAGCTTGGAACATCGAGCGGCGTCCAAGGACAAAATCGTGATTCATCGCTGTCTATGCTTTTGCTGCAACTCAGTCTTGAGGCATAGAGGGTTCTACTCACTCCGCGACTTAGAAGACAGGCACAACTGGTGCCTCTTCAAAAGCCCTGGCCGCAGGGGCCGAAAGTGCGGCGCTACGCCGCAGTTCTGCGGCGGCAAACGCCTTCAGGGAGGCTTTGGGGTGGAATTGGTGCTCATTAAGATTTCGGGAAACCCTACCCTGACGTCTTCAGGGTTCCGCGAGCCAGGGCTTTGAATTGAATTTTCTGGGTTATAAGTACAGAGCTGAGGTTCCAGGATCTATCGATTTCAGAGCGGCGGTTGGGGGGCGTTCAAACACTTAGCTGAGAGCTTCTAGTCTTCTAGTCTAGGGGTCATGGATTTTAAGACGTGAAGTATGCTCCAGTAGAACACACACACACACAAATTCAGGCGGAATAAAGGGTGTAACGTTGAAGAATCAAAGATGAGAGGTCAACGGTACCACAGATAGAACACATTGAAGTGTCAAGGGATCTACATCAGTCATTTCGGAGGGTGAGTCCACAAACGGGTCATTACAATAAGGATTCTTGCGAGTAGGGTCTTTATCTGGGGGTTTGAGTGTTTAGGGCTTCGGCTTTTCGAATTTTGACAACCCTTTGAGCCTGTATACGACTAACAGGTCGGGGTGCTGCCGAAATAGGTTTTAGTCACACGGCCCTATATCCACTTAGGACGCAACCACTAAACCCAAACGCAATCCCTTCCAAGCTCGCTTCCAGGGGGGATTGACATGTCCCCCATAACCCTGGTGCGATTTAAAAAGCTCCTCTATCATGGCCTTATAGATTCCTTATCGAACCCCTTAGAACACCTTTACAGGCTTCGCAAGCCCATTCCCAGAAGCCTTATGGGAAACCCTCAAGGCTAAACCTAAACGCTATTCGAATTCTTAAGGTACCCGAGCAATCCTGTCTAGGAGCCTTTAAAGGAACCCTATTCTGAAGATAAGAACCCTTCTGCAACTCTTGAAAGGAGCCCTTTGAGGAAACCCAGTATTATTTACAAGAGCCCTCCTTTCTCCCTTGTAGCGACTCTTAACAGGAACCCTTTGAGGAACCAATTCCACAATAAGAGCCCTAAACCCTAAACCTCTAAACCTCTATAAACCGTTAAACCCCAAGCCTAAACCCTAAACCCCTAAAACCCCTAAAACCTCTAAAACCTCCTAAACCCCTAACACCCCCTACACCCCTAAAAAGCCCGAAAACCCTAAAGCCAGGAAGCCTGCAGCTGCTGTACCAAGAGAGAGAGTTGCTGCGAACCCGGCCGCTGGAGGAGCCTCGGGAGCCGTGAACTACAGGGGCCTAAGATAACTACCTATACTTAGGGTTCCTGTAACTAGGGTTCCTTAAGGGGTTCCAAATTAATGATCTACAATGGATCTATAAGGATATTATATTCTAGGGGCCTAAGATAACTCATTGCCTATACTCAAAAGCGAAAAGGAGGGACCCTTAATCCTTGGATATACCTAGGGTTCCTTTCAAGGGGTCTATAAGGGTTCCTATAACTATAATGGATCTATAAGGATATTATATTCTAGGGGCCTAAGATAACTACCTGTAGTGTTCCTTTAAGGGTTCCTTAAACAGGGGTATATGAGGACCATTATACTATTCCTTTAAGGGTTCCTTAAAAAGGGTATATAAGGGCCATTATACCATTCCTTTAAGGGTTCCTTTAAAGGGCTATATAAGGGCTATTATACTATATAGTTACCTACACTGTTTGGGGGGTCCTTATTTATACGTAAAATATCGCGGGCCTCAAAACCCTATTCTGATTATTAAGGCCCCTATGTAACATCAGTGGTGAAGGCTCGGGAGACCGAGTTTAGGGTTTGAAGCTTACAAGGTTCAGGGTTTCTGGGCTTCGGGGGAGCTTAGGTATTAAAACTTCTAAGGTTCAGGGTCTAAGTTTTGGGGCAGTTTAGGGTTTAAGGTTGAAAAGTTTACTCACTAGGTTTAGATTAGGGTTCGTAGGGTTTACGGTTTAGAGTTTAGGGGCTGACTACGTTTCGGGTCGAATGTTCGGGGTTGAAGACATCGATTTTGGACAAGACATGGGGTTTGGACATCACGCCATCAGAGCAAAACTTCAGGGGCTTGTGCACTGACCTCCCCAAATCTGAAACATGCTTCCCTAATGGGTTTAGGGTTTAGGGACCGTGTGGTTTAGGGCCGGAACAACTAGCCGTCATCTCAGCGCCAAAACAACCCTGAAGACCCTCCCCCGCGGACCCTTCAACCCCCCAAGAAAACCCATGAGTCTAATCTTAACCGAAACGAAACAACTGAATGCCCACATCCCGAACCATGTACATCATAGATTTTGCTGTATATGCATATACATATATGCATACATACATACGCACATAAGTGTAGGAACGTGTATATATATATGTATATATATATATACACATAGTTATAGACATATACATATATATATATATATATACACACATGTGTATATATATATATATATATATATTGTGTGTGTGACTTGTGTGACTCTCTCTCTACACATGTTTACATATGTATGTGTGTGTATATATATATATATATGTGTGTGTGCGCGGGTGTGTGTGTGTGTGTGTGCGTGTGCGACTTGTGTGACTCTCTCTCTCTCTCTACAAATGTATACAGATACATATATATATATATACACTTGCTCACTTATACATTTACGATCTGCATGTGATTACGTATAGTAATTACGCACACACAAAGATGAACGGTAATGACTGGCCCCCAAACTTACCTTTGGCTAGTAGGGAATGGAAGAATGGTGGCAATAGTAGTTATACTTGTACCCCATTCCTCCATTCCCTACTAATTAACCAAAGGTAAGATTATAGGATTATTAAGGCCCCTATATAAAAGTACCCTTATAGATCCCTTATAGTACCCTTATATTTATAGACCCCTTTATAAGGCCCGTTCCATTCCCTAGCAAATTCGGGAGCCATCCGCTGCGGACCGGCAGCTGCTCTGCCAAGGCCACGAGCTCTGAGAAGCCCTCGGGAGCCTCCTTTGGGGGGCGGACGTGGGATGGTCTTTATAAAGGGGTTATAAGGGGGGTTCCTTTAAAGGGCTCTATAAGTGTACTATACTATAAGGGTACTATACTATAGGGGTTAGGGTTTGGGGTTTTGGGGTGTGGGATTTAGGGTTTTAGGTTTATGGGGGTGTTGGATTTTGGGTTCAGGGCTTTGGGAGCCGGGTTTAAGGTTCGAGGTTTATAGGGGCTATAGGATTGAAGGTTTATCGGCTTAGGGCTTTGGGTTTAGGGATTTGGGGCTTGCAGTTTATTGGTGCTTACACCGGTTATGTCGTGGTCTTCTTCGGGTTTATAAGGATTTATGAGATTTGGAGTCAGCATTTATGGAGGTTTAGGGTTGAGGGCTTTGGGGTTTAGGATATATCAGGGTTTAAGATTATAAGGACGTATAGGATTCAGCGTTTGGGGTTTGGAAATTAGATGGATGTAGGACTCCGCTAAAGGGGTCGGCACGGCTTCTATAGCTAAGGAATGAATGCCGGGTACTACAACTCAATTAAACATGCCTGTCGGTTTGGGGCTAAACGGTTTAGGGCTTTAGTCTCGTTGAAGTCGTTCTACGTGATTGTGAGGGGCGGATGAAGCCAGATTTCAATTTCCTGTGGTGGGGGAGGGGGTGGTAGTGGTTCAGATTTACAAACCTGCCCCAAAGTCATCAAGCAGACTCCCAAAAGTGCACATCCCTAAGGCAAAAGCCAGAAAGTTGAAATATGATTATCCTTACCCTTCTATGGTAAATTATAAGGTATCCTACCCTGAAACCATATTCCAACTTTCTGGAGTTCCCTTTAGGCCCTAGGCATGAAAGAGGCTTGCAATCTTGTTTCCTCCGAAGTCTCTGGAGCCCAAAAACAAAAAGAGCCCTAATCCTAGGGAATAGGGTTTAGGGGTTTAGGGTTCAGGGTTTAAGAGCCTACTAAAGCCTAAACCCTGCATGCTGTCACACCGAGCCATGTAACGAAGGCCAAAAAAACTGGAACAACATGAAATCAAGCCCCAAACAGTAGGATCCTGACTGTGCCAACATCAGAACTACAAGGGCATCCCGCGTGCGGGCCACCAAACAGCTCGTTTGTAGTTTAAACTTGTGCAAAAAGTCGCCATCTATACACAGATACGCAATGGTACTTAGACTCTTTGGGGTCTAATCTTAGGCTCTGAACATTTTTCAACCTCCGGTACCCCAAATCAATTACGGCGACAAACATGTACTTCATATTGAAAGTTGGACGCTTTGGGTGATGAAGAAGGCTGAATTGAGAACCTTAGTCAAGACCCGATAAAGCCTCATTTAAGAGGAACCAATGAAAACTCCTAAACCCTAAATAAACTAGACCCTAAACCTTGAATCCTAACTCCCGAACCCGAAAATACCTGAAACACAGATCCCAAAAACCTAAACTCTCAAAAGCCTGAACGCCTACTGCAGACCGCGCCACCTGCTTCGCTGCGCGTGTGGCCACCGCTTGGCGGCTGCGCTTGGCTGCTCCGCGTCGAGACCCCAGGGCCGCGACCTGATACTTTCGGATAAGCGTCATTATCGTTTGAAAACATAACATATATATATATATATGCCTATTATTGTAACAGCTAGTGTTATTTAGGTAGTAGTAGTAGTAGTAGTAGTAGTAGTAGTAGGAGTAGCAGTAGTAGTAGTAGTAGTAGTAGTAGTAGCAGTAGTAATAGCAGTAGCAGTAGCAGTAGCAGTAGCAGTAGTAGTAGTAGTAGTAGTAGTAGTAGTAGTAGTAGTAGTAGTAGTAGTAGTAGTAGTAGTCGTAGTAGTAGTAGTAGTAGTAGTAGTAGTCGTGGTGGTAGCAGTAGTAGTAGTAGTAGTCGTGGTGGTAGAAGTAGTAGTAGTCGTAGTAGTCATAGTAGTCGTAGTAGCAGTAGCAGTAGCAGTAGCAGTAGCAGTAGCAGTAGTAGTAGTAGTAGTAGTAGTAGTAGTAGTAGTAGTAGTAGTAGTAGTAGTAGTAGCGGCAGTAGTAGTAGAATACTATTACGATTATCACGACTACCCTGATGATGAATGTTGATGTTGATGGTGGTGGTGCAGCTGATGATGGCTTAGGGTTTAGGGTTCAGGGTTCAGGGCTTACGATTTTTATGATGAAAACGAAGATGATGATGATGTATTGGAGTTTGGCGTTTGAGCTTAGGGTTTAAGACTTTTCTCATGGTTGATGATGATGGTGGTCGTGATCGTGATGGTGATGATAGAAATATGACCATGACGATGACGATGATGATGATGATGTTGATGACGATGATGATAAAGCTGATGCTGGTTTAGGGCTTGGGGTTTTAGGGTCTCGGGCTCCGCGGATAATGATGCTGGCGATCGCGATAATGATTATAGGCCTGGGTCTGGGGTTTAGGGTTCAAGGCTCTCTATGATGATGACGGTGGTGGTGGCTGCTGATGATGATGAGGATGATGATGATGATGATGATGATAATGATGGTGGTGGATGACGAAGGCTATTCCTGTTGGATCTCAACATGGATAGTGTTTTGACCATGAACATGCGTATGACGATACATAAACCCTGTTTATGTTCTGTTTATGTGTATACACACATATATATATATATGTATATGTACATATCTCGGTATATACGGTGTATCTACCCGTCTACCTACTTACCTACCTACCTACCTAGCTACCTATCCATCTATCTACCTAGCTATCTGTCTCTGTCTCTCTATCTGACTATGGTTCGAAACACACATATTTGCAGGGGGGAAGGCGGATGTGCTTATCTACGGCTCATGTTGAAGGTGTTCGTGATTCTCCAGGTGTCTTGTGGGTACTCTGAAGCCTGTAGGATTCACTGGTTAGCGGTCTCAGGAATCTCAAGGGCTCGGTGGGTTTGCAACCACAATCTGTAGAAATTCCTTTATGGTTCACCAACATGGTTCATCAACACGGAAGGCATAAGGCTGTGGGGGAGGGAATCGGGAATTAGACTTAGTGCGTACTTGGGGCAGAAGGCTCGCCATTTGTTCAAGGTTTAGGGCTTAGACTTTGAGCTTTTACTGCGTGCGTTGAGGGCTGAGCTAAGGGTGGTTGTAGGATGGTAATATAGGGGCTTTAAAAACTAGAATAAGGTTTTGGGGCCAATTATACTTTACTTACAAAAAGGAACCTCCAAAATAGCATCATCGGTAATTATCTAGGCTCCTATAGTAGACAACAAAACCTCGAGCTAGGTCGCGGCCCTCCAACCAAGAGCCCAGGGTGCGGGTTCTGCTGACAAGCCCTCACCATCCTATGAAGCCCGATAGCGGAACCTGTCAATCTCCACAATAAGAATACATTGAAGCCTCAAAAAAACACTAAGCCCTAAACCCTAAACCCTGAACCCTGAACCCTAAACCCTATAAAAAATCAGGAGCTTCTCAAACCAGTAGACCTACTAGCTGTAGAACTATCGAGGCTCACTCCCTCCTCCCCCCTCCTCCCACCTCCACCCACCCTCTTCAACCCGGGCCACTCCTCGTCAAACTTGAAACTCCCAGTGCCCAAAACCAAAGCCCTAGAACCTTGTCCACCCAGCACCCGCGACCCTCTTCAACTCTCCAAGACCCTGCGCCCGAAATCCCTTAAATCCCAGCTAGACCGTGAACGCACAAACCCTAACGGTACCCCCAGCGCCTGAACCCTAAAACCCTACACCCCCAAAACCCTACTTGGAGGTTCATGGGTAGTTATAAGTGGGGTTATAAGTAAGGTAACTATAGTTATAACTCATATTAGGAGACTTAAACCCCACTTATAACTACCCATGAACCTCCAAGTAAGCCCCTTACAAGCCCTACTTAAAGGATCATGGGACTAGGGTTACAAATTAGGGTAAATATACGTATAACTACTTATAACCCCAATCAAGATACTTATAACCTTACTTACTAAGTCCCATGATCCCCATTATAGAACCCCTATAGATCCCTTTAAGGAACCCCATTATAGAACCCTATATAGTACCCTTATTAAAAGGAGCCCTCAACCTTACTAAGTCCCATGATCCTCCAAGTATAAGGGGTGGCCAGGCTACTGCACCCATGATCGCGGCGCTGCCGCCGGCTGCTGTCACATGCAGCTGGCCGGCCTGCGTCGAAGTCATAGGGTTTAGGGTTTAGGGGTTTAAGGGTTTAGGGTGGTTTAGGGTTTAGGGGTTTAGGGTTTCGGGTATACAGGTTTACGGTTTTAAGGTTTACCGCGAAAGCTTTTCGGTTTTAAAGGTTTAAGGCTCGCAGCAGAGCAGTATTCGGGGGCGAAGTGCTTGGGTTCAAGGATTAAGGGTCTACTTTAGGGTTAATAGTTCGAATAGGGTTTGGGGGTCTAGGTGTACTATACCTAGAATAAGGAACCCCCAAAATAGGACAGGAAATTACTGAGGCCCCTACAGTACAGTTTAGGGCTTCTGAGTGACGTGCTTCAGCCCGCAGAGATCTGCTGGCATGATTGCAGGGTTCAAGGTGTTTACTAATAGAGCCTATAACTAATTACCACTACTATTTTGCGGTTCCTTTTTATAGTGATAGTATATTGGGCCCCCAGACCCTTTTTCTAACTATAAAAACGGCCCTTTACTAAGGATTCAGTGCCAAGCTTGAAGTTCAAGATAGGCTCCTGGATCATTAGACTAGGGTTTTGGGGTATATTATAGACCCGATTTTTATAATAAGGAACCCCTGACTTTGGGGTGAGAGTTCAATATTCGTTGTTGAATTTCTACATTATAGGGTGTACGGAAAGGGTGCAAAATTTCGGGTTTAGGGTCGGCGTCTACGGTTTGGGTTTCGTGGTGCTGCTCACTTCGGGAACTTGCAAAATGGCAATGGAAGGGCTCAAAATATCTGCGAGTTAGGTTGTGGATCTCGGGATATCTCGGGTTCAGATCGTCGGATTGTGCTTTCGGGTTGCGACCTGAGATTGCGGACTCAGGACAGGTGGCTTTTGGCTTTGGCGTTTAGCGTCGAAAATTCATGTTGACACAAAATTGAACACGAACATGCGGAATAACAAATTCGCCCACGAACTCCAGCAAAACTTACACAAATAACACATTGACATCCGAGCGAAACCTGCAAAACTGAAATCCTATCCAGCATTGGAGCGCACGTACCATTCAACCTGTAATTCTTTAGAAGCTGAATATCCTGGCCCAAAGAAGGTCAATCTTTTCGACCATGGTGGGATTATGTAAACCCCGAAAGACGCTTAAAGGCTACCTGCGAAGCTACTAACATGCAGCAAACGTTACCTCCTGGATCGTCGAAGCCGTGCTGCTGGCTGCGGTGCTGCGAGTCTGGGCCTCGAGGAGGGAGGTTTGCGGTGCGCGTTGTCCTTTTCAGGGCTCGTGTAGGGCTCCTCGTAGGGCTCCTGGTACGGTTCCTTACGGGTCGCGTAACTGCTTGATTTGCTTTCAGTGCTTGAGGTTTGAAAGCTTAGGACTGTCGGAAAATGATCGTGAACTGGTGGTCCGTCTCGACCGCTCGGGCAACGCAAAAAGCCATGACGCTTCAAAGTGAACCTGGGTCGCAACCCAGTCATAAAGTCAACTCCAACTAGACCTGGCATAACAAATAAATTTCCTCGTTTTGCCGAGCCGCTGGTCATATCAGAACTGTACTTGGCATGGTTCGGTGGAATGCTGAGGCATATGAAGCTGGAGCCCAGCCGTTTCTTTGAGGATTGCAGGAATCGGTTCAAGGCCAAGATAGCCCCAAAGCACTCGATTGACCAGGTGCAAAGACAAGGCCCCATGCCAGATCAACAGCTCACAAGGTAAAGGTAACGATCTGTAAAAGCCTCAGTACGGCACCAAGTACGTCACTTGTGCAGCAGATAAACCAAGATTGATATCCAAGATGTGGCATTCAAACGCGTGTATCCCAACAGCAATCTAAACTGAAAAAGTCAAACGCAGGAAATGGCTCAAGCTATCCTGCGGTGGGGGAGAACGTGGACACTAAGCTTGGCTTGTAATATGCCCTGAAATGTGGCTTCTGAATTGCAAACTTGCTGCACATGGTTCTCAAACGACACATTCGTGACAAACTCGTTCCATCATGTAAGCCCCCTGCAAGCAGATATGCGAGTCGCGCATGATTGAAACGCCTGCCATTAACGTAGCACGTCTTCTTTTCATAGGCTAGGAAGGTATTCACCGCCTTGCGTCGTAGCTGAAGGCTGCAGCTCTCCAACTTTGTTGTTCTGGTACGAACACTATTGACACTATTGTGTACAGGCCCCGTCTACGGATGCGACACACACACATAGAGGGGTTCTCGGCAAACGGTAAACGTGGGCATGTGGGACGTGCTACTACGTAGTTGGGGGCATGAGAAGAAGGACGCATGGGAACAAAGTGCAGACAATCTGCACCTCAGTTCTTGACAGACATTTCCCAGAGTCTAGAGCGAATATTTGGTAAGATGACAGCTGTTCTAGTTACGGCTCCAACTGCCGATTTGGAGAGCTCGAAAGACGAAAGATAGGTAAGTTCCAGTTCGCTTGAACTGGTTGCAATGTACCCCACAACCCAGAGCAGAAACTCCAATACCTACTTGGAGGTTCATGGGTAGTTATAATTGGGGTTATAAGTCCCCTAATATGGGTTATAAGTATAGTTACCCTACTTATAACCCCACTTATAACTACCCAGGAACCTCCAAGTACTCTCGTTGCGGTACCTAGTCGAGGATCTCTAACATAGGAGCCTTAATGATTTGAATAGGTTTTTGGGAATCTGATACTTTACCCGCAGCAAGGAATATTACGGAATAGGTTTTTGGCAAATATCACCGATGGTCGGTACAACGATAAGGGTATTCAGGAACACGTTTCCTATACTGAACTTAGAACCCTAGCACAACTTGTAATTTTAGCTGTTTCTCAGGGATTATAATAACGAAAAATTACCCTAAACCCTAAACCCTAAACCCTAAACCCTAAACCCTAAACCCTAAACCCCTAAACCCCTAAACCCTAAACCCTAAACCCTAAACCCTAAACCCTAAACCCTAAACCCTAAACCCTAAACCCTAAACCCTAAACCCTAAACCCTAAACCCTAAACCCCTAAACCCTAAACCCTAAACCCCTAAGTACCCCTAAGTTTCATTAAACTACTCAGGCTTCCTCATTGGATCGTTCGGGTTCCCTCTGTGCTTCTGATATCAAAGGGGAAAAAGGAGGGACCCTTAATGGGGACCCCTACCCTATAATGGGCTATATAATGGGTATATAATAGCTATATTAAGGGTATATATATATATATATATATATATATATACCTAGGGGTCCGTATTAAGGGTCCCTCCTTTTACGCTTTGATGATAGCCATGCCGGGCAGTGCCGCCAAGAGGTTTTTGAGCATAAGTTCCTCTTGGGGGGGTGCTCTTTATCCGAATGCAAAAAGATGCAAACCCAATAGGCTCAATCCTTAAGAGTAATGTGTAGGGAATCCCAGCAGCTTTTGGCCTTAATCCCGCTTCCAAGTTTTTGGGGATTACTATAGTACACCCGCAATACAGTACATAACCCCGCTTCTTTGAGAGTCCCTAACACTAGAACGCAGATTAGTTTTTTCATCCCTGTAAAGGGGAGAGGCATTATTCATCAAGGGGCCTACACGATTTCCTGGGAACCACAAACCCTACACCCTCAACATAAGGCTAATGACACCCGTACTCAAAATCCGCCCTCAACCTTAGTCAAGCTATTAAACTCCGCGTGAAGACTCCCAAAGCCCTGCAGGGAGACGTAGATCCTGCAAAATGTGGAGTTTAGGTTTTAGGGTTTACCTTAACCCTGAAGCACCTACCTTTTTAAGGATTTATACAAGGAAATCAGAATAGAGAGCCCTAAAAAGGTAGGTTATTCAGGGTTAAGGTAGGGCTCAGGGTGTAAAGTTCGGAGGCCTGCGTGTCGACTATGGAGAGCCTCCAAGAGGAACTGCTAAACCCTAAACCCTGTAACTAAGCGCCTAACAGCAATGGGGCTCGCCATACTTGCCCAGTCACCTCCTATTTTAAGTACATACCTTAGCCCACCAAACCCTACTTTTTTTGTGCAGGTTCTTCTTATAAACCCTGATCTGGATTTTATAGGGACCCTGCAAACGAAAATAGCCATTGGTGCGTGAAGGTAGCTGTAGCTGCCCACGAACCTTCCTAAGCCCTACTCAAAGGATCATGGGACTTAGTAACTAGGGTTAGAATTAGGGTAACTAATACTTATACCTACTTATAACCCGAATTAAAGTACTTAAAACCTTACTTACTAAGTCCCATGATCCTCCAAGTAAACCCATCGCGGCGCAGAACGGCCAGTCCCTCACCCTGGTCGTAAAGTACCGGGTTCAATAAAGGGGCATTGTTCATTAGAATAGGGTTTTGGGGCCCATTATCTTATAGGTATAGTTCATACGGAATCCCACAAATTAAGGAACCTCAAAAATAGTATCGGGCGGGCAGGGCAGAATTATTTCAGAGCTCTACAAGCTAGGGAGGAGGTCGTATAAGCTGCTTGACGGGTTTAGAGTTTGCGCTTGAGGGGTGGAGGTTTGGGGTTTATAGGGTTTAGGGCCTTACATGTGCATTATCAGTGGTTTAGGCGGGTTTATGGGTGTTTTCAGGGGTTCAAACGCAGTTATAGTAGAAGCCAGAAAGTTGGAATATCATTATCCTAACCCCTCTAAGGTAAATTATTAGGTATCCTACCCTGAAACCATATTCCAACTTTCTGGCTTCTACTGTAGCACAGCAGGAGCTCCCAAAATAGAACAATGAAACGTCGAAGCCCTCGTCTCCGTCTTCAGGCTTCTACCCTTCTACCCCAAAGGGGTTCCTTTAAGGGTCCCTTTAATGTGATCTATAAGGATTCTATTTTGGTATAGGGTTTAGGGCGTACTTGGAGGTTCATGGGTAGTTATAAGTAGGGTTCTATGTAGGGTAACTATACTTATAACTCATATTAGGGGACTTGTAGCCCTACTTATAACTGCCCATGAACCTCCAAGTAGACCTCTAAGAACCCCCAATCCTTTTGGAACCTTTGTAAAACTTCTGCCAAGAAATTACATGTTTGCTCCACTACTTGGAGGATCATGGGACTTAGTAAGTAAGGTTATAAGTACCTTAATTGGGGTTATAATTATAAAAGTAGCTATAAGTATAGTTACCTTAAATATAACCCCTGTTACCAAGTCCCATGATCCTTTAAGTAGACCCTAAACCCTAAACCTTATAGATCCTTTTAAAGAACCCCTATAGATCCCTCTTAAGGAGCCCTTTATGGAACCCTCGTTACTAAGTCCCATGATCCTTCAAGTAGGCCCCTTCCAGCCACCCAACTTGAGCTCGTCTTCGGACCGTAGCCTTTACTTTAGGGGCCCACACCTCCCAAAAGAAGATCCTCACCCCTAACCCCTAAACCCTAATCCCTAATTCCTAATCCCTAACCCCTAAACCCTGATCCCTAACCCCGAACCCCTAACTTACCCCTACATCCTAAACCCTAAACCCTAATCCCTGAACCCTAAACCCCTAAACCCCTAACCCCCCCCCAAAAAAACACCGGCGCCTGCATCTGTCGAGGAGCCTCTTGGCCTGAAGGGGCAACGAAACCTGGTAGAAGCGAAGGAGGGGAAGTTGGGTTCAGGGTTCGGGGTCTAGGGTTGAGGGTCTAGGGTTTAGGGGTTTAGGTGTTAGGGTTTTATAGGGTTTGGGGGTTTAGGGTTTAATAGGGTTTAATAGGGTTTAGGGTTTGGTCTTGGGATCCCGAAACCTTTCACTGTACTGTTTGAAGGGTTATACCCTCTAACTAAGGGGTCATTTTTGCATGGGGATACGGCGTTCAGGGTGAGGGTTTCTTGGCTCCTGAGTAGCCCATTCATAATAAGGGTATATACCCTTTTTCCCACTGTTTGGGCTTAACAGGGGAAACCCACCAAAACAAAAGGAAAAGGCTACCACTCAGGCACCTAGGTTTATAGGGCTTAGGGAGCGCATTTGGGTTTAGGGTTTAGGGATGATTTTTGGGATTAGGGTTCAGGGAGGGAGTTTGAATTTATCGGGTTAATGGGTTAAGTGCAGGAAACGCCGTAAGATGAGTAGTATGATACCGGCTGTGTAGGGCTATCCAGGTTGCGGTCGGACGCTTGATCGAATATTTCATAGGCACACACAATATAGGGGCCTCAACAGTTAGAATAGGGTCTTTCTTTCTTCCCATTGTACTATGAACCTAGTAAGGAACCCCCCCCAAAAATAGAATTGAATAGTACTGGTACTCATTAAGGCCCCTACAGTAGGCTTCTTGATTGAACTCGAAGGCCCCGATCTACTCTTATACTCTTGGACCCCCGCACTCGTAAACTCTTATCAGACTGTTCCCTAAAGCTTGCTCCTGGCGGCCCTAGCGTCCAGTCTTTACAGGGAAGCCCCACAGCTGTGCGATTTCCCAGAAACAACATGTACATAGCAAACCCTGCTAAACCGCATTTTAATTTCTGAGCCTTACGGCTACAGAGCGCTTCCCTCAACTCTAAACCCGATAGCCTATAACACCACGAATCGTACTGGTCGGATCCGCTGTGTGGTTAGAACCCTATGATCTCAACGGGTTCCTTAATCAATAGAATAGGGTTTTGGTGCACATTATACTGTACGTATGACCAGGAAACACCAAAATAGTATTGGTAATTATTTAGGGCCCTATGTTATGATGGCTTCACGGCGCAGCATCAACTGCGCCTCTACCATCTTACCCTTAGGGAAGATGGCCACCTTGACAGCCAACATCTCGCCCGAAGCTTTTCTCTCGCATGCCCGGACTGTAGCGAAGCCTCCATTGCCCAAACAAGCTCCGAGGGAGTATTCGTCGGAGAACTTTCGATGGTGGTTGGCTTCACAGGCTTGTTCCTGGCCGGCACTTGCTTGCACCAGAAGTCAGAAACTCCAAATCCCCAAGAAATGATCGAAACTATATAGATCCCCTATACATCCCTTTATTATTGAACCGAAACTATATAGATCCCCTATAGATCCCTTTATGGGACCCTAAACCCTAAATTACGGAACCCTAAACCCTAGATTATGGAACCCTAAACCCTAAGTTATGGAACCCCACGGCTCCTACATTAGTTGGGACCCTAAACTATATAGATCCCAGATAGATCCCTTTATTTATGGAACCCTAAACCCTAAATTACGGAACACTAAACCTAAATCTATGGAACCCTAAAGCCTAAACCCTAAAACCCTAAACCCCAAATCATGGAACCCAAAGGCTCTCCTACGTTAGTTTGGCCCAACTAGATCCCCTGTAGATCCCTTTATGGAACCCTCGGGCTCCTACATTAGTTAGGACCCTTAAAGGAACCCTAATTACTAAGTCCCATGATCCTTTAGATCCCCTGTAGATCCCTTTATGGAACCCGAAGGCTCCTACACAAGTCAAGACCCTTTGGGTGGTCGAAAAAGGAGCCCTTTTGAAGGAGCCCTAGTTACTAAGTCCCATGATGTTTTTAAGTAGACCCTAAACCCCAAACCGTATAGATCCCTTTAAAGGGACCCTTAAAGGAACTCTCGTTACGAAGTCCCATGATCCTTTGAGTAGACCCTAAACCATATAGATCCCTTTAAGGAACCCCTATAGATCCCGTTAAAGGAGCCCTTTAAGAGCCCTACTTGGAGGGTCCGGGGGACTTAGTAAGTAGGTAGTAAGTAGACTTATAAGTACACTAAACATGACCCTAATTGGGGTTACGGTACGTATAAGTCCCTAAAATGACCAGTTACTAAGTCCCCTGATCCGCCAAGTAGTTACTAAGTCCCAGGACCCTTCGGGTGGCCGAGGCGCTGGGGGCCGAAAGGAGGGCGGCAGCCGCCAACGTCCCGGCGAGGGCCGTCCGGCCTAGGGCTCGGTCATAGGGTTACCTTTAAAGGGGAGGTATAGGGTTTAGGATTTATGTAGGGTTTAGGGTTTAGGGTTCATATAGGGGTATAGGGTTTAGGGGGTTCGGGATTAAGGGGGTTCCCTTCAAGGGGGGTCTATAGGGTTTAGGGTTTCCCTTAAAGGAGGCCATAGGGCTCCCTTAAAGGAGGTCATAGGGTTCCCTTCCGCGCGTCTATCGGGCTTAGGGATAGGGATCCCTTAAAGGGTGGTTTTGGGGATGGGGTTCCCTTAAAGGGGGTCTATAGGGCTTAGGGATAGGGTGGGTTTAGGGTTTAGGGTTTTAGGGTTTCGGGTAGGGATAGGGCTTCCCTTCAAGGGGTTTTTAGGGATTAGGGATCGGGTTCCCTTACAGGGGGTATATGCGGGTTAGGGATAGTGCTTTCTTACAGGGGGTTTGAGGGTTTAGGGATAGGGGTTCCCTTAAAAGGGGTTTAAGGGGGTTAGGGGTTTAAGGTTTAGGGGTTTAGGGTTTGTATATAGTTTTAGGGTTTAGGGGTTTAAGGGTTGTGGGGTTTACTGGTTTAGGGGTTTAAGGGTTTGTGAGCAGGGGGCGGGGTGATGTTGCAAGGTCCTGGGCATTAGTGCGGCAGAAGTCGGCGGCTCTGGATTGAGACTCTTTGGGGCTCTCTCGTTCTTCAGGCTGCTGTGGGGTTCTGGGTTTAGGGTTTAGGGTTTCAGGCTGTTGTGGGGTTCTGGGTTTAGGGTTTAGGGTTTGAGGCTGTTGTGGGGTTGCGGGTTGTTTTAGTTGAAGGGTGTCTATAAGCACTAAAACCCCTTGTAGGGCTGTTTTGGCTGGCCGGGCGTGCCGTGTAGGTAGCATGGAGGCCTCGAAGCTTGCAGGGGAGGGTTGGCCTTGGACTGTCGCACGGGGAGGTCATCAGGTCCTCTGAAATCAAAGCAGCATTTTCCTAGTCTTCATTTAGCACCTTGAACTACCAAAAACCGACTTGTTTCGTAGGGCCCGTGTGACTTCTAGATTGAGGTTACAATGAGAACCGACAACACATTAGAATAGGGCAGTTTGAGGTATGACTGGGGGTCGGGTCAAAGCAAAAGGGCACAGAAGTACTACTCTTTGACACAGGCAAACCATTTGTTGGCCATGGAGACAACTTACCGGTGGTTTTGGGGTTCCCTTGGCTCTTTAGCTCCTTATGTAAAGGGGATTATCATCATCCCTGGCTCCTTAGCTCCTCCAATATCAATGGTTAGACAAGCAAACTGCAACCTGCATCCACGAACTCTTCAAGCTTATGACCCCTACAGAATCTCCGCTCAAGCTCTTAAGCCAAAAACCCTGCAACAAAATACCGGAGGCTCCATGTACCACCCCTGCTAAAGACGTCATTTAACGCTCCAAGGCAAAAGGAGCGGTCAAGACCTTGACGGGATGTTGAGTAGGTTCACGTTTACTCTACCTGCAACCCAAAAGCCTGCCCTGTTAAAGTCCTTATTTCCACTATGTGAAGCAACCGCGACAAGGAGTATGGAACCTTGAAACGGTAGGTGTTTGTGCTGCAGGTAAGGGCCCTACAGCTACAATCTACGAAGCATGCTCAGGCAAAAGTTCGTATCTTAATGGCAAATGGGCACTGAGCAAATCCCAAACCCTGAACTTGCGGCATGCTAACACGTACTTGGAGGCTCATGGGTAATTATAAGCGGGGTTCTAAAAAAGGTAACTACACTTATAACTCACATTAGGGGACTTAGAACCCTACTTATAACTACCCATGAACCTCCAAGTATTTACTAATTAGCCAAAGGCCCCAAGGAGCATGTTGTAAGGTTCTTCCTGTCAGCACATGATCCCAGAATCTCCATGCCCAAGCTAAGTTCAGGAGTAGCTTTGGGTTTCTGGTTTACAGTTAGGGTTTAGCGTCAAGGGCTTCAGTGCTGTAAGGCTTTGGGATCCGTGACTAACTTTTTGCTCTCATTTCGCCGAGCTTCCGTTCGAGCGCGCCATCTTGCTGACTACAGCCATTCTCGGGGGGCGCTTCTCTTCTCGGCTAGCGCGTGCGTGCTGAGCGAAAATTGGCTGCGGCAAGGTTTGATGTTGAAGATCAAAGAACCAAAACCCGGGCATTTGGTAAACGTGAATCACTACACCCTGAACTCTAACCCCTGAAACCTTAAACCTTACAGCTAAGGGCACGATGCTCTTGCCTTCACTGAAAAAAACCACTACGAGCTCGAACCGCGGCTAGGGTCGACAGTGTATCCGCGTTCAGGTCATATTTGCAGTACCCTCTCATTGGATTTAGGCGGTTTAGGGTCCCTAAAGTGCTATATACCCCAAACCCGAGGCCCTGCGCCCGAGACCTGACTCCAAGCCCACAAACACACCAAAACAGATAAGAACTCAGGCTTTCTTGGTGTTGATTCTGGTTAAGGAATTTGAGTTTAAGTTGGCATAACAAGGAGACCCTACTTTCCCATAGATCCCAATAAAAACAACTTAAAGTACACTCACAGTAATATGTACCGACTTTAATCTTCAGGGTTGAGCCTCAGCCCTTTGACTATCAGCGTTTTGCACGTCCGGTCCCTGATTCCCTGAAGCTCTCGCGCTCGACACTAGGGTTGAATGCTTGAGGCTTAGGATTCAAGGATTTTTGCCTTCCGATGCCAATGTCTATCGCTAAGCTCCATTGCTGTGGTAGACTTGCCTGACAAAGGTTTGGGAGGTAATGAGAGTCCGAACCCCAAGGAATGGTATAAGTAACCTTGCAGGCTTCTGGGATTCTGCTTTAACCTTTTGGTTTCTATTTCAACCATTTGCAGTCTTGACCGACACTGCAAACTAAACGGTTACAAGGGTACTGTTGGGCGACCTAAGTTGATCGAAGACGGTCTCTCTCGCAACCAGTCAGAAATGGCTGTGTGTAGCACAGCCCTGAAGATTGAATGTCGAAGCTGCCAGACGGAAACACTAGGGACTAGTCATAACTACCCGTGCCCTGTGTTACCTGCAACTCGATGTGCAGGCAAGAGCCTTAATCGCTGTATCGGTGGTGAGTGGTGGTGTAGGGATTCAAGTGGTTTCTGCTGCTGTTGTCGTTGTAGTTGTAATAGGAGCAGGAGAGGAAAAAGAGTTGACGACATTGTAATGGCCGTCACGATTATCCCGACAGCAATCGCCGTTGCAGACAACCCGCCAAGCAATGGGTCTGAAGGTTTAGGGACTCGGATCTAGGACTACAACCGTGGTTTGTGCCAGCAAGAAGAGTGTTCCCAAACTTCAGTGCCAGGTTAACTATGTATTAGCTTGAATACGGCACCCGCTCAGTAATACTTGAATTATCATAATGCAGATATAGCAGGACCTTAATAGTAACAGTAGCCCTACTATAGATTCTTACTGTATCGGGGCCGTACCTAAGTATTACCTTAACCCTGAAAAACCTACCTGTTAAGGATTCCCTGGTATGATTTCCTTATAGTAAGTCCTTAAACGGGTAGGTTCTTTAGGGTTAAGGTAAACCCTAGATTCTTACTGTATGGTAGTAGCCCTATTTATAGATTCTTACTGTATGAGAGTATGGGGGCCGTACCTAAGTATTGAACCATCAAAATCATGGCAGCAACCAGGCTGATTCCAACAATGATCATGATCCATACTTGGAGGATCATGGGACTTAGTTTGGTTTAGGGTTCCTTTTAAGAAGGGTACTGTAGGGTTCTATAATGGGGCTCCTTAAAGGGATCTATAGGGGTTCTATAATGGGGATCATGGGACTTAGTAAGTAGGGTTAGAAGTACCTTCATTGGGGTTCTAAATAGTTATAAGTATAGTTACCCTAATTATAACCCTAGTTACTAAGTCCCATGATCCTTTAAGTAACCTTCCTAGTAGCGACAAGTAGGAACCCTGTCGCTGTAGACCCACAGAATGAGTGTAGTTTGTGTGTTTGGAGTCGTCGGAGAGAAAGACAAGAACAAAAAAACAACAAAACAAGGGCGAGAGTGGAACATGTACACCGCCACTGGCGAATTTTGAACCCTAAACCAGCACTTCTAGAGGGGAACTACAAAATCGCAAAAACCACTCAACCCTGCGATCGTTAAACCTCAAACCTGAACCCTGTCCAAATGCAATTTAAGTACCTGCACAAAAGAGTGTAGGGCTTCTACAGTCGGAAATACTTGTACTTTGGGAAGGTATCCCCCGTAACTTAACCTAGGACCCTTCCGGTGCTTACCTTAGCGCCTTCAAAAGAACCCTAGACTTCACTTGCTACCACTTTGTCTGAACATGCAAACAAAGATTTCCCCCGTCTTCACCCAACACCCAACCCCACCATTTACCCTCGCCGCTGCTGCGTAGCCTTTAGGGCTTGGGATTTGAAGCACTTTCAGTTTTCACGGCCAGGGATTTTAGCAAGTTCTCGGGTCTAGTTATGGTTTTAGGCGTAGGATTGTCCAAGATGCTTGAAGCCTCAGACCCCGAACCCTAAACTCCTAAAAGCCTCAAACCCCTAAACCCTAAAGCCACCAAAACCCTAATAGCCAGCGACATCCTGGAGAGGAGATGGGTTCCGGGCCGAACATGCTCAAAGTGGCGATGACCTTTGGAAAGCAGGGCGGACTTCGAGGTTCATGGGCAACTATAAGTGGGGCTATAAGTGGGGTATCTATAATTATAACCCAGATTAGGGGACTTCTAACCCCCGCTTATAACTGCCCATGAACCTACAAGTGCAGGCTTTAGGGTTTAGGCTTTGTAGGGTTTAGGGTATCCTCTATGTGTTTCCTCAAAACGGCCCAGGGCTTGGGGTTCTATCTCGCTTTCGAAGACGGTTCGACAGGGGGGTAAAGTCTGATATCCAGTGTACAAACACTTGGACTGACTAGAGTTCATTGATGGGTTCCTTTAAAAGGCTTCTATACGGGTTGCCTTAGGGGCTCGACGAGGGTTCTATGCTATGGAGCCCTCAACAGGTTTTGGGGCAAATGATTTTGTTTATAAGTGAACTAGCGACTATAAGGGATTATCATGACTACTCCCTTCTTACTTCTTTGATTGAAAATGTCCCGAACACCAACATCTTGAAAACGTCCTGAAAACCAAACATCTGCAAGTCATCTATGCGGGATGAGTCGGGATGAGGATTCAGAGCCATGAGTTTGGGGTTTGGTCTGAATTCCCATCGTCAACTCTTGGGTCGTACAGTTGCTCACTGCCCATACGCCTACATTAATGGTGGCTTTGCGGGGAGGGGGAGATGTTGATTCGACCGCAAAGATACATAGAAACCCTGGACAGCCCTTGACCCCAATTCAGCAACCCGTACTGAAGACCAACAAACCTCTTGCACTAGGGGGGTGGAGGGTCATAATACCTGGATCCATACTAATGTTAACCTGCTTTTTATAAATCCCCCCTCAATTACAAAACCCCACCCCCGGAACTCAATTATAAACCCCCCCTCAATTACAAAACCTTCCGGCCCAAAATCCCCGAAATTAGATACTTCTTGTTGTGTGTTGTTGTGTGAGAGAGAGAAAAGGAGAGAAAGTGCAGCTACTGCGAGAGCTTGAGGACTGCAGAGAGAGAGAAACTGCAGCTACTGCGATAGCTTGAGGTCTGCAGAGAGAGAGAAACTGCAGCTACTAAGACTGCTTGAAGTCTGCAGAAAGAGAGAAACTGCAACTACTACGACTGCTTCAGGTCTGCAAAGAGAGAGAAACTGCAGCTACTCAGATTTAGAGGGCCTCAGAAACCATGCCTTCCTCAATAAAATTCCTTATTCCCGGAGCCAAAAATCAATCCATCCTGATGGAGTACTAACAAAGGCCGTTCTTCGCAATTATAAACCCCCCTCAATTATAAACTCCCGCCGGGGAGGGCCTTTTGCTTCAGAAGCCAAGCCCTTCATTGGGAAAGCTTTAGCTTCCAAAGCCACCGGACTCCGAAACCGCAGATTTAGAGGGCCTCAGAAACCATGCCTTCCTTAATAAAGTTCCTTATTCCCGGAGCCAAAAATCAATCCATCCTGATGGAGTACTAACAAAGGCCGTTCTTCGCAATTATAAACACCCCCTCAATTATAAACTCCCGCCGGGGAGGGCCTTTTGGTGGTGCCTTTAAAGGCCTTGAAAAGGACAGCAAGCTTTACAAGCCAAGCCCTTCATTGGGAAAGCTCTGGATTCAAAAGAAAAGCAGGCTGTGGGAGCAGAGTCGTTGATTGGAATAACCTACCTATAGCAGCCGTGCCCTTGCTTGCGAAAGCTTTGGCTTTCAAAGGAGGAGGGAGAGGACCGCAGGATCATTGTTCATTGCTGGTACTTTACCAAACGTGCCTTGTCCGCCGGAAGAGCTGGACTCAGAGGCTGTGCTACTACTGCACTGCTACTGTACTATGTACTATTGTGATACTATACTACTGTACTACGACGACCGACCCCCCCCTCAATAATCAATCCCCCCCACCCCGGGCGCCAAATCAATCAAGGGGGGGGGGGGGAGGGGGGGGTTTATTAATAGGAGGTTGACATTATCACATTTATTCGGGGGGGCCCTAAACCCTAAACCCTTAACCCGAAACCCGAAACCCTAAACCCTAAACCCTAAAAACCCTAAACCCTAAAAACCCTAAACCCTAAAAACCCTAAACCCTAAACCCTAAACCCTAAAAGCCCTAAAAACCCTAAAAACCCTAAAAACCCTAAAAACACTAAACCCTAAACCCTAAAAACCCTAAACCCTAAACCCTAGGGGGGGTGTGTTGTTGATCAGAAGCCTTTCTGGAGTCCTGGAGTAACCACCGTACCTTCAAAACCAGGAAGTGGCATTTCAGAATCCTTTGGACCCTGTAAAACCTACCATTCTCAGGCTCGTAATAATAAAGTTCCTTAAACTAGGATACCCAGTAACCTAAGAATAAAAAGGCCTCTCTTCTTGGTATTGGGTAAAATTATAAGGAACCTAGGACTACAAAAAGGGAATAAGGGTACTACTGGGCATCCTAGGAATACATGCACTTCCTTCCTTCATAAGCTAAATTACTCCCCAAAGGTTCGTAAGTACCTGTATCGTAGAAAGTAGGGCTGAAAAAAACAGGGATGACTATCATGGTTTGGGCGAGGATCCCTTACCCCCAGGGTCCAAAGGATCCAAGAATTAGGTATTTGGGTTTAGGATAGTAGTTATGTAGTTTACCATTTCGGAGAGTATATTACAATTAGGTACTTGGACCCTCAGGGTTATATGGGTGGTCGTCAAAATTATGGCCCCTTTTTCCCTAAACATTAGGTGCCGTGCTATATCAGGGACCCAAAAAGGGACCATAACTTTGACAACCACCCATATGATAATTAGGTACTTGGACCCTCAGGGTTATATAAGTACTTAGGACTCTTTGAAACCCCGAGCCTCCCAATTGGAGAACAGCCAATACTTGGAGGATCATGGGGCTTAGTTCGTAAGGTTATAAGCATCGTAATTAAGGTTATAAGTATAGTTACCCCATTACGTCCCATGATCCTTTAAGTATCATTAGTCTCAAACAGGGTTTACCTGGACCCTAAGGAACCTACCCCTTTTGGGGCTCCCTAGTATTTCTTTATGTAAGTCCTTAAAGAGGTAGGTTATTTGGGGTTAAGGTAGGGTTTAGGGTCTATGGGGGCTTCCCGCAACTGACCGTGGATCCAGAAGCTTCACATATTTGAAGCCATCTATCCGCTATACGCTCAATCATGCCCAAACCTACTAATTCGTGCTGCTTGGGGCTACCTGTAACTTACACTCAGCTACTACCCGTAGAGAACATCGCAGGAATACAATGACCAAGTCACTCGGTCGACCGAATTCTTGCAAACCCTACCTGGACCCTTCAAAACCTACCGGGACCTACCGTTTTAGGGTTCCTTACTCTAGTCTCCTTATAAAGGCCTTAGAAAGGTGTAAGTTATTTGGGGTTAAGGTATACCCCGAAAACCTCTAATTAAATCATCCACAGAACACCCAATTGAACCGGTTTCCAAATCCCATACGAAGCCAGTGAAACCCTATTCAAATATTTGAATGCCCAAAAGCCACACACAACCACCACCCATAAAGCCCACATACTATTCACCCAAATCCGATATTTCCCCGAATCCCAAACCCAAAAGCCCGCTTCAGAAACCCACCAGTCTGCTACAATACCTGCTTCGGGCCGATTTGGGAGTTTCCGAAACTTGGGGCTCCTTATAATAAGGATCCTACTATTTAAAGGTACTATATTAGGGTCCCCTGTTTTCGGAAACTCCCATTTTGGAAGCCCTAACAGAAAAAAAAAAGGCCCGGGATCCGCGGCCGCCAGCGCGGCGACGTTGTCGCGCGTCAGCTCCAAGATGATCTTCGACACCTCCTCTTTGCTGGGCCTGCCAACAAGCCGAGGACGATAGCTTGGACCTTAGGGTTCCTGTTAATAAGGGTACCATAGGGTTCCATAATGGGGTGTTTTAAAAGGATTTATAGGGGTTCTATAATGGGGATCATGGGACTTAGTAAGTAAGGTTATAAGTATCTTAATTGGGGTTATACGTAAGTAGTTATATAAGTATAGTTACCCTAATTAAAAGCCTAGCTACTAAGTCCCATGATCCTTTAAGTGGGGTTTAGGGTTAAGGCTTCTTGTCGGGTTCTAGGTTAAGGGTCCTTTTAGGGTTTACGGTTTAGGTTTTGTTTTTCAAGCTTACGGTTTAGGGGGGGGGGGTTAGGGCTTATGGTTGGTTTGGGACTTCGGGTTTAGGCGTTGAAGGTTTTAAGGTTGAGGGCAGTTTAGGAATACACGGCTCAGGCATCAGGCTCGGGGAGTTCGGGTTAATGTAGGGGCCTTAATTGGAATCCTGTTTGGGGGGCCCCATCATTATGCTATATCATTAAAATAAGGAACCCCCAAAAAATGGTATAGGTAATTATTGTACGGCCCCTATAGGAAGGGTTTGGCTTTGGGTTCTTGGTTTAAGTTTTCGGTTCTTGTCTGAGGTGTTTTCTGGAAGGAGAGTCCTGAAGGTCCCGGACCTTCCAAATCCTTTAATTAAGCAGTGTACCTTTCGTTTTAGCCAGCGCCCTACTCTGATGATGATATATATATACACACACACATTATCTCTTTATATATATATATATATATATATACAAATATATACGTATATATATATATATATGTATACAATAATGAAGGGGTTCAGGGCTTAGGGTTTCGGGCTTGAGCACTAAGCCCTGCATCCTGAAGCCCCAAAGCCATAAACCCCTGTAGATCCCTTAAAGGGAACTCCGGAAAGTTGGAATATGGATTAATGGTAGGATCCCCTATAATTTACCTTAA
Organism: Symbiodinium sp. CCMP2592; assembly: GCA_905221615.1. Taxonomy (NCBI): domain Eukaryota; class Dinophyceae; order Suessiales; family Symbiodiniaceae; genus Symbiodinium; species Symbiodinium sp. CCMP2592. Next base: position 319,688 of record CAJNDT010005907.1, on the reverse strand, counting down.
AGGGGTTACGATAATCATATTCCAACTTTCTGGCTTCTACTATAGAGTACCACAGAAAGTTGGCACATGGGTATAGGACGAATAGTGCTGGGATTCCCTATACTTTGCCTTAAGGGCATGAGGATAAGGATGTCCCAACTTTCTGGCTTCTACTGTAGAGTACCCTTATAGATCCCTTCAAAGGAACCCTGAAGACCTCAGATTTCTTGGCATTTGGCAGAGTTCTGAGTTCTTTGGGCTTCCGTCGGATGAGTTAGTCACCGTGCAGGGAGTATACGGTTGATGATATAAATCCTGCATTACCCATAATAATAGGAAGATACCATAATTCCATAGTTTAGGGTCCTTAAGGTAATGCAGGATTTATAGAATCAGCCGATATCAGAGCAGAGCCTCTTCCTCTCTGGGCATCCCCCCTAAAAGGGCCTATGGTGTAGGGCGTAAAGGGATTTGGTTTGAGGCTTCCGCAGATAAGGCGTAGTAGGCTTTACGGTTCAATCCTGGGCTTATGGGTTCGTTTTCCTCTGTGCTGGGGTGCTGGCGTGGTGGGGTCTTACGCGATGAAGGAGGCTTAGGTTAAGGGCTTAGGGTTACGGGATGAGGGGGTTTAGGGTAGTCCAGACTCCCGCCCGCCTCCATTTGAGCTTTAAGTTCAGATCCACCGCGCTGCGTGGAAGAAGGACCTCCGGCGAGGCGAGATTACTTAAGGGTGTTTCAAGATCGGCTACTTAAAGGATCATGGGACTTAGTAAGTAGGGTTATAATTAGGGCAACTATACTTATAACTACTTATAACCCCAATTAAGGTACTTATAACCCTACTTACTAAGTCCCATGATCCTCCAAGTAACTAAATTCTCAAGTTTTGTAGGGCTCGGGTTCGGTGCCTGAGTCTGGCCCGGGCTCAGGGCATCTACTAAAGCTTCATGACTGAACTCGAGTTGCCTCTGAACCCATATTCCAAGAGACTTAAAACCACGATCCCCCTGTTCATGAAGCCCTTCCGGTCCTGAATAGAGGGCCCTAAACCCTAAACCCTTTTAACGAAGCTCTTCTGGTCCTTAACCGAGGCTCTTGGGGGGCAAACTAGAGCGCAGTTGGGGGGTCCAGCAAGCATTAATCCCCGAATCCTAAACCCTCAACCACCACCTTCCGCCCCCTCCCATGTGTGTGTGTGTGTGTATACATATATATATATATACATATACACATGTATGTAATTTTGTATGTATGGGAGTATGGATGGCTGCCTGGCAGGCTGGATGGCTGAATGGCGGGATGGGATGGGATAGATATGTATACACAGATTATATGTTTACAGGTCCAACGCACATGTCATGTCCATGGATAAGTCAATCCATGGACATATGGACAAGGCTTACATCCACGAGGGTAGTATAGGCGTAGTTCCTAAAAACCCATTAAAACAACCATGCAGGCCCTTTAGACCCGTAAACAGAAAATCGACAACTGAGTTGTCCTTTAAGCCCTGTGAAAAGCATCTACTATTCTGGCTCAAAACAAAAATAGTAGGGGAAGTTACAAAAGATCCCAAAGGACAACCCAGACAACCTACCCTAAACCCTAGGAACCCCGACTCCCCTGAACCCTTTACTTCCCGACTGTCCTCAGCCCGAAGCCGCTTCGATCCCAATAGCCGTAAACCCTAATCCATAAACCCTGCCCTATACCCCGACCCCCTTTGGAGGATCCAAAAAGTAGATCCCTTAATGGGGCCTCCTATAAAGTACCCTTCTTAGTATAAGGCCACAAATTAGGGGATCTACTTTCTAGATCCTCTGGTAATACCTAAGCCGCAATGCACAACCCCCAATCCGGGACATGTTACTTGGAGGGTCGGGGGGACCTAGCAAGTAGGTAGTAAGTAGACTTATAAGTACCCTAAAAGGGAGCATAATTGGGGTTATGGTACTTGTAAGTCCCTAAAATAACCAGTTACTAAGTCCCCCAAACCCTAAACCCTTATACAGAATCCCTATAGCTCCCTTTAAAGGGGCCCTTAAGGAACCCCTTAGAGTTATTAAGTCCCCCCGACCCTCCAAGTAGCCAAAAGCCCAAGAGCCGAGATCCGACAGATCCCAAGTCTCTAAGCCCTAAACAATCCCTACCTCGACGGTTTAGGGTTTAGGGTATAGGGTTTAGGGTATAGGGTTTAGGGTTTAGGGTTTAGGGTTTAGGGTTTAGGGTATAGGGTTTAGGGTTTAGGGTTTAGGGTTTAGGGGTATGTAGCATGAATAATGGCCGTTTTAAAGGTTTTGGGCCATGATTTTCCTTACTTTTGAGGGTCTATTTAAACTGTATAAGCCCTAAATCCAACAGTCCCAAAACACGCGCCAAGGCGAGTTGCCATGTCGGAGAAGGCTTCTTGGCATATCTTCTCCAGCTCCGGATTCACCTCTGGCGGCAAAGGGGCGCGGGCTTTCAGGGTCTTAGGGATGGCTGTATGGGGCCGAAACTTAAAAAAGGGTTTCCTAGGGATCCTTTGAAGGGGTCTATAACTTATAGATCCCTTCAAAGGAGCAAGGGTTACTATACAGTATGGGAGTTTCCAAAACTTAGGGGCATCTTATTTCGGGGTCCTTATGATAAGGATCCTACCATCTAGGGTACTATATTAGGGTCCCCTATTTTCGGAGACTCCCGTGTAGGGTTTTAAGGTTGTTTTGGGCTTTAGGGGTACAGGGGTTTGGGAGTCTTGGGGCTGCAGGGATTTAAAGTTCCACGGTTTAGGGTTTAGGGTTTAGGGGTTTAGGGTTTAGGGTTTAGGGGTTTAGGGTTTGGGGTTTAGGGTTTAGGGTTTAGGGTTTAGGGTTTAGGGTTTAGGGTTTAGGGAGGCTCTAGGATTCTACGGTTTCGGACTATACGGGTAGCATTGCACCACAGCAGGAGACGCAGAACAGAACGGTGGTCACAATCTTTCACAGTTTCTCTCTTGTTTACGCAGCAAACGTGGGGTTAGTTTAAACTCCAAACGGCTTGTCTTGAGGGCTTCATGAATCGTTTTGCGAGAGAGTGACAAGGGACGACAAGGCTTCTATTATCGTTTTAGACGACTGCGCCAAGGCTACTCTAGGCACGTAGTATGTCATTATCGACGGCTGATTCGAGGCTAAAAAGCTGTCACACAGCTTCATGATCTGGGCTTGCATGCCGTCGCGTTTGCTTTCACCCTAGACCCTAAACCGTCGGGGCCAAAGCCCTCAACCCGAAAAAGACACCCCGAGGTCCCCCGCCGCGCCCCAAAGCAAGCCGAGAGCACTGAATCCCGTATTCTGCCACAAGCCCCATAAAGGTGGTTGTCAAAATTAGAGAACCATTTTGGGTACCATAAATAAGAGGTGCCGTAATGCATTAAGGACACAAACAGGCACCCTAATTTTGACAACCACCCATAAGCCTCCGACTAGACGAATGTGAATATGATATGTGGGATATGGTGGTTTTGGACACGTCTTGTTGGGGCAGTCTGAAACTTCCAAGTCTACTTAGAGGATCGCGACAAATAGTAAAAAGGGTCGGGTAATGCTATATGTACCAATTTATGCTTATTATAAATAGGTGTAGCTATAGTTACCTTACTTATGGCCTTACATGCTAAGTCCCTAAACCCTAAGCCCTCCCCTGATCCTTTAAGAACTGAGGGTGTAGAAACTCAGTGTACTCGGGGAACTCCAGGACCGGGATGAAGCTGGGATTCAAGGGTCCCGTCTGTAGTGTATACTTGGAGGATCATGGGACTTAGTAAGTAAGGTAATAGGTACCCTAATTGGGGTTGTAGAACGCCAGCCACATGGGAGCTTCTGAAAATTAGGGGTTCCTTATTTTGGTGTCCGTATAATAAGGATCCTACTATTTAGGGTACCACTGTACCTCATTAGGGTGCCCTGTTTTCTGAAACTCCACATCAAGGTGTAGAGGTATCGATTCCTTCCCGAGATGTTCAAGTGAAGTTCGTTGACAAACACCAACCGAAAGAAGAGGACTTGCAGCATGCACCTCGACACAACCCGTCCAACTATGCCGAAGAGTCGTGACCACCAGAAAGATGCCGAGGACTCCCCGAAGGTGCCAACTGTGTTTACCCAGATGGTCTGGGAGCCCTCTTCGGCACGGCAAGCAAGGTATGGCCAATCTTGATGTCTCACTTTGCTAGGGCAGTGGGCGGCGGTGACATCGGCCGACACTGAAAACGGAGCCTCACCTCTCCTTAGCGGCATGTCCACCATGGTCCTGGCACAGCCTGCTGGCTCTCAACCTTGATTGCTTTCTTTACCTGGACCCCATGAGTCCCGTCGTGAATGTGATGTGCTGAGCCACCAGGTTGCCCAAACTTACTTGTCCAGTATCCAAGGGAACTAAAGGTTAGGCTTTGGGATTCTGTGAGATTCTGGTACCAGAGGTTAGAGGTTGCCTACCCTACTTCTCGAATCGTTGTCTGCATTGTTTTCAGGACGACCCACTGCAATACCCCGAGCCCTGCCTGGAAGCCCCCCGCCCTATTCTCTATCAGGCCACAGTTAAATAATTCCTTACTATAAACAAGACCCTAAACACTGAACCCGACTTTATAACAATAGAAACAAGAAGCAAAGGTGCCTTTGGGGACCTACGAAACACCCGAAGGGTCCAATTATCAATCTCGCCCGAAAAAAAGTGTATGCTCTTCTGCCCCTTGGACCGCGTACCTTATTCCTTGGCGAATCCCACCACCTACCTTCATTTTATGATCTTCATTCGAAAGCCCGTGACTGCAAAACTTCGAAGCTCCTGCTTGAAAGCTTAAGCCCTGCGCCGAACCTACAAGATTCCTATACCCTCCAACATCGAATCGTGAATAACTACTAGTAATACTCTTCAGGCTAGTTCTCAACATAACGACCTTCCGACTGCATGGTTGCCTGTTTCGGCTTGGAAGGCTTCGACGGCGTGGGCGGTGACAGGAGTATGGGTGGCTCCTCTGCGAGGTTTCGCATTTCAGCTTTCTCTTCAGCCTTACCAGGTTCGCATTAAGTGGTTCAAGACTTAAGGCTCACGTTAACGTCTCACAATTCAGGGCTCAAGCTTTCTCTCTTCAGCCTTACCAGGTGAGATAAGGGTTTTGGGTTTAGGGTTTTACGGTTTAGGGTGGCTTACTAGTTCTCGATTACAACTTTCTAACCAGGGCATATAGAAGAAAGTAAAGATGATCCCCAAATCGATATCTAGTTTCGGGCTCAACGTTTAGATTGAAGCCTTCTTTAAATCATAAGCCCCCAAGCCCCTAAACCCTAACTAGGATACCCAGCAACCTAAGAATCAAAAGGCCTCTATTTTTGGTATTGGGTAACTTTATAAGGAACCTACGACTACAAAAAGGGAATAAGGGTACTGGGCATCCTAGCTAAACCCCAGTTTCGGTTTTGGGCCTTGGGGTTTAGGCTCCAGGGTCTTCAGGATGATCCAAGTTATTTCAGAAGCACTCTCAGCGTTTTGGGAACCCTGAACCCTAAAGTCCCCTTCTGTAGGATTTAGGGTTGAGTTTTTTTTTTTTTGTTTGGGGGGGGGGGTTGAGGGTTTAGGGTTTAGGGTTTAGGGTTCAGGGTTCCCAAAATGCTGAGAGTGCTTTCCAAAAACTCTAAACTCTAGGAAGTGTAGCAGCGTTTTGGGGAATTTGCAAGGGCGCAGAGCACTCTACTCGCTAGAACGGAAACCCCGTCTCAAACCGACGTCATCATACCCAACACCGTTTTCAGGATACCCAGTTTACTTTGCCAGACAACTCCCTGATACAGAACAAAAAAGACTAGAGATCCCAGAACAGGAGTATGCTATCACTGTCTAGCAAGGGTCTCGGTGCCAATGTCGTCGATGTGTTGACCCAACATAAACGACACTATATGGGAGTTTCCGAAAATAGGGGACCCTAATATAGGACCCAAAATAATAGGATCCTTACTACAAGGACCCCAAGATAAGGTACCCCTAATTTTCGGAAACTCCCATATTGGTGCTCCGACCTCTTGGGTCTAAAACTGTCAAGCTCAACCAACCCTAAAGGCCCTTAAGAAAACTCTACCAAACTCTATCTGGGAGCTTCCGAAATTAGGGGTACCATATTTTGGGGTCCCTACAATAAGGAACCTACTATTTGGGGTATTATATTAAGGTCCCCTATTTTCGGAAACTCTCATCTCCCCCGAGCAGGAGCAACGCGCTCAGAAACGCCACCAAAACGCCATGGCCCCACAAAGCCAGGGTTTAGGGTTCATGAGCTTCAGGCTTGCCACGTGGCACAACAAGATTAAGCTTGAAACCATTTTCATCATCCATGTCCATAAGGCTGTCTTTCTCCTGCCGTGAACAGTTGCCGATCATTCTCGGCGAACGGTCGTGCAGGTGAGCGATTCCATCAATGTCCTGCGCAACCCGCCGCGCTCGGTGCTAGCCGTGTGTTGGCTCCGGTCTGGCGACGTGGACGTCTTCCGCCTCAAGCACTTGGAGGGTCATGGGTAGTTGTAAGTGGGGCTATAGTTACAAGTAGGGCAACTAGACTTATAACTCATATTAAATAGGGAACTAATAACCCTGCTAACAACTACCCATGAACCTCCAAGCACTTCCTGCGAAGTAGCTGTTTCTTAACGCACCCTACCACCAATATTCAACAACCCATTTGTAAACGACATATATATATACACACACACATATGTTTATATATACATGTGTATATACACGTACACACATACAGGTATACATATACACACATATTCGGTTGTATATGCGTTATCTGCATGAATGATCTTTCTGCGACGGGCGGTGCGCCGTGCTTCTACTGAGCCCGATAACGCAAAATCCTAGTCCTCAACCCGAACCCCCCAAATCCTAGACCCCACCCGCCCCCAACTAGCACTTGTTTCAGCCTTCGGATAGGTCGGATTCATCAGCCCGGCGTCATCGGGGTGACGTCCTCTGGGCTCGGAATTGTTGGGGCCTGTGACATAAGGCCTTGAAGAAACAGAAATAGGACAGAGACTTGAACAAACAAGCTTTGGGAGAATTCGGATGTAAGGTAAGGATCAAGCTTTAAAGCTTTAGGATTTCAGAATTCACGTGTGTTGAGGCCGAGCCAAAGAAAACATTCGGCATCACAGCTTAGTCTAGTGCACGCAGAAACATAAGTCACAGAGTTTAGGATGTCGAGCTTAGGGCTTTGGAAGGTTTCGGGATAAAAAATATCCCTAAAACTCTAGACACTAAACCCCAAAAAAATCTAAAACTCCAAACCCGAAGCCCTAAACCCTAAACCGCAAGACTCTAGACCCCTAAACCCTACAGCAGTTCAGCAGCTGCCGAGCTCGTTCATATCGGGGCTGGTGGGCTCTGTGGACGTGAGAAGAGTACTACAGAGGTCTTAACAATCACCTATACTATTGTTAGGTTCCTGATCATTGTGCTGGTTTAGGGTGAGTATCCGAGCCCAACAACGGTTGACCTTTTCAAGTATGGTAGGATTATGTAAACCCCAAGGGCTTAAAGGTTACCTTCTCAGCTACTAGCGAAAGGGGTCCTTGGGGGATACTATGCTACAGTTCCTCAGGGACGACATTGGTAGTTCTCTAAATGAGGGTCCCTTTTGGTCTCTTCTGGTTTCCCAAAAGAGTACGGCATCCTTATAAACGGACCCTGAATGGGACCATAAGTTACTAGTTCCGGATGCTCTGGGCTTTTAAGTAACCAGCGGGAACAAAGGTATCAACGTTTACTTCGTAATGGCTCCTTCCAGAGAAAAGTATGAAAGTATGGTACTCAAAAGCCCAGTGTTCTACGTGTAGGATGCCCAGTAGCCTAGGAAAAACCGCAACCCGTAGCATCCCGATGAAATCTCCTCGGGGCTCGGTAGCATAGGGGCATTAATACCTAGAGTAGGGTTTGGGGGGCATAAATAACATAAGGAACCCCCACAGTAGTATAGGAAATTATGTAGGCCCCAAGGTTGGCATAAGGGTTGGTCGTCAGGGCCAGCCAGCCCTGAGGCCCTACAGCGCTGCAGCCCCCAAACCCTCGTTGAAACCGTCTGTCTAAACTGCAAACAAAGTTCTGGTAAAGCCTTTAGGCATGCTTACAACCCTAACAGATTGGATACAGATTCTTCCTAACAAACCTCAACCCACAACTTCCATACCTGGGGTCTCGTCCTTCTCCGGTGGGGTCTCCACCGTGGCTGAAGTTGTCCATCATTCCTGTTCATCGAGGCAAGTGAATCTTACAGATGGTACCACCATTGAGTGGATCCCTGTGTGGCCTTGAGCTCGAAATGAATCGAAATAATTCGGGAAGTATATGCGGGACTAGACAAAAACACAATTTGTACCTGCTCCTGCTGGTTCGGGAAGCGGGGGCTAGATATGCGGCGCTTGGGAGCTAGCGCAAGCCTTTATAGGGGATACTATACTGTGGTTGCATGCAGCACTACCATTATGCTTCTGGCCGGGCTCCCCATTCTCTTCCTGGGGGCGTTGTTGTTCCTGCACACCCAAAGGCTCCATGTACCCATATAGTAGGTACTTAGGCCTTAAAGTACCCATATAGTGACCCCTTTAAGGCCTAAGTACCTACTATATGGGTACATGGAGCCTTAGTGAAAACTTTTCCTGTGACTTTGACGCCTGCACGAACAAGCTGTCTCTGACTTCACTGCAAGTGTTTCTTGCACACCAAAACTATACAGATATGGGGGACTATGCATGTACATGTAAAGTTTGTCACCCCGCCTCTAGACGGCCGAATCTACAACTTCAGAACGTCTAGACACAAACTTTCCCACATCACGTGAGATACAGACAACACTGTACAGCAAGTAACAAACTCTGAGTGCCAGGGCGCTTCCGGAGGCGCAAAGACGATTTTGTTCTAGATCCCGGTCACTCTTACACTGCTGAACCATGCACAACCGATTCGCAGCTTGACATCGTTGGGTCTTTCTTGCCTAGAAGCTGCGCAATCCACTACAGTGAAACTCAGTGTAATCTTATTCCTAATTTTCACGACAAAATGCCGAATTACTCTCATGCCCTGTGCAGCGTAAAGCTTGCCACACGTAAATGGGCTCACATTCGTCCTTCATACAGCTTTGGCCATCTCGGCGCGGATATTCTTCATGCTCGCTTTCCCCAATTCATCATGAACATCATCCACTGTGTTATCGCGTGGCGGTGGCTTTGATCTGAGTTTTGATTTCGCTCCACGGTGCGTGGGACTTGGCTCGCCATCATGATCATCTGCGCTTGCCTTTCTGGTTCCCCCGACTGTGTAACACCATGCCACTGCTGCCACCAACATCACGATGACAATCACAACTCCCCAAAGGATAACGATCTGCACAATGGTATTCGGGCTCAAATGAAGGATCATGCCGGTGAAATCATCTCGATCACGATCTGCGCTCATGCCGTAGACGGGGCCCAAGGCGTCGCCAATCAAAACCATCCCAATCAATCTACGAATTTGTGCTTTCGAAAGCTTGCCCAAAACGGCTTTGTTCTGTTTCATGGTGTTCTGCTCTTCAAACTGTCTACGCTCTCCTTCTCCTACCAAACACTCAAGTTCGCAGTCAAAGATGCCACAGAAGTTGAGCAACAGGTTGATGCGAGCTCTGGATAGGCACTTGGTGCCCAAGTCTGACGTGTTGATTTTCGTGTCAATCTTGTTCAACGCCACTACACCGCGCTTGACTGCATCTTGCGTCCAAAGTATTCTGCATGAGAGATGTCTGACTTTCCCTACGCCGGAACGCTTAAGGATGCCAAGACCTGCAGCCGAATCCATAAAGTGATTTACGGTCACCGAGGAGCCAGTTGCAAAGTCAAGAAGCGTCTTCACCATCAGACCGTCAATCATAGTACTTGTTGCTGAGTGCACCTCAGCTTCGGCCGAAGATAATGATATCACCTTCTGGGTCCGCGATGCTGAGAACATCAGGCTTCCAGACATGTACACCATGGACGCTGTGACTGACTTCCGGGTTGCTTTGTTTGAGGCCCAATCACTATCACTCATCGTTTCGATCGGAATCACGTCTTCGTATTGACCCATAAGACCTTCTCCCTCACGAGCTCTACGAAGTCTCACTGCATGATGCCGCGCGTGAAGAAGGTACTTCCCTAGGTGCCTCAATGAACACATCGCTCTTCGGGTTGGAGCACTCATGCAACTCGCCAGCGCCCTAATGGCGTTTTGAGACTCAACAAGCTCAGGACTCAGATACAAAAGTATCCCAACTGCACTCCTGAAGATAGTGGCCTCAGCACTGTCCAAAGGTGCTGAGTTGTCTGGCTCGTCAAGTTTTGGATCGTAGGGGATCTTCTTCGGGTAGTCAGTTTCCTTGATGCACAGCAGCTCGAAAAGCTTGTCAAAGTGCTTCACGTGCGGGCATATAAGCATTTCTGTGGGAGACATCAAAATGTGCTTCTTCTTCAAGAAATGAACGCTTCCACCTACTTCAAGAATGCTCACTTGGACCTTGTACTTCTTCTCGAGTCTGGGGATAATGTCTCTCATCAGTCTCTCACGCGTACACCCGGACATGATATCATCGACATGAAGATGCATGAGACAATCTCGAGAGGGTGTGCGAAGAAGAACGGGATAACTAAGACATACTTCAACTGCAATCTCCTCCTTCAGGTACTCTGTGAATGACTCGTACCAGTCACGTGATCCACACCTTTGGCCGGGTAAGACCTTTCCCAACGCAAACACGGTTTCATTTCCATCCTTGTCTATGTACGAAACAATGGTGGGCTTGATTTGGTCTACCGTCAAGAATGCGTCCGAGATGTCTATCGTCGCCAGAACCCAGTGAGGATTCTGTAGAACCAACATCGGCAAGATGCGATGTGCGATGCATGACGAAGCTGGCGAAAACAGGTCTTCACGCTCACTTAACCAAGCGAACTCTCTAGCTACGTACCGACTCCTACGCAGCCAAATCGGTTCTCCTGTCGGCGTTGACTTCTCACGCCAACTCCTAACCATCTTTGTGGATAGCTTCTTGATAGGGCCACCCGCGTCATTAACAGTCTCCGGCGGGAGCAAGACTCCCATCATCCCGAGCCGCTTCAGCTCGTGTTGATCCGCAATGTCATCTAACTCTCGAAGTCTGTCTTCTGTCATCTGTGGCTCATACTCATCATGCCGAGGGACCGCGAGACGAGGGTCAATTTCACTTCCAAGATGCATGTCGTCCTTGCTGTCATCGAGATTGAAATCATAATTCTCAAGGTCCTCAGCCGCTTTGGTATCGAATACAAGGCTTTGGACTTCATCCTCATGCGTGAAAACCTCGCCATTCACAATGCACTCACTCTTCACGTCATCGTGTGTGGATACAAGCCGAATTGCACTGCATTGCTCAATGGGAACCAAATCACCAGGTCCTGTGATCAAGTTGATTCGTCGACGAGTCGTCGGTCTAGGATTCTCGCTCAAGCCCTCAGCTCTAATCTCTCCCGGCGGGACCTCCACGGCCATATCACCATCCCCGCCATCTCGAACATCTCGTAGTCCGCCTGGGCTTTGTGTTTCACCAGCGGGCACAGATAAGCCAGGAAGGATTTGTCCGGGCTCAGCATGCACACTTGTTCCTGACATGTCACTGGACCCACTGCTTTCACCAGGCAAGGACATCGAACCTGGCTCGGATGGGGAGTACCGCTGACTCGTGGGTGTATCGCTTCCTTCACGAACTGGTGAATCCGTCCCCGCCTCACTCGGACTCTTATGCGCCACCACCGGCGGCAACATTTCGACCATCAAAGGAACCTCAGACGGCTTCGGTTGCTGCACTCGCTTCTTTGGGATGAGCACACCTCCAAGGTTTGCTAGCCCGTGTTCCCATGCATAAACATCCATGCTGGAAGCGAGGTCGATGTTCCACGGCTGCTCGAATCGCCTGATTGATCGTGAGACGAACACACCAGCACCCTTCGCCCACACAATGTGAACATCATTCAAGGTTGTCTTTCCCAACCAAATGCACTCTATCCAGCGAGGGGCTGCTTTGCCCATCGATCCTGTGCGAATGTACGCCATGATGCGCTCCCCGAACATACAAACCTTGCCGCTGTAGCTCATTTTGCAGGCTCGTTCAAAAGGTGTTTCGCCATGTTCTACATGAAAACGATTGTGTAGCCATGCTGAGTGGTTCACCGCCCAGCTCCACAAAGGATGTTTGATTCCAAAGATGCTTCCTGGGTTGTCGATGTCACGCTTGGCTTCACTCTCGTCTGCGGCAACCGTAGTTTTCAATCCTCCAAGTTCAACTTGTTTCATGAGGATGCATGCCTGTTGGCGTAGTGCTTGTACTGCTTGCTCGGCTGGACCATTTGATTCATGACTGTCGATTGGTGTTGTGTCTGATTGCACTCTGATGCCACATCCGCGGCACGCTTTCTTCACTCCCTCTGCTACAACTCTGATGGGATTCTCATTGTCACAACGAAGGCGTACTTGATCATGTCCAAGCCAGCTCACAAATCTTGTCAACTCCGTCACGAGATGAGAAAGTGACGATCCCGCTTTGGATTTAGCCGGAATTGCATGCAAACACTTTGTTTGTCTGTCTGCCACGAATAACACTGTCATCTGATCACCCGCTGCCTCAAGACCAAGAAAACCATAGTCAAACGAGACAACAGAAACCGCGGAATCACTGTGATCTGCAACACTGGGATGCCTATCTTGCCTGCTCTTGAATGCGATGCACACTGGGCACCACGGTTGAAATGGGTAATGCGTGAGAGCATGCCGATCTCTCTGTTGTTGCGTGGGTTCTGTCACCACGCTCTGCGACTCTGGTCTGCGTGTCATCTCTCTCTCAAGCGTGTGCGCGATGCTCTTCTGGTCAATCATCTCTTTCTGCACAACGAAGTCACTCAAGCGCTTCCACAACTGCGACTTGTTCCCGGTAGAAGCAATACCGCATGCTGCACATGCACTCTTAAGTAACTCCAATGAGGACTCGCTCGTAATCACCTGGTTCGGCAGCACCGTCGCTTACGCAAAGAAATTCGCGTCGCTTGCGCAAAGATTTGCCCAGTCGCTTGCGCAAAGACGGGTGTCGAATCCATTGTAAAAACCATAGGAACGTGCACTTCGGTCTTTTTCGGAAATGGCTTCAAGAAGCATGGAAAAGTGTCGAATCCATTGTAAAAACCATAAGAAAGTCCACTTTGCAAGTTAGCCGAAATTGACGACATTTGCGCGCCAAAGTGCCGAATCCATTATAAAAACCATAGGAAAGTGCACTTGCCCAGTCGGCAAGTGCTGGCCGAAAAGTGCGTTTTGAGCTGTTTTAGGAAACATCTGACAGACCACCGAAAATGCACTTTTGGAGTCTCGAAAAGCGTGTTTTCGTTGGTTTCCGGATAAGCGTTTTCAGAGCATGCTTCGGGGGCTGAAAACGGCACCATCGAAAACGCAGTTTTGGAGTCTCGAAAAGTACGTTTTGGTTGGTCCTGGGGGGGGGTGGGGCTGGGGGGGCGGGGTGGGGGGGTCGGGTTGGGGCTGGCTTCCTGGCTGGGGTGGGGTGGGGGGGGGGTTGGGACTAAGAACGTCAGGTTTGACGCTTGCAGCAAAAGCAGCTTCATTGTTTCCATGGAAAACGTATTCTTGGAGGCTCGAAACGCACGTTCCGGTTGGTTCTTGGGGGGGGGTGGGGGGGTGGGGTTGGGGGCTAAGAACGTCCGTTTGGCGCGTGGAGCAAGAGAAGTCGCGTTGGCACCAGTACGTTCCGGTTGGTCCTGGGGGGGTGGGTGGGGGGGTGGGGTGGGGGGCCAAGAACGTCCGTGTTTGACGCGTCTAATAACATTCGATTTTGACGCTCGTTGGCAGCAGCATGTTTTTGTTTGTCCCAGGGTGCGGGGGTGGGGGGCTAACAACGTTGGTAATTGATGCATGCAGCAAGAGAAGTCGCGTTGGCTGGGTGTGGGGTGGGGGGCTAATACCGTTCGTGTTGGACGCGTGCAGCAAGAGAAGTGTCGCTGGCAGCAGCACGTTCTTGTTGGTTCCAGGGGGGGCTAATAAAGTCCGTGTTCGACGTGTTTGATGCGGGGGGCTAAGAACCATTTTTTTCATGTTAGTTCCAGGGGGGGCGGGTGGGGCTTGGTTGGAGAGGGGGGGTGGGGTGGTCGAAAAGCACGTTCCGGTTGGTCCTGGGGGGGCGGGTGGGGGGGTGGTGTGGGGGGCTAAGAACGTCCGTGTTTGGCGCGTTTTGCAATCGAAGTCGCGTTGGCACCATTACACTGGGGGGGCGGGTGGGGGGGTGGGGTGGGGGGCCAAGAACGTCCGTGTTTGGCGCGTGGAGCAAGAGAAGTCGCGTTGGCAGCAGTACGCTCTGGTTGGTCCCATGGGGGGGCGGGTGGGTGGGGGGTGGGGTGGGGGGCTAATAACATTCGATTTTGACGCTCGTTGGCAGCAGCAGGTGCGAGGGGTCCCGGGGTGGGGGGCTAACAACGTTGGTAATTGACGCGTGCAGCAAAGGAAGTCGCGTTGGCGCCAACGTTCTTGTTGGTTCCAGGTGGGGAGGGTGGGGGGTGGGGGTGAGCCAATAACGTCCGTGTCTGACGCGTGTGAAAACAAGCGTTAAAGACCGACACGGCGAAGCCGAATCCTGTGACCTGTGCAGCGAAAGGCGCTCGGAGCCTGCAAAGCACAAACTCTGAACGGACCGCCGAAATGTGCTTTTGCAGCCTGGAAAAGCAGGTTTTGGAAGGTCCGAACCTCATGCCGCTCGGAGGCGAGGAAAGTAAAAAGTAACCGCTGCTTTCGTCCCCCTGACTCGCTCGTGCTGGGTTTCACATGAAGAAGCTTGGCTTGGCCTGGCCAGTAGCCGAGACCTCGCGTTGGACGCGCCGCACTACTGCCTCCCGCAAAGCATAGACTCCGGACCGACCTCCAGAACGCAATTTTGCAGGCTCTAAAGCGCGTTTTGGATGGGTTCCGAGGACAGAACACCCGCAGAATCCAAGGAGAAGAAGTGCACGGTGCAGGAATGGCCTTGCAAAACACGCTGTCTTTCCACGATCCGCGAATAACCAACATCGTTTGGAATGCATGCGGCATGAAGCAAAACCGCCGCCCCCGTCGAGGTTTCGAGTCGATTGCTTACTTTCAAATTGCTTGAAAACAGGGGCTAAAGAGAGACGCGGCGAAGCCGAATCCTGTGGCCCTGCCAGCACTTTAACAACTTCGGAGCCCAAAAGCGCGATTTCGAGCGTGCACGCCCAAAGCCGGAAACCACGGCCCTGCCGACGTTTCATGCACTTTCAGGCCTCCCCAAGATCGCGAAGTTACAAGTAACGAACTCCGAATTCATTGGCCCTGCCAATACAAAACGCACCTCCGCGCGTACAAGCGACCGCCCAACGCTTTGCACAAGCGAACGGGCAAATCTTTGCACAAGTGACCGCTCAGCCACCTGGTTCTCTACTTGAATTGCATTCGGAGGCATGTCTGGGTCGCGATCTTCCACCGCGGGCTCGGTGAACTCTCCAGAATCATCAACCATAGGAACGTCATCACCTTCGCGATGCTCCCGAACTTCAGCGCTCTCAACCACCGAATCGGCTTTTGCTTGGGCTTCAAGACTCTGCGAACTTGCACTGGACTCTCTCCGCGGCTGATCGGGTTGTGAGCTCGCACTGGGTTCTCTCTCTGGTTGGAAAGGGGCCAAAAACTCAAACGAAAATCCAAGTTCTGAAGGCGTGAGCTTTGAATCATGGGCTATTGTGATCACTGCTTCAATTTCTTGGGCTCTGTCAAACTTCTTGGTGAGATCACCGCCAATGTCTCGGAGATCTTCGGCATATTCTTCCAAAACCCATTTTCCTGAACGACACACCAATGTTGTGCGCATCCAATACATGCTTGATCTCGGAATCAGAGTCGTATCCACGAAGCATGTAGACATCGACTTGCACGCCACAGCACCGAATCCTATGTCTGACCACGTACCTCTCAATGCCTTTAGCTTCGAATGCAAACTGAGCGCAGTGCTACTCACTGATTTCCCGCTGCTCTCTCCGCTGACGGCTCGAATCGAACCCTTAACGACAAACGATTGGTTTCGATAGCCCATGGGGATCTTCGTGACACCATCCGTGAGAATGAGGCCTGAACCTTTGTCGGGGACCACGTAGTAGCCAGCACGATAAAGATGACCAAGGCAAATCAATGGACTCGTGACTGGAGAAATGATGAAATTCTCACGAAAGACTGCTCCTCCTAATCGAACCTCCGCCGTTCTCACCGTTTGAACATGGAGGCTGTTGCCCTGAGCATCCACAAACCCTGCAGCCACTTTGGCCGAACCAGCATACTCACCGACTCCACTCCAGGCTAGCGGAAGGGCTGAAGCATCTGCACCGCTGTCTAGTACAATGTCCACTTCTACGGGTACTTCATGTTGCTGAGCACGCGATCCTACCATACGAACACTGAGAGGCTCCGAACTACAGACGTCCAACGCTGCATACACCGCCTCTATGTCAACGCCTTCATAGGCACTCTCATCTGCAGCCGTCCCAGACGACCACGCTGAAGCCGTCCCAGACGACTCCGAAACATCACAACCTGGGATCGAGCACTGTCCAACAGCGACTTCTCACTCATCATCGCGATCTGCTGCATTCCAACATGAAGGTCACCGTCCGAAATGTCAAAAACGGTCAAATCAACAAATTCATCATTCTCTGCAATGCTGAAGGCTTCAACTCTTGCTACCCGCTTTGGCATGGCAACTGACGCACTCTGACTCGGTGTCACTGTTGACGCAGTACTCTGCTGCGCCACACTGCTTGTATCAGACTGCTCTACCTGACGAACAACACCCGAGGCCACATCAGCAGCAAATTTCCGGCAATCCCGCTTGTAATGTCCGAACTTGTGGCAGTATAAGCACTCTACGTTCCGCATGTTGCTCCAAGACTGTTTGCCACCTTTCTCCTGCTGTGATTTTCCGCCCTTGTAGTTGTTGCCGTAATTGTTGTAGTACCTGTTGTAGTCTCCGTACTGACCTTTTCCCCCTTTACTGCCTTTGAAATCACCGCCTTTGCCCTTGGCCTTGCCCTTGTCGTTCTTGCCCTTGTAATCACCCTTGCCTTTGCCTTTGTCGTTCTTGCCTTTGTAGTCGCCCTTGCCTTTGTCCTTGCCGTACTTGCCCTTCAATGAAAGGGCTCCTATATCCATGGGGACTACACCTCCGTGATCTGTAGGTTGATTGGTCACTCCCATCTCCATGTGGACCCTGTTTGAGCTCCATTGACTAGTAGACAACTCGTAGCTGAGGACATAGTTTCTGACGGAACTGTAGTTGCTCTTCTCGCTCAACTGTAGTTGCACATGATCACGTATGCGCTGAGGGAGCACCCGTATCAGGGTGCCCATCATGACGTCGTCTGTGACTTGTACACCTGAAACCTTTGCGTATTCCAAAGCTATTCTGTCGAGGCCCTGAATTTGTTCACGAAGAGATCGATCTCGAGAGAAACCTGGGAGGTTCATTATTGCTGAAAGTAAAGCAATCGATCTTGCCTTTGTTCGAGGCGAGAAAATGCGAAGTAGTTGCCTCCACACTTCGAAACCGTTCTTGTCCGTGATTTGTTTGAGCAGGTTCTTAGGTTTGAAACGAAGAAGAGAGCTGAGAATCGCGTAGAGCTTGAGCGATCGCATCCTTGTTTCCACTGCCATCTCTGAAAGGTGGACCTCTTGATCTACAGACTTCTCGATGAGCTCTAGTTCGCTGTCGTACTCAGGCTGGGCAAATATTATCCATGCTTTGAATCCGTGACACCAATCGTGCCATGCAAGAACATCACTGTCATGATTTTCGCTCCCGAATGGTTCCGGATACTTCAAGACTTTGTTGGCCTCAGCGAAGCCACCTGATGATCTGATTGATGCTGCACGCATAGCATCAGCAGAAGCCTGTGCAGCCTGAGCTGCGGCCATTGCTGCGTTAGCAAGGGCCATTATCTCCGTCTGCGTCGTCGGGTTCATTCCGGTGTCTGAGATGTCGTCATCATCGTTCACAGCTACTGGACTCCCCACAGCTTGCGCTGCCATGTCCCTTAAAGGGAGGGCGTAAACTGAACTCGGTCACAATGGCTCGAATTTCGCAGGGGCCTTCTAGCGTGTTGGGCTCACTACACCTACGAGGACCTCCTAGAGATCTCAAGGCCCAGGAGCGACTTTGCGCTCCGCTACCATGAAAACTTTTCCTGTGACTTTGACGCCTGCACGAACAAGCTGTCTCTGACTTCACTGCAAGTGTTTCTTGCACACCAAAACTATACAGATATGGGGGACTATGCATGTACATGTAAAGTTTGTCACTTAGGCACAGTTCCAGCCATCTTAGCTCGAGCACCAGCGCCACCTCTGCCTGGGAGTCTCGCACGTGGGAGGGAAGTGGTAAAGAGCTAAAGGGTTTAGGGTTTAGGGTTTAGGGTCTAAACTCAGCAAAAACCTGCATAACAGGCGGCTTGAACAATCAGAATCAGTTTATTTAGCACGTTGTAAAACCCTATTTATATAACACCCACCCCAAACCCTAAACTCGGAAGTTTAAGCCCCTGCACTCTCTGAGCTATCGACTCCGACACCTCAAGCCAGAAAGAAGCCTCTCGAAACCCTTCAAACTCCAGTCGAACACCCTGGCAACAAAGCGATAAACAAGTAGTCGAAACCCCAAATACAGAACAGGCTACCAGTAGACACCCAAAATGCGTCTGAAACCCGAAAGCATTCGATCTAAACATACCGATGCAAAACTTGCTAACCGCTTTAAAGCCCTCATCAGCCCCATGCAATACAAGAATCAAAGGGGAAAAGGAGGGACCCTTAATGGGGACCCCTACCCTATAATGGGCTATATAACGCATGGGTACATAATGGCAAAATGAGTATACCTAGGGGTCCTTATTAGGGGTCCCTCCTTTTCCCCTTGGAAAGAAGCAACCCTAATCTCTGAAACCCTAAAACCTAAACCCTAAACCCTGAAGAAACTCTAAAGCCCCAAACCCTCAAACCCTTAAACCTCTAAACTCTTTAAACCCTGAACCCTATAGAAACCCCGAACCCCGAAACCTTAAAGTCCTAAACCCTTAACCCTTAAAACCCTAAACCCGAAAAGCGCCAACCCAGCCGACCTTGCGTTGACGCCTCCAAAGGGCCGTAACAGCCGTGGCTCAACATGCAGAACGACCTGGGTAGTTGTCAAAATTATGGTCCCTTTTTGGGTACCCTGAATAATAGGTGCCGTATTATAATAGGGACCCAAAAAGGGACCATAATTTTGACAACCACCCACCTGGGCTTTTAGGGTTCAGGGTTTCTGTAAAAAAGGGTAAGGGTTTAGGGTTCAGGGCTCGTTCTCACCTAGGTTTTTAGGGTTAGAGGGTTTTAGGGTTTTAGAGGATTCATGGTTTGGGGGTTTAGGGCTTAAGGTTTAGGGTTAGGGGTTTGGGGGGTTTATAGGATTTCATGGTTTCGTGGTTCAGGGTTCATGCGGACTTCGGGGTTTGGGGCTTAGGGCTTTGAGAGAGCCCACGGGGGGCAGCATGTCAGTGCCTTCTTCGAGCACTCAGTATGAAAGTGGAACCCCCTTTCGGGCGTAAGCCTAAGCCCCAAATATAGGCACAATAACCCTTCGGGACTAGAGCTACGCAAAGAATAGCGCTTGGAGGTTCGTGTGTAGTTATAAGTAGGGTTATAAGGAGGGTAACTATACTTGTAACTCATAGTCATATGAGGGGGCTTATAACCCCACTTATAACTACCCATGAACCTCCAAGTAGAGCTACACAAAGAATAGTAGCCGCTCCTAGCCGCTCCTATGTATGACAACTACAGAACCCCACCTTCTATGATGCGCTCTCGGCCGGCCAAGCTGTCTGCAAATTTACTTGGACCCTAGCTCTAGGTTTCGGGTTTGGGTGCTTGGAGGGGCAGGGGACCTAGTAAGCGGAGTATATGTAGAGTTATAAGTACCCTAAATGGAGTTACCCCAATTATAACCCTACTTTCAAAACGGCTTACCAAGTCCCCTGCCCCTCCAAGTGCCCTAGACTCTCTTCCTCAACAACCAGGCCCAACAATGCTCGAACTTTCCAAGATAGACTCAATATGCAAATCTCATTAGCCAGCCATCTAAGTAGAGGGTTCCTGTCTGGCAGCGGTCGGTTTGAGGGTTTAGGGATTCAGGGTTTGAGTCTGAGCCTAAAACGGGGTTCCTGTTTTGCAGCTTCAATGCCAGAGTGTAATGTGACTCGTAGCGACATCGTAAATCCTTCTCAATCGCCTTTTTGAAGCCGTATGTTTGCCCTCAACAAGCCCCCACCCTCAACCCCAAACCTATAGATTGAAGCGTAAGACACTCTAATGCAAGCCTTCAACAGAAGGATGCTTACGATCAGAAAGCTCCCACAGACAAGGGAGTCCAAAATTGAAAAGGTCCCGTATCCTAAGGTTCCGTTTGCCGTGGCCCTACAGTGCCTACATTGCTGCAGTACACGTGGGTAGTTATCCAAATCAGAGTCCTTTTTTGGGTCCCCAATAGTACGGCACCCTCATGAAGAGGAACCTGCAAGGCACCCTAACTAGATAACTATCTACACATGATTTTCACCTGGGAGGTTCCGAAAATTAGGGGTACCTTATTTGGGGCTCTTATAACAAGCGTCCTACAATTTTGGGGTACCATATTGGGGCTCTTTCTAATAAGGGTCCTACTGTAGGTCCTACTATTTAAGGTACTATATTAGGGTCCCCTATTTTCGGAAACTCACACCTAGAACTATCAGCCAGGCGTGCCATCGAAACTGTATCTTAAGTGCTCAGGCCCTCTACGCCGCAATCAAAAGAAACCCCAAGCACATGGGTGGTTGTCAAAATCAGGGCCCCTTTCTGGGTATATTCGTTATAAGGACCCAAAAAAAGGGGCCATACTTTTGACAACCACCCACATCGATGCGGACCAAGATAAGGTTGCAAGAACACAAAATCGGGACAGAAATGATTATCATCACTGTTACCCTCCACCTATTTACTGAGTCCCCAATTCTGTTAAACCCTAAACCCTTATAGAATCCTGCAGCAAACCCCTTAAGGAACCTTTTAAGTACAGAAACCAGATCTCCCAAAGCCTCCCTTCTGGGCATCCCTGCGCCATGACATCCACTGCCGGCAACGCCACGGGGCGCCGCCTGTGCTTTGGGATTTAGTATAGGTCTATATAGTGCTTCGGGCTTCTAGAGTTTAAGGTCTAAGGTCTACCTTAACCCGGGAGAACATACCTTTTTAAGGACTTATATAATTAAGGAAACCATAATAAGGAGCCCTAAAAAGGTAGGTTATTCTGGGTCTGAGGTCTAGGTTTAGCATTTAGTATAGGTCTTGGGGAAAGGAAAACTTTCAGGCTTAGGGCTTCGGTTTAAGGTCAAGCTTTAGGGTTCAGGGCGTTTTAGGTTTAGGGCTTAGGATTTCGGGGGCTTTAATTTGAGGGCTTATACGGCCCGGAATGCTAAGTTCCCTTCGCGGTGACCTGTGAGGCCGGTCATCTCGCGGTACCCTCCTCACATTTACTGAGGCTGAGGAGGTATCAAATTATGCTTTGCGGAGCTTGCGGAGTTGAAATAAGGATGTACCGGGGGGGGGGGGGCGACTCAGAAGAGCCACAGACATCTTAGACCTTGTACCTCTAAACCTGAAGACCTCATGCTAAGCCCTGAGCCCCAAGCCCGAAATCCCGGACCCGTTAACCTCTAGTTTTGATACTTTACCTACTGCTTGTCCTGAAGGTTAACCTTTGGGGAGTCGAGGATTTTTTCAAGGTTCTGGTACCCCCCAAAAAACGTTGAAGGTTGCCTTCTCTACTACTAAGTGCACTTATAGAACCCTTACAGAACCCCCATAACAGCGTTATAGAACCCCTAAAGAACCCTAGGTGACCTATACTCTATTCCTGAACCCCTTACAGATACGCTACATAATCTTCGTAGAACCTTTAAAATACCCCAAACATGTTAACGGCTACCTTCCCTACTACTACGACGCTGGCTTAACAGGCTGCGGAAGGAATCGTCCCGCCTTCTCGCTCCGCATGAGCCTGGGCCAAGCTGCCGCAGTTAGAAATACGCTTGCTGATACAACTCCTGGAGTTCCTTTAAAGGATCTATAAGCGTACATCTTTTGCGGTTCTTTTGAAGGATCTATAGGGTTGTAGGGTTTAGGTCTGGGGTTGATGATATAAAGCTTGCAGTACCTTAATGATCCTAAACAATGGGAATTATGGTGTGTTCTGAGTTTTGGGTAAGGCAGGATTTATATCATCAACCGTACTTGGTCTAGTTGGACCCACAGGGCAGAAAAAGAGATACTTGGAGGTGAGGCTCATGGGTAGATAGATTGGGATACAAGCGCCTAAATATAGGCTATAGTTATAGTTATCCTACTTACAGGCCCTACGCATGACTACCCATAGACTTCCAAGCAGACCCTAAACCCTAAACCCCATAGATCCCTCTAAGGAACCCTATAGATCCCTTTAAAGGGTCAGGGTTTAGGGATTCGGGGCTTGGAGGATTCCGGGGTTCAGGTTTTCCGGAATTCGCTGTGGAGGGGCTTCGGGGTCTGGGCTTTCGGGGTGGAGGGTTTAAAAGCTTCGCGGCCCTCGACTTTTCTCGGTGACAGGAGCTTGTCTTGCTACGCCACAAGCACATTGTCTCCTACGAGGCTGGTGTCTCCCAGAGAGCCCAATACCCCTTAATTAAGGAATATGGCTTAAATTATAGAGGGCTCCCTATTATGATTTAAGCCATATTCCTGAATTAAGGGGTATTGGGCTCTCTGGCTTCGCGGCAGAGCATAGTAAAATTGCACAGCGGGATCGCAAGGACTAGATGGACCTGCACCATCAGCCCGAGATAGATTGGGAGTTTCCGAAAATTAGGGGTACCTTCTTTGGGGGGTCCTTATAGTAAGAATCCTACTGTTTAGGGTACTACATTATAGGGTCCCCTATTTTCGGAAACCCCCATTTCGCCTTCTGCACACTTCGGACTTCTGGGCTCCCGGTACGACGGCAGCGCCGTTCCGTCAGACTTGATTTCCAGAGCCCCGGAAGGATCCGAAAAGCAGATCCCTTAATGGGGGTTTCTGTAAAGTACCCTTAGTAGCACAGGGCCCCAAACTAGGGGATCTACTTTCTAGATCCTACCGAAAATCTGGGTTTCCTGATGGCACACCTCGAAGTGGAAGTCTGGGACCCTAGCACCTTGAATAGTAGGATCCTCATTATAAGGAGCACTAAGGTACTCCTAATCTTCAGAAACTCCCAACTCGGACGATCTCCTTTCGGAGCGTCTGCGGTAATGACACTTTATGTTTAGGGTTTAGGGTTAAGGGTTCAGGGCCCTTCCACCACAACTCGCTTTTAGTAACTCAGTGGCAGGCGCAAGACCTAAACCGAAGAAGCACGCAGAACTCAAGCAGCACAGTGCCCGACGAAGCATGGCAATGGAACCCGAAGAAAAATGTTGGTGTTATACAGCCAGGGGTTCTTCATCATGCTCCTACATTGGACACAAACCCTGAAAGCAAAACCCAAACCCTAGATATTGCAAGCCTCAACGGATCACATACTGCAATCTATTGGACCCTGAACAACTTACTCGTTTCTTCAATAACGGCGCCGCAAGAAAATTCAATCTTCCTCGAATGTCGACGAACAAAATTGCAAAAGGCCAAAAAGCTGAAAGTTCTCCCATTGGCTCTCTAAATTCCTTGCCTCGTCGATTGTCGGAGGTTGGTGTGCAGGGGGCCTGGACGCATTCCAGGGCTCTGAGAATCGTGGGTTCAGCGCCCGTAACCCTCAACCCTAAAACCCTAAACACCCTAAACCCTAAAACCATAAACACCCTAAACCCCTACACCCTCTAAACTGTGAGACCTCACTGAGCAGAGTTCCTTCGGAAGAGCTTTCTAAAGTCGGGCTCTCGACTAAGCTCCATGACTCCTAGGGTTTAGGGGTACAGTCCTCGAGCTTCCATGTACCTATATAGTATATACTAAGCGTAGGGGCCTCATGCAATCATTAGAATAGGGCTTGGGGGTGTATTAGACTAGACTTATAATAAGGAACCTACTTTCAAGGCCCAAGCATATTCTGTCTAGATTCCGCCTCAGGGGAGTGGCAGCAATGCCGATAACAAGAGCACGAGCACCGGTTTTCGTCGGGGGTTGTTGTCGGCTTCTCAATTCGTCGTCGTCGTTATCGTAGCAGTTGTTGTCGCCATCGTCGCAAAAGCAGCAGGAGGAGCGGTAGCAATCGCAGGAGCAGGCGGAAGTTGCAGTGTCGGCCGAAACATGTTGCAATGTTCCGTGCAGCCTCAAACGACTACTAGGATGCCCCGTAACCTAGGAATAAAAAGGGTTCCTTTTTGGTATTGGGTAACCTTATAAGGAACCTAGGACTACAAGAAGGGAATAACAAGGGTACTACTGGGCATCCTAGTTAACTGGTCAACCGTAAAGCCGTAAACCCTGAACTGAACTCTATTCCCAAACCCTAACCCCTCAACCGTAAACCCTGAACCCTATATATACCCAAACCCCAAAAACCCCAACAGCCCAAAACCCACACCGGAAAGCGCTCGGAAGGTTCCGTGCTCAAGTATATGCGGCATACTACGGTTTAGGGTTTAAGGGTTGTTTAGGGGTTTAGGTTCAGGGCTTAGGAGTGTGGGATACTACGGTAGTTTAGGGTTTAGGACTTTAGGGGTTGAGGTTCAGGGTTTAGGCCAAATCCTCGAAACCCTGATTTGTGCCATGTAGATACTTGGGCCCAACCTCTTGGCAAACCCAAATCACCCAGTCCAAACCCAAAGCGGCAAGGCCCTGAACCTACATAAGCCCCAACACCCGACACCTCACCCAAAGACACAAGTACAAACCATAAAACCGCCTACTTGTCGGGAAACGTGGGGAACTAAAGGTTAACCTTTTTGAATTTTGGTCATATAGGGAATGAGGTTAAAGGGCCCCTACTCTACTACTAAAACCGAAAGCCCCTAAAGCCCCCCAAAACCCACACAGGAAAAAAAGTCAACCTTCCCACGAGCCGGTCCTCCATGACGTTCCCCTTCACATCCTGATGACGAAGTCCAGGGCGCAGGGTCGAGGTCTTCTTTTGGGATTAGGGTTCAGCTTTTGGGTTCGGGGTTCAAGGCTTTTGGGTGGGTTGCTGTATGTTGAAGGTTTGGGCCACTTTTAAGCAGGGTCTACCCTAAACCCTAAACCCCTACACCTAAGCCTATTGAACCCTACTTATAGCATCATGGGACTTAGTAACAAGGGTTATAATTAGGGTATACTTCTAACTACTTAACATTACTTACTAAGTCCTATGATCCTCCAAGTATAGACCCTTGTAAACCTGAAACTCAAAACCCCAAAGCCCTGAACCCTATAGATTTGGGGCATGGTAGGCTCAGGGTTTCGGGGCCTGAGGCTCCACGAACTCGGGCCTACGATGAGCGCGGTTCTCCCTAAATGACCTAAACGAAACCCCAAATACCCTAAAGCCCAACACCTTTTAGGGCATTTGGGTTTAGGGGTTTAAGGTCTGTGGGTGTAGGAGTTTAAGAAGAGAGCAGACAGCAACGATATCTATGGCCTGAACGGGAACAATTCGGACTACCAATTCCTGAGGCACCTCTGCTTTAGTAATATGCACAATAATTTTGACACGCATCGCTGGAAAAGCCCTAAACCCCAAACCCCTAAACACCAAACCCTAAACCGCCTAAAACCCACAAACTCAACTCGAAGATCTACAATGCGGTGTGCGTGCTGCTGAAGGGGTGTGCGCTGAAGAAACACGGCTTCAAGCACACAGAGACGCTTTCTCAGTGGAGGAGCTGGGGTCTTATAGGGTTTAGCGTTTAGGGTTTAGGTTTAGGGTTTAGGGTTAGGGTGCATGAACAAAAAGCCTATGAAGGAATATTGGAGTCTGGAGGCATGCTGAGTTCGTACTATTTTGTTTAGGTTTAGGGCTAGGATGAGAAGCCTTTTAGTCTGGTGGGTTCAAGTGCTCCTACAAGAAGCGTTCAGCATTCCAGCAGTAGGCATGTAGGGTAGAAAAGAAAGTCCACAGCCCAAACAAAACCCTAAACCCTCAAGAACCCCATAATATCCAAGGGGTAAAGGAGGGACCCTTAATGGGGACCCCATGGGACCCCTACCCTATAATGGGTATATAATGGCTATATTAAGGGTATATGCCTAGAGGTCCTGATTGAGGGTCCCTCCTTTTCCCCTTGGATAATAGAGGCCTGATTAAGAACCCCCTGGGTCTTTACTAGGGTTCCTTATATGGGTGGTTGTCAAAACTAGGGTCCCTGTTTGGGCCATTAATATAATACGGCACGTGTTCTTTAGCTAGACCCAAGAGTAGCCTAGGAATAAAAAGGGTGCCCTTTTTGGTTTAAAGGGACTTATAAGGGAACCTGAACCCTAAAAAAAGGGAATAAGGGCCTACTCCAGGTCCTAGCAAGAATACGGAACCCCCAAGATGGCAATGGTAATTAGGCCCCTGCATTAACGCCCCACAGGAACTCCTTGGGCTGCTTTTTTTTTGTTCCGCCGTGTGCTTACTTAGTAAACCCTGAAGAACCCGAAACTCTAAACCCCCAAACCCTATAAACCCTAAAGCCTAAACCCTGAAGAACCCCCCGGCTGTGTTTTCTTTTTCCGCCCTGTGCGAAGGATCTTTCGGGCGAAGGGGGGCGCCCAGTCGTCCAGAGCTGCAGGCCTTGGGCGCTTCCTCGGCCGATCTTTCTCGGGGCTCCGTCCTTCCTTAACGGGACTGAGGAACTAGGGTTCCTTAAAGGATTCCTTTAAAGGGATCTATAAGGGCTCTATAAGAGGGGTTTAGGGTTACTTAAAGGATCATGAGACTTAGTAACTAGGGTTATAATCTTAAAACCTTACTTACTAAGTCCCATGATCATCCAAGTAATGCCTACCCACATATATATATATATATATATATATATAGATAGATAGATAGATAGATAGATAGATAGATATATATGTATAGGGGGCCTTATAGGGCTCTGTAAGGGATCTATCGTAGGGCTTCTTAAAAGGGGTTTATAAGGGCTACCATTAGGGATCTATAAGGGTACTATAATGTCGGGGCCTCAATAATTAGAATAGGGTCAGCGGTTCCTGAAGAGGTGTTCTTCGAAAGTGTTCGATATCCAAGCTTACTTGAAGGATCATGGGACTTAGGAATTAGGGTCATAATTAAGGTAACTATACTTGTAACTACTTATAACCCCAACTAAGGTACTTGTAACCTTACTTACTGAGTCCCATGATCCTCCAAGTGCGGTGCTGCCGGGTTCGGGTTGTGGGCAGTGGTAGCAAAGGCTTCGGAACGTTGAACTCTCTTCCGGAAACCCTTGCTTCTCGTGATTTAGTTCAAGTCTGCTTTCCGGAAATAGGGGACCCTAACATATTGCCCTAAATAGTAGGATCCTTATTACAAGGACCCCAAAATCAGGTACCCCTAATTTTCTGTCCTTGCCCGCCTCGGGCTCTGCTACAAAAATCGACATGCTTGTCGTAGTTACATGGGGACAAACCGCAGACAGATAAGTCCTGTGGCTGCAAGCCGGAAACCCAAATCCTACCCTAAGTGCATCTCCCCATACAGCAGTCTGCTTTCAGTATCTGTTCGCCATGTGACACTGCCGGACGAGTATTGTGGGTACCGTGGACGCCGTGGACGTCGCACAACTGATCGCGGACCTGACGCGTCAGATGCTGCATCAAAGTGTTGCATTGGGTAGCTAGTGGACAAGTCGACACAGGTTTTTCGATCCCGAATCTACTTTGCATGTACATCGTGGGGGCTTCCTGGGGCTTGCAATGTCGATGGTTAGCGGCAGGCGAAGTAGTTCTTCGGCTATCTGGCATTCAATCTGTGGCTTCCGCAGGAATTGCCTGCCAATTCCCTCCAAAGCTTCCAAACTTCCAAACAAGTATCTGCCCGGCTAACCCTATGTTTTCCCCTAAACCCAATGGAGCAGGGATAGTCACAGAAACACAAAACAGCAACAACATCATCGCTTTGCTGAAGCCCTACACCCCAATCCCTGGAAACGACTAAAGGATAGACATGAGAAAGGTGTCTACTATTCGGGCTACTATGTTTCGATGGTTTCGTGGTGAAGTCTCGTGACATCGAGGAATACTGTTATCTTAACATTACCAGTCCACATATTGCACACCTGGTGCTCTTTACCCAGAACACCTTCACTCCAACGCTTCTTCCCTGAAGCCCTAACCCAAGCCTAAACCCTCAACCCCAAGCCCTGGAAGCCCAAACCCTAAGCCCTAAAGCCAAGAAGAGCAGGGAAAGTCGAGGGAGCTCTCCACTCCTACACCGTCTAGCAAGCGCCTTGCTACTGTCGCCGCCAAAAGCTGCTGCCCCCCAAGTCACCTGCTTGGAGGATCAAGGGACTTAGAAAGTAAGGTTATAAGTACATTAATTGGGGTCATAAGTAGTCATAAGTATAGTTACCCTAATTGTAACCCTAGTTACTAAGTCCCATGATCCTTTGAGCGTGCTCGACAATACATCCGGGGAATGGGAGAAGTACACACGTAGACACATAGGTGTAAGGCGACCGTACATAGAACTAGAAAATCTACCGACCCACTTAGGGCATCTAGGAGAAGCCCCCACTCATTATGGAAACCATGATTGCAAGAAGAACACTGAAATCCATAGCCATACCTACAAAAAACCCTGATCGTTGCTAATCCACGCGAACCTCATCTTCAAACATATGCAAGTATCACGACTGGCCTAAGTACTGCTACACTGTTATATCATGTGTGTACGTATAGCAGCCGTTTGTCTTATTTCCCGGCAAACTTGGGCGGGCGAGCGACGAGGCCCGTCTTAAAGTCCATTTTGTGTGTGCTGTGCTCGCGCGCGTGCTTTGACTACGTAGCCTTTGTCATGTCCCAGGTTCCAAGACTTAAATCACCCAACTCCGAAAATACAAACCCTAAACCCGAAATCCCCCAACCCCGACATTAAAGCTTGAGCCCGGGCCCAATTCTCAAGTT
The DNA here is from genome assembly GCA_905221615.1 of Symbiodinium sp. CCMP2592. NCBI lineage: Eukaryota > Dinophyceae > Suessiales > Symbiodiniaceae > Symbiodinium > Symbiodinium sp. CCMP2592. The sequence goes on along the minus strand of CAJNDT010005907.1, from coordinate 290,489 downwards.
CCGTCGACTTAGGGCTTTCCTGGATTTTGGAGAACGTACAGCTTTAGGGCTCCTTAGCGTGATTTCCTTATATAAATCCTTAAAAGGTAAGTCCTTCCGGTCGGGTGGGGGGGGCTCCCCTATTAATAGGGCTGAGGGTTTAGAGCGGTTCCGGGTTTAGGGCCCTAAGCCCTAAAAGTTAAACCACCCTAAGCCTTAAACCCTAAACTTAACTTAAGGCCCAAAAGTCGAGAGCCTTGCAGTTGAGGTGGGATCAAGGTAATTACAGGGGCCTTAGTATTAGAATAGTGCTCCTTCACAGGGTTCCTTTGAAGGGGTTCTATAAGGCTTACTATAAGGATACCAAAACATAGGGGCCTCAGTAGCTAGAATAGGGTTTTGGGGCCCATTTCACTGTAGTTATACTAAGGAACCCCCAAGCTAGCATTGTTAATTATTGAGGCCCCTACATCATGTGAATCATTCCCAAGTCAGGGCCTTTATACAAGACATGATTAGTCCCACCAACCTTCACCCAACGTTCTCAGACCCTGGATAAAAGCTTTAGGGCTTTACACTGAAGGCTCGGTGATGTAGGGGTCACGAGTTCGGGTCTAAAGTGCGACCCTGATCCCTATACCTTAAAACCCAAACCTTGAAGCATCATAGTAATGTGGGAACCTGATTAAGAAAACTTGGGTCCTTATTAGGGTTCCTCACATGAGTCCTAAGATATTGGGGGTTACAGGGCCAGGGTTTCTTTATCAGGTTCCTACATTATGGGGGTTCTGGCTACTGTTGTGCATTCGGCTTCGGTTGAGTTTCGGGACCTCTGGGCACCTCACGCCTCCAAGGATTTGTTTGGGGTTTGAAGCCTATGGTTGTACGGCTTGGGGCGTTTAGGATGTAGGGCTTCAGGGTTGAGCGTCGTCGGAACTTGTAGGTTCGAGGGTTGAGGGTCTGTGGACCTGGGAGGATGCAAACAAATGCTTCAGGAGGTTCCTATAAAGTATCCTCTAGTGGTAGCAAAGGGTCTCATATTCCGGGATCTACCTTTTGAGATCCTTCCGGGAGAAGGACTTGCGGCTTCAGAGCGCCATGGCTTCGGGTCCGAAGATGTCTGGGGTTTCAGGTTTTATATGGCTTAGGTTTAGGGTTCAGGGTTTCAGGGTTTCAGGGATTAGGGTTTCAGGGTTTAGGGTTTCGGGGTTTAGGGGTGGCTGTCTTTAAGGCTCGGCGCTTTCATCCTAGACCGTCAGATGTAACATAGGCACCTGAACAGTGGGGATGAAGCTTTGTGGGCTGTGGGGGAGCTATACGGGCTTGTCTCTGCTTTTACAGTAAAGGTTTCAAACCTAAATGATACTTCCATTGCTGGGATAGCCATTCCTGCGTCCGTAATCCAGTAGTATATCACCACCAACATCTGCAACCACAAGAAGAATATATCGGAGAGAACAGTTAGTGAAGTGTTAAAGTCCTAAAATTAAAGGGTCTACGTAAAGGCTTTCGGGGACGACATCTAGACTTACCCCCAACCCCATCTACTTCCCCAACTACCACATTGCAAATACAGGGGCCTGAATGATTAGACCGGGGCTTTGGAGGTCTAACCATTAAACTCTTAAGAATGAATTATACAAAGGAACTCCGCAGTACCACCAATCATCCAGGTTTCCGTTTTACTCCAACCCTCTCGATAAAAAATCCAAGTTGCTAAACTGCCGTTGCCACAAATCGCCGCAAAAGCGCGATTTGACGCGGCAAGCTGCTGAACCTGAGCTTTCCCACGGAAGTCCGGCTGTGCGTCGAGGGAAGGGCAACCCCGAACTGAATGCTCTTCAGGGGCCTCATGGGATTTAAGGGAGTTTCCGAAATTCGGGGTACCGTATCTTGGGGTCCTTATAATAAGGATCCTACTATTTAGGGTACTATGTTTGCGTCCCCTATTTTCGGAAGCTCTGATTTAGGGCTTCCTCGCTTGGGGCTTAAAGTTTCGGGATTAGAGCTTAATGCTTTGGCTTTGGAGTTTCAGGTGTGCAGCCCTGTGGTTGTGACAGCAACCGCAACTCTAAACCCGAAACCGTAGGGTTTAGGGTTTAGGGCTTCTCTTGAGGCTAAAGGATGAAACTCAAGGGTTCGGATGCGGCGACCAATATCGGGGTCTTAGTGATTGGACTGGTATGTGATACTGTTTGCATAATCATGAATAATAAAGGAACTCTCGGGAAAAGTATTGGCAAAGGCCCACCCCGGTTGCAGAAAAGAGTAGAGCATATACCTCTGCTCTCCACTGTAGTTCTTTCTCTGCATAACACACTTGACTTAGTTTCTCAGTTCATAAGACCCACTTTGGGGTTCAAGTTCATAGCGGGTAATATTATCCCACAAAATGTAAAGTGTATCCACTCAGCTACTAAGTAGTGCATGGGACACGAGTTAACCAAAGCAACAAGAGCTACATTCGACAAATTACGCTAGAATGCGGCTTGAGAATCAGCCTGCACAAAGCAATGCCAAACTTGTCAACGCATACTTGGAGGATCATGAGACTTAGTAAGTAAAGTTATAAGTACCTTATTTGGCGTTATAAATAGTTATAAGTATAGTTACCCTAATCATAACCCTATTTACTAAGTCCCTTGATCCTTCAAGTGCCTACTATAGAAGCCCGTTGCCTGCAGAACGGGGGGGCCAAACTGCCACCCTAAAGCCTAGGCCGCAAGCCCTAAACCTTAAACTACACTTGCAACGTCATTGATATGGCGACCCTGCGACTGCATTCTATAGCGGCTTGCTTGATAATTTAGGGCTCAGGGTCCTAGACCCTAAACTCCGAAACCCGAAACCCAGCAAGCCTGAAACACTAGCCCCCCAGACCCGAAACCCTAGCCGTCATCAATGTCATCGTGGGGTAGATGCTATCCAAGCCGAGATCGATCATGCATGGTTCAGGGTTTAGGGTACTACATTTCAAGCCACTCAGCACCTCTACATTGCCAGCTTGTCTGATACCCCCAACGGAAACCCTTCTATCATCACCATCATCATTAGCAGCAGGTTACATTTCCACACATATACTTGTGTATGTATTTAAGTTTGTCAGAACTTATACTCATAACTCTTGTTGTGCCTTTTTGAAACTACGACTGCGATAGAGCACTACTCTCAAACTTCTCTCATAGTTGCTGCCGCTGCAGCTACAACCACTGCAGCTGCTGCAGCTGCTCCTACCACAATTACTACTACGACGACAACGACTAGCACATACTACTACGACCATCGCGCAGCCTACCAGTGCCACCTGTGACTTACAGCATTCGTCAATATTCGTCAACCCTAGACCCTACAACCTAAACACTACACGGCACCAAGCCGCTTCAATGACTTCTACGACTGTTGCTCGGCGTGGGACATCTTTGAGATCTTCCTCGACATCGCGGCAGCTGATGCTTGCATCAAGTTCGGCCTCAATCCGGCCCCAGCAGACCACCTCGGGGTGTTTGTGGTCTGGAGCTCCAGGGTCCATGATTTGCTTTAGGGTTTGCGATTTGTAAAGGTGTATTGGGGGTTCGGGCGTAAGGGTCTAGAATCTAGAATGTGGCAAAGGGTTGATATTTCAATTTAATATGGGTGCAGCAACTGGGGTGCAGCTTACTTGCATGCCAGTGCGATAATCAGACATGGAATTATATAATGCCAGAGTACCCCGACACAACCAGTACTTCCGAATGCGGCGCATGTCTTTGGCGTCAGATATATGGGGTTTCCGAAAATTAGGGGAACCGAACCTTATTTTGGGGCCTTTTGGGGTGCTTATAATAAGGATCCTACTATTGAAGGTACTATGTTAGTTAGGATCCCCTGTTTTGGGAAACTCCCATATGTACTGGTAACAAGGAACCTTGAGAGTATCCTCAAAGAAACCCTCAGGACCCTCACTGCACCCTTGCAGGAACGCTGATCTTAGTTGCTGAGCTCATAAGCCGCAAAAAGTGCACACTTTCAGCTTTATAGTGGGTACTATTATCCCCAAAAGTGTAAAGTGTATCCACCCAGCTACTAAGTGATCTTACCCTTACAGCAAGAGCCTTTACGGAAACATGTACGAACTGACAGGAAGCCTCAAAGGTACCCTTGGTGATTCTGGCTCCGTGAGTACGCCCCGAACCCTGTACGTTAACTTCATCACCGAAGCCCTAAACCCTTAACCCCAAAACCCTAAGCTCTAAACTCTACCCTAAACCTTTAACCCTAAATCCCTGGTTCTTAAAGGAATCCATTAGGGCTCTTCAAGGGATCTCTGCGGTCTCTCTGGGGCTCTGAACGCGATCCCTATAGGGACTCCATGCTAATATACATGCATGAACAGATTGAATAGGGATTCTGACAAGGTTTGTTTAAAGGTTCTGCAAAGGTTTCTACTATATAGAGGCCGTAATAGGTTGAATGAGCTTTTTGGGTAGATTGGCATATTCACAATCAAAAGCCCGGAGGAAGCCGGGAGGAGTGGCATTTGCACCCGGGGCCTGAAATCAACCCGGGAGAAACAAGCTACAACACTTCAGCTTAGGTTTAGGGCTTAGGGCTAGTTCATAAGTCCCAAAATAGTTACTCTTTCTGTTTTAGAGTGGGTAATATTATCCCAAAAAGTGTAAAGTGTATCCACTCAGCTACTAAATCAGAATGGCTCATTCAAGGATCAGGTCCAGCAACAACTCAAAGGGTCCCAGCGTGGGTATTGTTGCCAGAACCTCGTCCACCAGGCGAAGTGAGGGCGATGCCTGTCCAACTTTCCTCTGTTGGAGAACCAGGCGTTTCCATTCGCCGACGGAGGTATTCCACTTCACCATCTTCTCCAAGAGGGTGGATTCGAGAAGGGCCTCCAACAATGCAGCAGCTTCTTGCTCCACCAATCCAACAGCGTGACATTGGGGCACTTCTCCGAAGGTAGCAGTCCAGGATGCTTTGCCCGCAAGAAACTCTCCGAATACTCACATTTTACTAGTAATTCCTAATATAGAAACCCTACACTCTACTATGTAGGTACTTTGGACCCTTTGGGCAGGTATGAAAACCATATACGAAGCTCTAGAACCCAGTAACTATTCAGCACGCCATATGGGTGGGTGTCAAAATTAGGGTCCCTTTTTGGGTCCTTATTATAGTACGGCACCTAATATTTAGAGTTTACAAAAAAAGAACAGTTTTGACAACCCCCCCATATGAACGCCCCGAACCCTAAACCCGTGAAGCATGACCCCCGAATTCCAAAAGCCTAAACACCAAACCCTAAATCCTAAATCCCTAAAGACCAAACCCTGAACCCTAAAACCCTACAACAAAATCCCCGAACTCCAAAAGCCCTAAAACCTAAACCCAAAAACATAATCCCCGAACTCCAAGAGCCCTAAACCCTGAACCCTAAAACATAATCCCCGAACTCCAAAAGCTCTAAAAACTAAATCACATCTCTCGGCCACCTCGCCATCCCCTCGCAGTGCTGCGAAAGCCTTGCTGGAGCCAACGATCTGCCGCACATCGTAAAGTTGAGACCTAAGCCGGCTGACGATTTAGAGTTTTAGGGCTTTAGGGTGTCATGGCTTTAGGGGTTTAGGGTTTAGGCTTTAGGGTTTTAGGGTTTTAGGGTTTAGAGTTTAAGGGTTTAGGGTTTAGGGTTTTAGGGTTTAGGGTTTTAGGGTTTAAGTCGGGTGATTAGAGGTTAGGGTTTAGGGTGGTTATAGGGTTTACTCCAGAGGGTTCAGGGCGTTTAGGTCTTCCATCTCAGCGCCCGCGCAAGATCGACTCACGAAAGGCCCGCAATACCTAAACCCGAAACATCCAAAGCCCCAAAGCCCAAGGCAAAAGAAGCCCTGGTACCATAGTCCGCCGTGGTGCGTGAAGGGTCGACTGTCGCCGCCACGGCTGCGGTGGCCCCAGGTTACGACCTTACGACACTACTAGCAGCGGTTGAGGGTTTAGTAAATTTAGGGTTTAGAGGGCTTGGGGTTTAAGGGCTTCTGAACAAAACCACAGAGCTTGAACCCTCCTGAACCTAGCCATAAGCCTCCAACTCGCCTACGCCAGCATCAACCCTAAAACGGCTTGGGTTTGAGGGTGAAGGTCTGGGGAAGGAAAACCAGAATGCCTTGAACCATCCAGCTCAAATTATGTCGGAATGGAGGAACGACGACGTCAACGAGAAGCCCTCCCACGAGCAAACATACAACGAACTAGCACTTCAACTTTTAGACATCTATTCTCTTCCCTTCCATCCTGAATCCTACGCCCATGTGCCCTCGATGAAGGGCCCCTTGCTTCTTTTGCTTTAAGGGCGGGTGGGGGTCCTGCATGATTCGAGCTGTTGGGGCCTCAATCCGGATCGAGTGACATCGTGCTTAAGGGCTCGGAGGCTTTAGGACTTCAGCGGCTCATGGACAACCTTAACCCGGAATAAACCACTTATCTAGGGAAATCATAATCAGGAGCCCTGAAAAGGGTAGGTTCTTCAGGGTCCAGGTAAACCCTACGCCCTCCCTTAACCCGGAATAACCTACCTGTCTTAAGGACTTATCTAAAGAACATCATAATCAGGAGCCCTGAAAAGGTAAGTTATTCAGGGTTAAGGAAGGGCGTTGAGGTTGTGAGCTTGGGGTTTTGAGGCTTCGGAAGCTTGTTCATGTAGGAACTGGATCAAGAAACCCTGGTCCTATAATTATCCCCCCGACATGCTAGGTCCTAGGTAGGATCCATAAAAGAGAGCCCTATAAATACCCTAGGTTTCCCTATCAGGTGCTAGTAAACCTAAAGCCTAAACCCTATAAACCCCGCCGCCACCAGCGTTGGCATCGTCGCCGGAGTAGCTGTGGCATCCCTCTCCTGCACAGCCATTTGCGACTCGCCTCTTCCATCGCGGCTGAGCCGGGATGGGCTCTCCACCATGTTCCCTGTCATCCTGTGCGGGCACCGACGACTCGAAATCCGAATGAACCATCTGCTCCTCAATAGCCTTGCTGCTCGAAAATTGCTGCAGAATATGAAACCCTAAACCCCTAAACCCTAAACCCGTAAGCTCCAAACCCTAAATCCCTAAACCCCTAAACCCTAAACCGATCTCCCTGAAAAACGTCAATCTGTAACTAACCTCCGCAGCCATGCCAAACTGCTACGGACAAGGTCCCATGAAAACAAAAGGCACGTCACCCATTAAGGGCAAAAGCGGACACATCCAATACATGGGCCTCATTATTTAACAACACTAGTTTGGGTGTTTCCTTATTATTATGTAATATAGTATTATTTTGCCCCAAGTTTGGGGGTTCCTTAATTATTATTAATATATAGTATTATTTTGCCCCAAAACCCTATTCTGCTTATTGAGCGCCTATACCACGCGACGCTCCCATCATGTCATAGCGGCCGTGCCGTCTCCGCGCAGCGCAGCAAAGGCTGTGTCGGAGGCGGTGATGGACTCAACGTCCTGCCACCGTCGGCAGGGCTCTCAAACTCAAAGGGGAAAAGGGAGGACCCTTAATGGGGACCCCTACCCTATAATGGGCTATATAATGGGTATATAATAGCTATATTAATGGTATATACCTAGGGGTCCTTATTAAGGGTCCCTCCTTCTACCCTTGGACAAACGGGATTCAAGGCGCATGACGTCCTAAAGGGTCTAAGTGCCACATCCGCGATATTGGTCGCTAGACTCTGCGGGCATGTTCTTTTCATGAAAAAGTCAGGGGTCTGGAACAAGGGATCGCAGCAGGAACATGAACTCTAGAGTTTATGGGTTTCTTTCGGGTGTAGGGCTGTGTTACTAACTACTGACAATTAATTAATATGTTTTCAGAGTTGCTATGTAGCCTTGGAGTATGGAAACCAGGGGGTTCATACCACACTACTAGGACTTTGGGCTGCAGGAAGGGGTTGATAATTCCACAAGCCCGCACTCCATCCAACATTGAGTGGCAGTGCGGAGGTTTCCGCAAATTGGGGGCACCTTATTTTGAGGTCCTCATAATGAGGATCCTACTAGTTAGGGTTCTATATTAGGGTCCCCTATTTACGGACACTCCCACCTAGAACTATCAGCCAGGCGTGCCATCGAAACTGTATTAAATGCTCTGGCAAGAACACAAAATCGGGACAGAAGTGATTATCATCGTAAAGGGAACCCCAGAAAGTTGGAATATGGCTTCAGGGTAGGATACCCTATATTTTACCATAAAGGGTTTAGGATAATCATATTCCAACTTACTGGCTTTTACTATAGGCTCCTGACTTCATGTCTCCCGCCCTCTTTCAGCTTTCTTGGGCGTGGGTCTTTTTTCAGAACTGTAGGCTTCTTCAGGGGGGAACCCTGCTGTATCGACTCTAGATGCATAACAATGGTTTCCGCAGCTTCCCTTAAGGTTAGCATGGCTCTTCGGAACCATCAACTGAATACTTAGGATACGGTCACTCAGGAAGCAAATGAAGAAGTTGGAATAGGGATTTGAACCTCAACATGCCTGATACCTTGATTAGGGTTTAGGAGGCTAGAGTTCAGGGCTTCGGGGCACCCCCGCACCTCTAAACCCTCAAACCTACCCATCTTAATGCTCTCCGACTCCTGTACTCAAAGGATCATGGGACTTCGTAACTAGGGTTATAATTAATTGAGGTAACTAGACTTATATAGCTACTTATAACCCCAATTAAGGTACTTATAACCTTACTTACTAAGTCCCGTGATCCTCCAAGTAAGCTGCAACCGAGCCACTGATCCGAAACGCGCACCAGGCCCAAGCCGGAAACCCTATGACCCATACTATATGGGGGGTTTAGGGTTTAGGGTTTAGGGTTTAGGGATACTATATGGGGGGGGGTCCTCATCATAAGTATAGTACAATGTATCCCAACAAAACACAGCCTGCAGACCGTCCTGAGCCTTGATTCGAGAACCCTTGTCTTTCAAGCGCACAAGGACTTGCACACCTGCCCAGCTTTCGGCTCAAGTAACAAACCTATTCCATTTAAAAGGCCCCTACATTAGAAGCCCTAAGCAAAATCTTGTGCCGCCTCTTGTCTCTCTCCGACAGCCGACAAAGGTCTTGCGACAGAGGACACCTTAAAGCCCCCAAACCGTAACACCAGAGCTCTGACTCGGCAAACCCAAAATTTACCATCAAGAGCCCGAGCAAAACGTCCCTGTACAAAGCACTCCATAAAAATCGCCCGTTTGACAAAACCTGAAGAACCCTTTAAACACCTTACACCCTTAACCCGTGAAACCCTTCCAAAGAATCAAACTTTTAAACCCTATAGGCGCTTTTAAAGACAATCTGAGCGCTCTCCTTCAGGTTCGTCTGCTCCGCCGAGCAGTCGCCACCCCAAAGAGGATCTCCCCAGGCTACCACGCCTTCTTGTCTTCAAGAGCTTAAGAACTTTATGAGTAGTATATGTACACATGTATATTACCACTATTACTACCAGATTTGCGGATACTATTACAACTAGCATTTCTGTCACTATTGCTAACTAATTCTTTTCCGTTCACTATTGGCTTATGTGAGAGTTCTTGCAGGGGTCTCATGCGGTTTCCTGCCGTTTTGTAATGCTTCACGCAGAATTCCAGTTCGAGTCTGAGGTCACGGGCATAGTATAGTCTCTCTCTCTCTCTCTCTCTCTACATAGATTGCCCGGAAGCCCATTAGACAGAAACCCTTCATGGCTGCGTAAACTAGATACAGTAACGCACATGGACGCTCATGCCGAATGTATCAACTAAAGAACCAAAAAGTTTTGTTCGCAATCGTATTCCAGTATTCTATTTTGCATATCTTTTTGTCATAAACCCATATCAGCTTGTCCCCTAAACCCTAAACCCCACTTCGCGAGCGCCTCGACATGACAGCAGCGCGGCAAAAGCGCCATTCGAGGCAACCAGGTGTTGAACCGAGGAAAGCCTCCGGCACAAAGCTGCAAATTTTTTCCGGCTACTCAAAGGATCATGGGACTTAGTAACTAGGGTTATCACTAGGGTAACTATACTTATAAATACTTATAACCCCAATTAAGGTACTTATAACCTTACTTACTAAGTGCCATGATCCTCCAAGTACAGTTGTATATGTTAAACGACAGGGTGTTATGGTTCAGGGTCTGTGCAGCTAGGGCTGCGAGTTTCAGAATACCAGGGACCCCATCTTAAACCACAGATCGTCTGATATAGCATCCTGCCTATGCAGGCACACGGATGAGAAACCCTAAGTACTATCGGGGGCGGAAGAATCAGTCATGGTGTCCGTTGTGAGTCCTTACTGCAACTTTTAGTCTGTTCATAGCCCCCCAGAAGCCCTACTTCAATATATGAGGCACCTATGTTTATATACTCAGCACAAACAGCTAATGATGCAACTATACCACGAAACCGTAGGGGCTACGGTAGTTACTATTGGTTATTACTCATGCTTCTATATCGTACTCCCAACAGCTTCTGGCCTCTTCGCTGCAACAGGGAGCTCGCCACCGAACTCCTGCAAACAGAACCGGCACCCCCTTCCCGCAAGGTGTTACTGTAAGAGCTCCGTTTAGGGATCTCTAAAGGGTACTAAAAGGGTTAGTCCAAGGGTCCAAAGGACCTGTACAGTAGAATGTAGGGTTTCTATATTAGGAATTACTATTATGATTTGGGAAAGTATCCCCCATAACAGTACCTAGGACCCTTTGGCTTAGTATAAGAGCCTCCAAAAAATCTGTGAGAAGTCTACTTGAACCCTAAACCCTAGGTTTGGAAAGTCTGGAGGTCGAGGACTCTAGGCTGAAGTAGTTACTAGGTTTTAGGGCTTCCGTAGGGTTCCTAGGCTTCCTTCAAAGGGATACTACCATATTCCTTAGGGCTCCTTTAAAGGGGGTCTATAAGGATTCTAATTATTAAGGCCCCGATGTTGAAGTGTTCAGGGTGTAGGGCTTGGGAGTGTAAGGTTTATAGGATTCAAGGCATTAGCTTCATGGCTGATGGCCCTCGTGGTTGGACACATCTAAGCACAAAGCCTTGCACCCGCAAGCGAATTGGACTGCGAGCAACTACAGTAGAAGCCAGAAAGTTGGAATATCATTATCGTAACCCCTTTAAGGTAAATTATAGGGGATCCTACCACTAATCCATATTCCAACTTTCTGGAGTTCCCTTTACTTTCATGAATAATCGAACAACCTCATTGCTTAAGGTCTCGCACCCATAAAAGCCTCGAAACCCTCAACCCTGAACCCTGTAGACCTAGTTCAACTCAACAACAGCCATTACCCGGCCATGAACTGCCAGGAAACTCAGGAAGGGCGGAAAAAAGCTTCTCCTTCCGGTTCCTTAACCAAGACCCCTGGACCCCTCCATCCTGGCCCCAAATCATAACCGCCATTCTTACTATATTATTACACACTCTATAGTCTACAATGTGCTTCTGTAAGAACTCAACCAGACAGCCTCCTAGACTCCCGCAGGACTTTCAGGTTATGGCAGCAACAGAACTCATTAAACGAAAGGACCAGGATTCTGAGTCAGATCAGTTAAGGCGCCTCGTTTGGTTCAGTATTTGGGGCTGAGGGTTTAAGGGCTCGTGTGAAAAAGACCGGGAGCTGCAACTGTGAATCCCAGAAAGTTGGAACATGGGTGAGGGAGGATCAGCGCCAGGATTCGTCAAACTTTCGCTCAAAAGGCTTGAAGATCATGAGTTCCAAGTGTCCGGCTTCTACTGTATTCCCTATAGACGGTTGCCGCAAACCCTGAACCCTATTCTAATTATTGAGGCCTCTATATCACGTTACATTCTCAGTAACTTTTCCCGTGCTCAAAGAATCCCTTCCCAAAAGCCCACCCTCTTAAGCTATATGTCTCTAGAACTTGGAGCACAGGGCTCCGGAGCAAAATCCTAAACCCTCAACCGTAAATCCTCAGCCTCATACCCTCAAATCTGAACCGTAGACCCTAGACCTCATACTCAACCCTATAAAGCCTACACCCTATCCACTTCAAACTCTAAACCCATAAACCTACTTGGAGGATCAAGGGACTTAGTAAGTAAGGTTATAAGTACCTTGATTGGGGTTACAAGTAGTTACAAGTAGAGTTACCCTAAATATAACCTAGGTTACTGAATCGCATGATCCTTTAAGTAGACCCTGCCCTAAACCCTAAACCCCATAGATCCCTTTGAGTAACCCCTATAGATCCCTTTAAAGGGACCCTTCAAGGAACCCTAGTTACTAAGCAGGACCAAGCGGCCGGATCTCCCCAGGAAACGAGCCGTCCGTCGCGGCGCAACGCCGCAAACGCACGGCTGGAACCTCCACGAGGCAAACCCCGGTGAATAGGGCTTTATATGGAAGTTTCCGAAAATTAGGGGTACCGTATTTTGGGCTCCTTAATGATAAGGATCCTACTATTTAAGGTACTATATCAGGGTCCGCTATTTTCGGAAACTCTCATATGAGCTTCTCTGGGGTTGTACAGGGCTTTTGTGAAAGCGAGCTTTTATCAGAAGGCCTACTTAAGAGTAAGATTATGGCTCAGACATATTTTGTTAGGGTTGTGCAAGGGTCTTATGGAGCAACCTATGCGTCGTGAGTTGTACAGAATGCTGAGGTAGACTGTAGTCTTAATGACTTTCACCATTACATAAAGACTATAGATCGCAAAAAACATGTAGATTACAAAGCACCAGACAGGGGTAGCAGTCGCCTACAGGTGAGAAGGACAAGAAAGCCTAACCCGCGATCGTATAATCACAGGGACCCCTGAGGGGGCAACCATTAACTACAGCTTAGGATTAGCGTTTAGCGTTTAGGGAAAGTTCAGGGATTAGGGTTTAGGATAGTTTAGGCATTGGGGTTTATGGCTTATGCTTTGTTCAACATGCGTTTTACCGGAGTTTGCATAGTAGCACTTGCAATAATGTTTTATATACACCCTGCCCCACAATTGCGTACTTGGGGTCCTTTGGCTTGTGAACATATCTCGCCGACAGTTGCAACAGGGGGCAATCCGAGGCTTCATTGCCTGGTAGTTACCGACAAGCTAGTCTGACGGTATTGTGACAGTATGACATAGTGGGAAGGACAAGCAAAACGAGAACACCTTGCATCCTAAAATCCGACAAACATCGCGCCCAAAAGCCGAAAAGTCAAACACATGCACAGTTAAATAGACACCTAAAATCCCACACCTTACCCAAAGGGTCCTAGGTACTGTTATGGGGGATACTTCCCAAAATCAGAATAGCGACTCCTAATATAAAAAACCCTACATTCTACTATACAGGTACTTTGGACCCTCTGGGCAACATCATTATACAGGGTTCGTCTACAACCCAAACACCTCAAAAACGCACTGGAGTACCCCTAAACCCTAAACCCTAAACCCAGAACCCTAAACCCTATACCAAACCTTGAACCTTTGTACCCTTGGGGTTAGCTCACATTCCAAAATCCAACCCGAAGACCTCGACTTAGAGGCCGATCCCTACCCAATTGTCTCCATGGTAATTCCTTGTGGTTTAGGGTTTAGAGGGTTTTACAGGGGTTTAGGGGTTTAGGGTTGAGCCAAGATTTGTGGTTTAGGGTTTAGGGGTTTAGGGTTTAGGGGTTTAGGGTTTAGGGGTTTAGGGTTTAGGGGTTTATAGGGGTTGAGGGGTTTAGGGGTTTAGGGGTTTAGGGTTGAACCAAGATTTGTGGTTTAGGGTTTAGGGGTTTAGGGTTTAGGGGTTTAGGGTTTAGGGGTTTAGGGTTTAGGGTTTATAGGGGTTTAGGGGTTTAGGGGTTTAGGGGTTTAGGGTTGAGCCAAGATTTGTGGTTTAGGGTTTAGGGGTTTAGGGTTTAGGGGTTTAGGGTTTAGGGGTTTAGGGTTTAGGGTTTATAGGGGTTTAGGGGTTTAGGGGTTCAGGGTTGAGCCAAGATTTGTGGTTTAGGGTTTAGGGGTTTAGGGTTTAGGGGTTTAGGGTTTAGGGTTTATAGGGGTTTAGGGGTTTAGGGGTTTAGGGTTGAGCCAAGATTTGTGGTTTAGGGTTTAGGGGTTTAGGGTTTAGGGGTCTAGGGTTTAGGGTTTATAGGGGTTTAGGGGTTTAGGGTTGAGCCAAGATTTGTGGTTTAGGGTTTAGGGGTTTAGGGTTTAGGGGTTTAGGGTTTATAGGGGTTTAGGGATTTAGGGTTTAGGCCAATATTTTAGGATCCTACAAGGTAACCCAAAATGGGAACTACAATAAAGACTCTTGGTGAGCCCCTCAAAAGGAACACGCACAAGAAATCCCCCGCCGGCAACGGCGACCACATCGGTCAAGTGCTCCTGACAGGCTAGGCTTGCTTTACAGGGATCTTGTGAGTAACGTTAGAGGCGTGCAGTACTATAGGGGCCCACTATCAATCAGGAGTTTGATGTAGGGCTTTAGGGCCCTACGGTCTTCATGAAGCTTCAGTAAGGGTTCCATAAAAAAAATCCGGTTTAAATTCAAGCTTTGGGTCTGGGGGTTAAACCAGGAACTGTGCACGGATTCAACAACATCCCTATCCGATCCAACTGCCTGCACCCCATAATCAGTTGCTGAGTTCATAAGCCCCAAAACGGGTAAACTGTCAGTTTTATAGTGGGTAAATCTCATCCCCCAAAAGGGTAAAAAGCGTCCACTCAGCTACTAACTAAGTATAAGCCTGCACCCTGAACCGTAAAGCCCATAAGCCCTCACCCTGATAAGTAACTATACGGAACCCTCAACCTGAAACCTAAACCCCCCTTAGAACCATCATGAAACTAATGTGGTGATTATTCTCTTGGGTTTTATATGAACAAAATTAAATACAATAATTCCTAAGGAGACTATACAAACCAGAAACCTATCCATATAACCATGAACCCAAACCGATCGATCAAGTCCCAACCCAAACTGCTACCTTGACCCGGAACCACCTACCTTTTATCAAGACTTATATAATGAAATCATAATGGGGATTGCTAAAAAAGTAGGATATTCAGGGTTCAGGTGGACCCTATATGACAAGCTTATCAAACAGCTGCAAACACCCTAGAATCAGAAATGGACACCACACGGGCCTGAGTGATTTGAAAAGCGTTTGAGGGTATATGTCCTACGAGAACTGTACGAAGGAACTCGTAAGGACATAGTTACTCCGATCCCTTATTATAGGATCCCTACTTGGAGGTTCACGGGTAGTTAGAAGTAGGGTTATAAGTCCCCTAATTGGAGTTATAAGTATAGTTATCCTACTTGTAACCCCACCTATAACTACCCATGAAGCGCCAAGTAAGTCCTAAAGCCTAAACCCTTCCAGAATCCGTATAGATCCCTTCAAAGGGACCCTTCAAGGAACCCCTAAACCCCTATAGAATCCCTATAGAACCTGAACCCTTCATAAGGCCAGCTTAAACTGTGAAGGAAACCCTAAACCCTAGGACCCCCCAAGCGCCGCGGGGGCCCGGATCCTGAACGGAGCTGCTGTCACCGCCCCAGTCAGGGCGGCCCCACGAAACCTTGGCGGCTTTTGGGTTCCTAGGGTTTCAGGGTTTATGGCTTAAAGGTTCGGGGGTTTTGAGCAGTTTAAAGTTTAGGATTTAGGTTCTAGGGCTTTCAGAGTTTAGGGTTTAAGGGTTCGAGGGTTTAGGGTTTTTCGATTTTAGGGTTTAGGGCAGTTTAGGGTTTAGGACTTAGGGTTAAGGGCTTCGGGTTTCTAGGGCGTTGAGGGCTCGAGGGTTTAGGGCTTCTACGGCTTTCAGGGATTGAGGCCTACATTCTACTCTGGAGGTCCTGAAGACCCTTGAGTTGTGGATCCAAGCAGCCACCCGGCCATCCACCGTAACTGCCGCGAAGGCCTGTTAAGGTTCCATGGGGGCTTCTGATGGCTTCTCCTTACCTGGACCCCAAAAGTATGTTGAATAATAGCCTTTTGCAGGTTTTGGGCCATGATTTTACCTACTTTGGGGGGGTCTAGGTAACGATTAGAATAGCGCTTTTTGCGCACATATGCAACAGAACAACACTGGCAATTGTTCAGGTTTCTGCTTAGGGTTTTTAGTTGACTGGGTTCCGCAACGAGTTTGTCTTTAGGTTTTCGCAGAATCAGCGTTTGGGGTGTCTATATACTTGGAGGATCATGGGACTTAGTAAGTAAGGTTATAAGTACCTCAATTGGGGTTGTAAGTAGTTATAAGTATAGTTACCCTAAATATAGCCCTAGTTACTAAGTCCCATGATCCTTTAGGTAGACCCTAAACCCTACACCTTATAGATCCCTTTAAGGAACCCGTATAGATCCCTCTAAGGGGACCCTTCAAGGAAACCTATAATTATTAAGTCCCATCATCCTTTAAGTAGGTTGCAGGGTTTAGGTTTAAGTGCTTCGGTGCAGGGCTTGGTGAGCTAGGCTCCCCAGACCCCCGGTAAGATCCAAAAAGTAGATCCCTTAATAGGGGGTTCCTTTAAGGGTTCCTTTAAGGGCCCCTTTCAGGGATCTATAGGGTTTTAGGGTTTAGGGTTTAGGGGAGGATCCAAAAAGTAGATCCCTTAATGGGGCGTTCCTATAAAGTACCCTTAGTAGTATAGGGCCCCAAATTAGGGGGATCTACTTTTTAGATCCTCCCGGGAGGGTCTGGGCTTAGCATTGCAGTTGCAAAGCCGTTTTGCCAAGCGTTTAGCAATTTTTGGGGTGTCGATGCAGGAATGATACGGTTGATGATAGGGTCCTTGTAATTGTGGTGTATGGATGATCGCCTTCGGGGCATCTCGTACTTCCTGAAAAAGCTGCTGTTTTGGGGGCAGCTCAGCACCAAAATGGAGCTTTGGCGGAGGAAGCGGACTCTGAAAACGCATTTCGGGAAACCCAAAGTACGTGTTATGGGTTTAGGGTTTAGGGGATGTGCTCTTTGACGAAACCTTCTGAGAAGTCTCTGTAGTGTCAGGATACAGTGGTGCTTCTTGAGAGCTGTGACGGCCCACAGAAAAACACGAGGGCTACACACTCCAATGGCAGCACCGGGATAAGACTTTGCCTAAATTGACGCCTAAACCCTAAACCCTTAAAGCGCTAAGCCAAGTGATGATGTAGGATCCGAGACTCAAGTTAGACCCGAAACCGAAACTCCACACTGGATCCGCTTGAAAGTCTCAAACCCTGCAAACCCTATAATTACCTAAGCCCCAAAAGCGTTCGGCTCTATACCGAAGCCGAACAAGGGATACCCATGATCCCAAGGTTCAATGACCAATCAAACTATAAACCCTAGAGCTCTACGCCGCAGGCCCTCTCGACAACTCTTATAGAAGTCCTGGGAAGCCGTTCCAACTCCGGTTTAAGTGCTTCCCAACACAACTTACGTATTTGGGGCCCTATACTACTAAGGGTAGTTTACACGAACCCCCATTAAGGGATCTACTTTTTGGATCCTCCCCTAAGCCCTAAACCCTAAAACCCTATAGATCCCTTAAAGGGACCCTTAAAGGAACCCCCTATTAAAAGATCTACCTTTTTGGATACTTTTTGGATCCTCCCGAGGGTCTGGGTTCGTACGGGTTCAGAGTGTCAGAGCATCAGTTTACGCGCACAAGCAGCCTCGCTAGCGGCACTGATGTGCCTCACCTCGATCCGGGGGGCGTAGTGTTTTTGGGGTCCGGGGTGTCATAGAGGTAACTTCATAACTAGAATAGGGTTTGGAGCCTATGATACTATATAATGATCCGGTGGGGGGGGATAGTGTTTGTGGGGTCAAGGGAGTAGTATAGGTAACTTCACATTTAGAATAGGGTATTATAGTATAACTAACATTGACATAAGGAACCACCAAAGTATAGGCAACTATTTAGACCCCTCTAGTACGGGTTTTGGGCACTTTGCGGCTTCAGGGGCTGTGAGGCTTTGGATCTACTGGGCTTTGCAGCAACCAGGGTGCAACAAGAAATTCTAAACTAGTAGGTTGTAGTTGCTCCTTTAAGGAACAGGTCCCCGAAAGAAGTATTGAAGTATGGTACGCAGCAAGTACGTAGGGTGAAACAAGTAATTATAGACTTTGCTTTTATACCTGCTCCTTTAAGGAACAGGTCCCCGAAAGAAGTATTGAAGTATGGTACGCAGCAAGTACGTAGGGTGAAACAAGTAATTATAAACTTTTCTTTTATAGTTGCTCCTTTAAGCAAGAGGTCCCCGAAAGAAGTATTGAAATATGGTACGCAGCAACTACGTAGGGTGAAACAAATACTTATGAACGTTTCTTTTATACCTGGTCCTTTAAGGAACCGGTCCCCGAAAGAAGTATCGAAGTATGGTACGCAGCAACTACGTAGGGTGAAACAAGTAAGTATGAACTCTTTTATAACTGCTCCTTTGAGGAACAGGTCCCCGAAAGAAGTATTGAAGTATGGTACTCCCGAACCCAGTAAAGATGCACGGATTTAGGCCTACGGCCGCAGGTGGAGGGGATCTATGACCCGAAGGGTCCTCATTTAACGAATCATGGGACTCAGTGACAGTTAGGGTAAGTATACGTATAACTACTTATAACCCCAAGTAAGGTACCTACTACCCTCACCTACTAAGTCCCATGATCCTCCAAGCAGTACCTACATAGTAGCATGTACGGTTTCTATAGGAAGAGTTACTATTCTGGTAAGTACCTCTCTTACATCGTAGAATGCAGGGCTTCTAAAATTAAGTACTTACTATCATGATTTGGGACAGTATCCCCCACAACGGTACCTCAGACCCCTGGGATGAAGGGTCTCCAAGACTTTGTGGGTAGGGAGGCTTGGTAGAGGGATTCGGGCATGAGGGACATGGGGGTTTCCGAAAATAGGGGACCCAAATATAGTACCCTAACTAGTAGGATCCTTATTATAAGGACCCCAAAATAAGGTACCCTAATTGTCGGAAACTCCCATATAGGTCCAGGGTTCCGCCTAGAGCTCTGCGTCCTCAGCCCTGAACCCCCAAAGTCCCAAAGCCCTAAATCCTCACCCCTAAACCCCTAAAAACCCCTAAACCCTAGACCCTTTGGGTTTGTGCCGAAAAGCCTAAACCCCTAGAAAAACCTTATAAAGTCCTAAAACCCTAGACCCTTTGACTTTTGTGCCAAAAAGCCTAAACTCCTAGAAGGCCTATATAAGCCCTAAAGTCCTGAAACCCATAGCCCCTTTGATTTTTGTGCTAACAACCCTAAACCCCAAACCCTGAAACCCTCAACCCTTGACCCCTAAACCCCAAAGCGCTAAACTCTAGACATTCTGGGAGTTTAGGGTTTAGGGTTTAGGGTTTGTGCCAAAAAGCCATCTTCAAGTCTCCAGCGACGGCGGAGCTGTCGCCCCCCGAGTCGCAATTGCCTCTCACTCTCTACGTGGGGGCTTTTGGGGTTTAGGGTTTAGGGTTTAAGGGTTTAGGGTTTAGGGTTTAGGGCTCTAGGGATCTTAGGGTTTAGGATTTTGGGGTTCAGGGCTTCTAGGGGTTTTTAGGTTGGGGGGGGTGGTTAGGGCTTCGGGGTTTTCGGATGTTGAAAGGGTCTTGCGAGTTTGACCCCTGAACTAGGGACCCTTAATGGGGACCCCTACCCTATATGTGCCCGCGCTCCGCGTTCTCGACCCCCCCCCCCCCCCAATGGTATCCCCCCCCCCCGACCCGGGCGACCACACAACAAGAACAAGAACAAGAACAAGAAGAAGAACAGCAGCAACAACAAAGCAGCAGCAACCACGCGGAGGAACCACAGGAACCACAGGGGGGGAGGGGGGAGACAGGAACCAGAAGAACCACAAAAGGGAGGGGGAAAACCAAGAGGAACCACAGGGGGGGGGGGGAACCACAGGAACCACAGGGGGGGGGAGGGGGATTACCATGGGGGGGGGAGGGGGGGGGGGGGGTGCGCGGATGCTGGCACATATAATGGGCTATATAGTGGGTATATAATAGCTATATTAAGGGTATATACCTAGGGGTCCTTATTAAGGGTCCCTCCTTTTGCCCTTGGAAACCCGAAACACCCCATATCCGCTAACCCCCTGAGAGTCGGAACATCCACCGAGGATGATGAAAGCCGGGATTCCCAATGTCTTACACGGACAATGGCGTTCCAACTTTCTGGCTTCTACTATAAGGGTTCCGATGTCTTACATGGACATTTTGTCGTTCCAACTTTCTGGCTTCTACTAGTATAGGGTTAAACTAAACCCCCTGTAACGCAAATTGCGTTACAAGCAGCTTAAAAAGGGTCCGGCGCTAGAGGTCAGACTACACCAGTAAAGGCCCCTTTATTGAGGGTTTAGGGTTTAGGGTGTAGCAGTATTGGTTGCTCAAGCCCGTGCATTCAGGCTTTGAGCATTCAACAGGATGCTGTGTAACTTAGGGCTTGGGGTTATAGGGCTGTATAAATCCTTTGTTAAAGACCCCCTACAGCACCCTGTAACAAATGCGGAGAAGCACTATGCAACACAATATAAGCCCTTTAAGAACCACTGACTAGTCTTATGCATCCATGTAGCAACCTGTAAAACACCCGTATGAACGATCGATGATACACTTCTCATAACATCCTATAGCCAAAACTTAATAACAAACGAAACCAAAAACAGTTTGTACAACCGCCTATACATCCCTCGTAAAAAACTAGACCCAAGAGTAACCTAGGAAGAAAAAGGGTGCCCTTTTTGGTTTAAAGGGGGTTATAAGGGAACCTAAACCCTTAAAAAGGGAATAAGGGCCTACTCTGGGTCCTAGAAAAAACATAAGGCATCCACGATTGATTAGAGCCGTTAAAAGATAAGCACCCTGAAACTGAAGCAACAGTATCTTGAACTCAGGCATCCGCGATTAGAGCCATAAACACCCTGAAGAAACAGTATCTTGAATTCGGCTCCGACACCCCAAGTCACCACGCCACCATCCGACCGGACGGCTGCAAAGGCCTGGAGACTTGTCCGCGAGATGTCAGCAAAGACAGCCCAAGGCTTGTTTATAGACCCTACGTGGAGGTTCATGGGTAGTTATAAGTGGGGTGGGGTTATAAGTAGGGTAACTATACTTATAACTCATATTAAGGGACTTATAACCATACCTATAACTACCCATGCACCTCCAAGTAGGGTTTTGGTTTGGGTGCTGATGGTTTAGGAAAGGAGTCGGGCACAACAGCAGTTGGAAGGTTGAAGCTGCGGAGACGGCCGTTTAGGTTTTGTAATAGGTATCAGGTTTAGGGTTCAGGGTAGGGCCTTAGGCCTGAAGGTTTTAGGATGGTTGAGGGTTTTCGGGGGCTTTGGGTTTCGAGGTTTAGAGTTTAGGACCTTATTTTGCGAAACCTTGATTTAATGTTGACTGCAGACCATGCTGGAATCCCGGTAAGACCTTCAACAGCCCTATTACCCGGGAACTATCCCTACCATGCAACCTGATAAGTCCTTTAAATACCGCATTGTCTCGGAAAGTACTCCTATCTATACAAAAACTTGCAAACCCAAAGCCCTAAACCCAAAAGCTACAGGCTAGGTGGGCCATGCCGCATCGCGCGTTGCCGCGATGTGCTCGACGTGATGCAGTTGCTCCTGCCCAACAAATGATATGGGATGATGTGCCACTCATGTTCATGCAGGGTTTAGGGTTTCAGGTATCTGGCTACGGGAAGAAGCTCTTCTAGTTTGTGGTGTTCAACATTCGTGGTTTTCAACACGAAGCCGTGTTTGGACATGAGAGTGCATTACCTTTGGGGTTCCAATTCAGATGTCGTTATTGAGTGTTGACATTCAGGGTCTATGCATGGGTACCCCACCTTCTGACACGCCCATATGTGACTCAACAACCCTCATACGTGTTGCTGCTACGTCTTGCACGATTCTTAAAAGCCCTAAACCCCACCAAGATACCGCCAGAGTATGACATGGTGCGACATGGGTGGTTGTCGAAATTGTGGTCCCTTTTTGGGTACCCTAAATATTAGGTGCCGTACTATATTAGGCACTTAGGGACCCCAAAAGGGACCACACTTTTGACAACCACCCACATGCTATGCAGTGCGC
This sequence comes from Symbiodinium sp. CCMP2592, assembly GCA_905221615.1. Lineage (NCBI taxonomy): Eukaryota > Dinophyceae > Suessiales > Symbiodiniaceae > Symbiodinium > Symbiodinium sp. CCMP2592. Next base: position 268,476 of record CAJNDT010005907.1, on the reverse strand, counting down.
CTGTGCAGGCCTCTAGCACTCCGAAGGCTCTCAGTAAGTGTTCCTTCGGGTTTCTTGGCATAAATCACTGCACTGTGCTAATTATACTTTACTATACTGCTCGACACTATACTATACTACGTATACTAAACCCCCCAAGCCCCCATTCCAAGTACCTTGTGCCCCCGTATCATGTAACAAAAGCGCGCTAAGCAGGAACCGTGTTTCAACTGTCAAGGCCCTCGTATAGTAACAACGCAAGCAACTCTTACAGAAGAGTCCCTACTATACTGAACTGAGAACCCTAGCAAAAATTATCATTTTAGCTGTTTCTTAGGGATTATAATTACCAAAAATCAACTATTATTTCTAAGTACCCCTCAGCCTAGTCGAACCCAAATCCTAAACCAGCCCAGAGCTCACATTCTTCCGGAGATTCCTTGGCACTCCATGGGCCTCAGAAAGTCTTCGCTTTACACTAAGGCCCCAAAGTAGTTCCTTTTTGGGGGCTCATATTAAGAATCCTATAAAGTAATCCCAAAAAGGAACTACTTTGGGGCCTATGGGTAGGATTTCTTTGAACTCTTGTCAGCCTCCCTACGCTGTTTGCTGCCAGATTGCGTCAAGATGCAAGGCCTTTTGGCAGGGTTTAGGGGTCCAAGCTTTCAGTTCGTAAAGCAGTTTGTCAAATTCTACATTTAACCTGTGCGGGTATTGATGTAAACTGAAACTACTGGGCCTTATAAGCCTAAATCCTACGAAGCCCTGAACCCTAAGCCCCGAGACTAGTACCTCATCACAACCCTACACCCTAAACCCCAAACTCTAAACCCTAAACCCTAGATTCTCAAGGATCCGGCCCCGAATTCTAAGAAGCCCCCGGCAGTGTCCTTCACAGGGTCGCAAGAACCGCCAAAGTCTTTGTGGCCCCAGGTCACGACCTTTCCGGAAGCCGACTCAAGGGCTTTTGCTAAAACACTTAGGATTTACAGCAGAAGCCAGAAAGTTGTGACATCATTCCCCTCAAGCATTTATCATCCTAAATCCATGTTCCAACTTTCTGGGATTCACCCTAGGGCTTGGGGATTTAGGGATGCAGGGCGGTGACCTTGATATGTAAATGTCTAAATACTTACTAGCAGTAGTCCCTACTACGTAGTCCCAACATAAGAGTATGATGTATCCCAACACCATATTTCAATTATTGAGGCCCCCACATCATAGAACCCACGTAGAACTCTTATATAAGGAACAACCAGTCAAAGTCTTAAGGTCCCTGGATTCTCACACGGCAGAGACGAATGCCTGTCGTGTCTGGCTGCCGCATCTCGGGTCTTTATAGCCTTTAGGGTTTCAAGTCTTGCTTTGGCAGACCCACCCGCCCTCCAACCCTAAACCCTGAACCCAACGCCCAAAACCCGTAGCCATCCTTTTTTATAAGACATAAAGCCGTAAAACCCCTAACCCAAAACCCTGAACCCTAAGCCCAAAACCCAAACCCTAAACCCAGAACCCTAAAACCCTAACACCCTAAAACCCCTAAACCCTCAAAACCCAAAGCCCTAAAACACAGTAGAAGCCAGAAAGTTGCAACACCATTGTCCTCATACCCTTAAGGTACAGTACAAGGAATCCTGCGGTTGATGATATAAATCCTGCAGTACCCATGGTAAGGAATATGCCATAAATCCCATAGTTTTAGGGCCATTAAGGCAATGCAGGATTTACATCATCAACCGTAGCACTAATCATCCTTGTTCCTTAATTTATGTTCCAACTTTCTGCGGTTCACAATGACTATACTGAACTTGGAACCCTAGCCAAAAATATATTTTTAGCTGTTTCTTAGGGATTATAATAACCAAAAATTAAAAATATTTCTAAGTACCCCTAAGATGAGCTGAGAGAAGCCTCGCCATCTCCGCGGAGCGCCGCAAAGGCGAGAGTCGACGCCGCAATTTTTCGTACGTCCCAGAGCTCGGACCTCGTGCTGGGGGGTTTGGGGTTTAGAATTTAAGGTTTAGGGTTTAGGGTTTAGAGTTTAGGGTTTAGGATTTAGGGTTGAGGGTTTTGGGATTTAGGATTTAGGGTTCAGGGTTTAGGATTTAGGGTTTAGAGTTTAGGATTTAGGGTGTAGAGCTTAGGGTGTAGTTTTCCTTTCAGTAGGGCTTAGGGTTCCGGGTTTAGGGCTCATCATGAAAGGATCTATACGGGTACAAAGGCTAGGTCCAAAGGGTACTAGGTACTGTTATGGGGAACACCTTCCCCAAATCATAATGCTATTTCCTACGATAGCAACCCTACATTCTACCACGTAGGTACTTAGGACATTGTGGGTCGGTACTATAAGGGCTTCCTTGAAGGGATCTACACGGGTACAAGGGCTAGGGCTTTAGGTTTTCGGGCTTAGGGTTTAAGGTTTTTTGGGTTTGGGGTTGGGGTTGAGGGTTCTATAAGGGTGCTAGAAGAAGGGCTTACGGCTTGCGGCTCTGTTACTAGGTTGCTTGCATTTAGAGCTTCGTTCACAAAGCTTGAGCAGCTTGCTATATGGCTTTTCATGTGTTAATCAAAATGCATACAAAATTGTATGCGCTTTTGTCGATTTTTAAGCATTCTAAATTCTAGAGTGTTGGGAATTGTCGGGTTAACTCGCTTCTTCAGACCAGTCGGTTTTGGGGCGCTCTAGGGTGTCACTGTAGACGACTTTTGGCAGTTGACCATGACATGGGGTCTCATGGATTGACAATGGGCTTGTATTAGTATTGGTATAGACGTCTCTCTCGCAATATGAGATCGCCGATGGTGAGTGCGAATATCATGAGCCTTGAGGTGCTGCAGCTTCAGCATGAGATGCTTTGAGCGTTCTAGCTTATTGAAATAACAGACGGCTACTCATCGGATTTCCGATAGGCTTCCGTAGCATGTGTACACTGACCTATCGAGGGTTGCCGTAGACAGTTCTACTCTTGAGAGGACCCTAGGTTGCTCCGTACCGGAGTTTCCTATAGTGGTGTTGTTCTAGTGGGGTTCACAGACGTGGGGTATGGGATATTGCGTCTCGGGACTCTGGGATATGTTCCTCCACTGCTTGCTTGAAGGTTCTAAACCCTACTTGGAGGTTCATGGGTAGTTATAGGTAGGGTTATAAGTCTCCTAATATGAGTTGTAAGTATAGTTAATTACCCTACTTCCGATCCCTACTTTATAACTACCCTTAGAACCCTTAAAAGAGCCCTAAACCCTACTTGATAACTATCCCATGAACCTCCAAGTAGACCCTAAAACCTAAGCCTTTAAGATGCGTATCACAGTCCCCCATAGGGCGTATACAGAGCCTAATTACCTCCTACATAGGGCGTATACACAGTCTAAGCCTAAGCCTTATTCATATAGGGCAATAAGGGCTTATACAGTTTAGGGCTTACGTATCGATTTTGTAAGGCCTTCTACAGCTTAGGGCTTCCTTATAGGGTTTAAGGACCAAAAATCTGCGCACCTTGCTTTTGAGAATTGAAGGCTGCTAAACGCTGCTACACTCTGTACACTTGGCGCGCAGGCTGCCAACACCTTGTGACGTTAGGAGCACGACGGCATGACATCGCCTCGGCGCGCGCACTTTGTGCAGTTCGGGCTCATGCTGAGAAGCGCTTCTCTGCTGAGTCAGCATTTAACCGTGCCTGTAGCAGACTGTGAAGGCTCTTGCGATACACCGTGCCATCGTCACGGCCAAGACGAGTCCGGCGTCTCTTCTCATACTCTCCGTCTCCCACGAAGATCAGGTCATAACCTCCATCGCAAAAATCAAATCTAGCGCCAGTCTCAAAAGCTGCCCCATCAAGAGCTGCAGCACCACGCCTCCAGGAAGTCAAGTGGTGAAGCATATACTCCCAACGATCGTAGTCTTCGGAGACCCGTACTTGCCAGTGCATTGCAATGATCACATACTCACCCGCACGATCGACGTGCACACGAGGGGCCACTCCGATGCTCTCCATCTGATTCTCTTTGTCCTTGACAATCGCATCGATCTTGTCGTCCTTTGTCATCGCCAGGGCTTGCAGAACATCTCCATCTTTGATGTTTGCTTCAGCAACAGCCTGTCTTTCATCAGCCATGATGTGTGCATCTGCAGTCACCAAATGCTTGATCAGTATGTTCAGCTTGCATTCGGCCACACACCGCAATTTCAGCACAGTGTCCTCTGGGCACACGTTAATGGGGATACTGATTCCAGCCAGCGTTGAGACTTCAAGCCGCAGCGCCATTTAGCAACATGCCGCATGCACACAGATGCTACACAAAAACGCCGTGTCCCTGTTGAACACACATGCTGCGCGAAGCCCTTAACGTGCAGCCCCCGCAGCCTCAGATCTTAAGACCACATCTATGCTCCAAACCCGGAAAACCACCCGAAATCTCAGACGTTCAACACTAAATCTGACATGCTCATAATCGCAGACCGTCATTTTTCAAGCCATCTCGGATTGCAAAATCCTCAACCCTGAACCCCTTACTGAAGCCCACTAACGCCGCTAGACCCTGAAGCCCTAATAACCCTGACCCTGTACTGCTGCAGCCTAAATCCTGATTTTGAACCCTAACCCACAAGAGAGTTTCCGAAAGTAGGGGACCCTAGGGTTCCTTCAAAGGGATCCTTAAAGGGGTCTATAAGGGCTCTATACTTCTATAAGGGATGAGGGTTTAGGGAGTTTCCGAACATAGGGGACCCTAGTATAGTATCCTAAGTAGTAGGATCCTTATTATAATATAGACTCCAACATGAGGTACCTATTTTTCGAAAACACCCACAACAGCCCCAAACTCGAGAGTCACTCAACTGCCCATGGCTGCAGGTCTTAAGCTTAAAACGCTAAGCCCAACGACTTCATACCGAATGCCCTAAACCTCGCAAACCTGCAGCGCTGAAGTCCGAAACTCGATAATCCCATGCCCCCACAGCTCTGAACTCCATTAAGAGACGACCACTAAGCCCCTACAGAGCCCGTTTTGAATACCCTTGATGAATGTTCCCTTACAAATACCCGTCTGGAACCCTTACAGAGCCCTTCTAAATTCCCCTTCACCCTAAACCCTTAAGTTAAAGAAGCCTTGAGGGGCCGTTCTAAAACCTTACCCCTCAGAGAGCCCTGGAACCGCCTCATCTGGCTGGTTCTGAGTAGGGAATGGGGGAACTGGTTATGGGGGCTATTATTGGGGATTATACAGGGGCTACTATAGGGATCCAGCCCCCCATTCCCTGCAAAGCACCAGACAGTCATCTCCCAACATGTTTCGGAAGGCCCCCTAAGCGCCAAAACCTGGCACAACATCTGACAACCCCAAAGCTTATATTGCCCTAAACCCTAATCCCTAAACCCTACAATCCTAAAGCCTATAAACCTAAACCCTAATCCCTAAACCCTACAATTCTAAAGCCTGTTACCCTAAACCCTACAATCTTAAATCCCATTACCCGATAGACCCCTTTAAGGAGCCCCTTGGGACCCCCTTGAGAACCCTTGAAGAGCTTTAGAACAAAGTCAGCCGTAAACTATCTGGTTCTTAGTAGGGAATGGGTGAATGGGTTTTCGGGACTACTATAAGGGACCCTTAAGGGACGACCCGTAAACCTGAAACCCTAAACCAGCTAAACCCCAAACCCTTAACCCCCAAACCCAAAGCCCTTAAACCTTTAAACCCTACACCCGTTAAACCCTAAACCCCAAACCCCTACACCCTAAAGCCCCAAAACCCTAAACCTCTAAACCCTAAACTCCCAAAACCCTAACCCCCTTATACCCCCAAAACCCTAAACCCTAAACCGCTATAAACCCCCAAGCCCTAAACCCTGAGGGATCTCCAGAAAAAAACCCAACATGCAGAGAAAGGCACTGCACGGCGCTGCTGTCTCCGCCGAAGCGGCCAGGGCCCCAGGTCACCACGGTACCTCTTGGCCAAAAAGGAAAGGTTTAGGATTTAGGGTTAAGGGGTTTAAGGTTTTGGGTTTAGGGTTTGTAAGGTTTAAGGTTTAGGTTTTAGGGGTTTTAGGTTAAGGGTTTAGAATTAGGGTTAGGGGTTTAAGGGAAAAAGGTTTAGGGTTTACGGGCTGAGTCCCCTAGGCCAAAAGAGGTTATATATATATATATATATATCCTTCTCAATTATATAAGGTAGAATGAAATAAGCCCCCAAAGGTTAAAGGTCCCCTACTCAGCTACTGGTGCTTTCTTTCGAAAGCGAAGGTAAGGTGTTTAAGAGTTGTTGTTTGGCTCTCGTTCCAGGGTTATTGTTTGTGATTCAGGGTTTGGCAGATGGGATTTAGGGTTTATGGTTTGGGGGCTTTACATGCTTAGGTGCTCCGTGTGTGCTTTTGTTGGTTGTTTGTGCTTCGGAGGGAAAGGAGCGGTACAGGGGCAGGAATCTGATGTAGGGAGCAATGCAGACACGCAAATCCGAAGACTATAATAAGCATAGTGATTATAATAGTTAAACAGACTACAAAATTTATGACTAAAGTTATAGTCACAATAGTTGCTTATCCGTCCACTCGTTCAGCAGACCGAACACTGATGCCGCGCTCGTGTCGTCAAGACGACTTAGGCCACTAGTCATTAGTCTAGGCGAGGGTCTAAGAAGCTTAGATGAGGTGGACCCGAACTCTGTAAGTCTAACAATACCCAGAGTTTGATGGGTCAACTTCCTCCAGACAACATGGTCGGTAATGTCCCAATTGTCTACTCACGAACCTCGCACCTCTCAACGGAATGAGGTCCAAGATCCCACCTGTGACACGGTCCCCAATGCTCTGATATCCGTGGTTTGCATAACCGCCGTTTTCCACATCACGGGCATACAAAGGTTGGTCGCCACGCTGAGGAAGGCATCGATCCCTGTGATCGGACATTTGCTCGATCAAGTCAATCACCGTGTCAGTGTTCTCAAGACCCATATCTTTTATCTCCACACCGCAGACGTTGAAGATGCCTCTTCGATTTGTCACTTCACGCCCACAATTGTGCTGAGTCTCGTACCTAATGAGTATCAAGTCGCTAGATATGGTTTCATCACCACGCCGAGGTCGAGCTTTAGCTCTTGGTCGCCTTCCAGAAGAAGCAGTTCCGGCATCGTCAACGTCCATGTACAATACCTATAACAACTGTAATTGCTACACTAATACCAATATTCATAATACTGTCTCCAGGACATGGGAGTTTCCGAAAATAGGGGACCCTAATATAGTACCCCAAATAGTAGGATCCTTAATACAAGGACCCCAAAATAAGGTATCCCTAATTTCGGAATCTCCCACATCGCCGTACATGCGCGGAAAAGTACCATACAACTTCCAACTTCCTGGGCTCAGAGGACCTCCGCCTGAGTCTCTTTGCATCCAACTGTGGCCCGGACTTCCAGCATCGGTTTAGGGTCTAGGGTTTAGGGTTTAGGGGTTTAGCGGTTTAGGGGTTTAGGGGTTTAGGGGCTTACTGGTTTAGGGTTTAAGGCACTGCTAGCATGTATGCTCTGGAACTCAAACGAATGCTGCTCGTCTGGGCCCTAACTGCACAGTGCAAAAGACCTGCAAAACTCGACGTCAACACCATATCATCCAACTGCAAACCTTGAAATTCCGGAAAGAAACCTGAAACACCACATAGTCCCATGGCAAAGAACGGGAGGGGCTACCATGCGACAATGCATATATCATACTACTGGTGGTCCCCGTCCCGGCCGTCGCCGCGGATGAGGGCGAAAGCGGCAGCACGCCGACTTTGGGTGAGCTGTGCCTGAGCTTTAGGAGGATTTGGAGCTTTTTTAGGGCTCGGATTTTAGTTCCTATCAACCCTAAACTCTAACAATTAAACCCCTGAGTGCGATCAGGTGTTTTAAGGGGCTTTGTGTTGTCATTCCTAAAGCCGAAACCCAATTAAAACCCTGAAAAGGAATCATGTGCAAGTTTAAGGAGACCCAAATCTCAGAGTCCACAATCTCCTGGAGGTTGGCACCGAACTCCCCCTAGATCTCCATTCTAGGGCCTGAGTAATACTGGGATGATCATGGGACGCAGTCAGGATATCAGTATATAGTTACCATATTTATGACCCACCTCAGCCCGCTGTGTGTGAAGCCGTAGATACCGAAGCCCTTAACCCTGTACTGAACTCGGAACCCTTGCAAACATCATAATTTCATCTACTTCTCAGGGTTTACAGCAACCGAACATGAAAAACTCTTTCCAAGTCCCCCTAAGAAGCTCTAAACCCTAAACCCTGAGAAACCCTACTAAGCCCCAGCGCAATCCCCCTCCTGCTACTATACTATAGGGGCCTTAATAATCAGAATAGGGTTCTGGGGCCCACTATACTATATATAATTACTAAGGCCCGTCCTGCTACTATACTATAGGGGTTCTCAAGAATTAGACCACTATACTATATATAATTCCTAAGGCCCCTCTCTTGTTTGCCCCAGTACAGTCTCCCTCCTGCTATGCAGCTCAGTGGCCTGTCGGACCAGGGCAGTCAGGCTCTCCTTGCGTAACCCGGAGACTCCAAAACCCTTTAATTAAGGAATATGCATATGGGTAGTTGTCAAAATTAAGGTTTCTTGTTGGGTACCCTGAATATTAGGTGCCGTACTATATTAAGGACCCCAAAAGGGACCCTAATTTTGACAACCACCCATATGTATATGTTTCTATATATATATATATATATATATATATATATAATATGTACATTCCTTAATTATGTAAACACAAAAGATTGCAATATATACATTCATATTAGGGTTCCCAATTTAAAACTACCTTAACCAAGGGGCCATGGAGTCTCCGGGAAGCCGCGAAAATGCAGGGCGTCTAGGGTTTCAGGCTTGACGTACACTTTATTTTCTACAACCCTAATATAGGGGCCTGAATCACTACCTATGCTTTTGGGGGTTCCTTATTACATTTCTAGTATATAGAATTACCTATATTATTTTGGGGGGTTCCTTATTACATTTCGAGTATAAAGGGGCACACACTAGTAAGGCCCCATATCAAAATCCTTAAGCCCAGCGTCGGCTGTGGGAGGTCACGATTCAGGGTTGTATCCAAGAGTAAAAGGAAGGATCATTAATAAGGACCCCTAGGTATATACCCTTAATGGAGCTATTATATACCCATTATAAAGCCCATTATAGGGTAGGGGTCCCCGTTAAGGGTCCCTCCTTTTCCCCTTGGGTTTTAGCTTTATCCGAACCCCTTCAGCAACGAATGAACTCAAGGGACGCTTTAAGGTTCAGAGGCATTTGGTATGACGTGTCGTGGGCTTAGGGCTTATGGGCTGAGCCTTGAAACCAAGATTTCCGGTAATACGGTGCAGCGTTTTCCCTCTAGGGTCCGGGAAGCTGCAGACGGTTTGACAGCAGCGACTGCGGCTTAGTGCAGAAAATCGAAGCATAGCCCCAGACCTAAACGCTAAACCCTAAAACCTCAGACCCGAAATCCCGTAACAATTAAATTACACTGAAACCTTACCCATAGGTCCCACAGAGAATGCTACAAGGTAATCCCAAAAAGGAACTACAATGGGGCTTATGGGTAACGCCCTAGGCGAAATACCGGCTTAGCGAATCTGGACCAGAAGCCCAAGAAGCAAACCCTTCGAGAAGCAACATAAATTGGGTACTGCCCCCACACCCTAACAGCCTATACGAGGGGTCATCATGAGGGCTCTCCCTCTCTCTCTCTCTCTCTGTCTCTCTCTCTCTCTCCCTCTCTCTCTCTCTCTCTCTCTATATATATATATATGTATCACAAAGAACATATGCCTGTTACAGAGTGGGGGCAGTACCCAAGCCAAAAACCTACGATACGAGGGGCTCTTTCACTCGTTGTTCCGATTTTGGGATTAGGCTTCGGGTTTCGGGCATAGGGCAGAGGATTGTGGCATGGGGAACTAAAGGTTAACCTTTTGGGTTTTACGGGAACTATCTAGGGAGTATGCTACCCAACAAAGGTTAAAGGTTACCTACTCGATTTCTGGGTTGTGGTACAGACACAACCGAAGCAGTATCTTCGTTGACACAGAACAAGCCCCAAACCGAGTAGCTGAATGCACCCCTGAGTTGTTGTTTCCGGATGTCTGGCATTTACACCAAATGCTAAAGGCTAACTACCCACGTACTTGGCCACTCCGCAACGGCTATACACTCACATGTGTGTGCATATATATATATATACACACACACATAATACCCATATATATATATATATATATATATATGGTCACGCCCCCCCCCATGATCCATACCATGTTTTTTTCTACCTCCTGCTGCTCATGCTTCGATTTCTACATGACTTCACCTACATACAAAATCATCGGTATTTGCGGTATTTTCTGCACCTAGCATCTACTTAGCTCTACATGTTGTAATTTGTTCTCACATGTTATATCCCCACGAACCCCGAAACGGATTCTGATTTCACTTTCGGGCTCCGCTCTTCCATCCAAAACCTGGCACTCCATGTTTCAGAAGGCATCACCGGTGGTTGTGCAAAAACTTCAACATGTTGCCCGTCACTGTTGCCATGTTTTGGTGCCGATGCCAATACTCAAACTGGCAGCTTCGAATCTTTCTGGTCATTGCCTGATTGCCTGGAAAGCGTGACACATACTTCAAGTGTGTTCATAATATTATAGTACTAACGCTAATACTACTACTAATACTTATCACAATATTGATACTAACATCAATATTTGCAATAGTATTGATACTCCTACGAGTACGAATACATAATCTTTTGTGGTGTTAACAATAATGCTATCACCAACACTGATACGGATATTGATAATCTGTTGAATATTCATGAATGCCAGTACTATTACCAGCATGAACACTTATATTATGGCTAATACAACTATGAATAGTCTTAGTTCTAATATCAACATTAAAACTCCTACGAATACCAATAGTATATTCGTATTGATATGAATACTAGTCTTTTTACTAATAGACACCTGCATATACTAATGTACATAAAAATACATACCACTATCTTAAGATACAGATATATACATTAGTGCATTCATGTACTAATGTTTTGGCATAAACATATACCCATATACCAATGTAATAATATACTTCCCGTTAATGTATGAATATACTATACTAATATGCGATTATACTAATATACGACTACTGCAACATGCAAGTATACCGACATGACAAATTAGTAGACTAATATGCCAACATACTGATATACTTGTAAATATGACTAGACAATACATGAGTATAGCACACATACTAGTAAACTAATACACCAATATACGAGTGTACTCGTGCACCAGTTGTACTAACATATCAAATATACAAGTATACAAGTATACAAATATGTTACTGTTCGAATGCATTAATAATATATTGATATACTAGTCTGCTACTATACGAAACTATCAATATACTAACATAATCAAAACTAGTTCTAGTATTGATACTAATACTAGCACTTCTGCGAATATAAGCTGCGGTTAAACCCAACATTAAGACTGACACTGATACTAGCAGTGGTGCTGTATTACTGACATTGACACTGGCACTAGCGCAAACTCTAACACGAGCATGAGCACTGACACTAATTTATGTTTACTAATACTGACATGTATACTATTACAGCAAACACTAGTACTAATATTATTAAGAACAGTACTCATCCCAATACCGATACTTCCACAAAACTATCACGTAACTCATGTGCCGCGCGTCGGGCGCATGCGTCCTCAGTACATGGCATGTCAAAGTATATGTTGTATATATACTGCAAATGTTTTACTTTACAGATTGTCGTCGGGTGTGGTGTGCTTTGATACAATATCTCAAAGAATTGGTGGCATCGAGAGCATCTTGCAAGTATATGTCACCCCCGTCGCGGATCATGCTGGAAAAGAGGAAAAGAGGGACACAAACGATGACTTTCACTCGGGAGAGAACTGCAACGGATATGCCGTGGAACATACCGCATCTTGACATGGCATTAAAACAAAGCATATGCCATGTGCATACACGTGACAAACAAAGACATAATAGGAACACAGCATCCAAGGTTAGCAAATGCCGCCTGGCTCGAAAATCCCCAAAATTTGTAAAGCCTGAAATGCGAAAACATCGGCAAGGATCAAAAATCCCCAAAATTCCCAAAATCGTGGCATCTATGGGGCCATGGGTGTTTAGTTTTGCAAAACTTTGGGGATTTTCGAGCCTGGCAATGTTTTAGCATCCGACGTTGACGAAATGCCGCCAGGCTCGAAAATCCCCAAAATTTGTAAAGCCTGAAATGCGAAAGCACTGGCAGGGATCAAAAATCCCAAAAACTCCCAAAATCCTGGCAATTATGCGGAGTGCGGGGCCATAGTCTCTCACATTTTGGGGATTTTGGGGATTTTTGATCCCTGCCAGTGTTTTCGCACTTCAGGCTTCAGGAATTTTGGGGATTTTCGAGCCTGGCAGTGTTTTAGCATCCGACGTTGACGAAATGCCGCCAGGCTCGAAAATCCCCAAAATTTGTAAAGCCTGAAATGCGAAAGCACTGGCAGGGATCAAAAATCACCAAAATTCCCAAAATCCTGGCAACTATGCGGAGTGCGGGGCCATAGTTTCTCACATTTTGGGGATTTTGGGGATTTTTGATCCCTGCCAGTGTTTTCGCACTTCAGGCTTCAGGAATTTTGGGGATTTTCGAGCCTGGCAGTGTTTCAGCATCCGAAGCTGCCCACCTCCCATGATCCACTGCTTACCAAAAGCAAGCATAGTATGGATCATGGGGGGGGGCGTAAGCATATATATATATATATATATATATATGTATATGTATATATAGATATATTGCAGTCGAGAGGACGCCGTCTGCAACTTGATCCTGGAGCAAGGAGTTTGAAAGTGAGCGTTCCTACCAACCAAAAAGCCGACTGCTATGACTCACTATATGGGAGTTTCCGAAAATAGGGGACCCAAATCTAGTACCCTTAAGAGTAGGATCCTTATTATAAGGACCCCCAAATAAGGCACCCCTAATTTTCGGAAACTCCCATAAGGGTTTCCCGAAGAGAACGCGTTGTTTTGGTCTAGGCTAAGGTCGAAAAGTTCAGGGAACGACATGACACAAGCTCCATGCCCAAAGGCCACACGTGCAGCTCACCAACAAAGGAAACCCTAAACTTCTTCGGAAACCCGAGGGCCCATCATAACACCCTTACCAACCCCGCAGGCTCGTAGTAGGGATTTGACTTCTTCTTGTGGGTTCATCATCGAGGCACTGGGCTCGGGGTACATGGCTGGGGGTTCTTCTTGGCAATGAAGGTCTAGGGTCTAGGGTTTAGGGGCCTTACTCCAGAAAGTTGGAATATGGTTTCATGGTAGGATCCCATATATTTTTCCTTAAAGGGGTTTCGATAATGATATTCCAACTTTCTGGCTTCTACTGTAGGGTATATGGCTAGGGGTTCTTCTTGGCAATGAAGGTCATGTTATCCTTAAGCCTTAAGCTCCCCCATTTCAGGTTCCTATTATAACCCTCATGTAGAAGTTACAAAAGTGGGTTTTGGTAGCTCTAGGAGGGTTTTAATAGGGGCCCAGGACGACACCACAACGGGAGTTGAGGCACCTATAGATCCCTTTACGGGGACCCAAATCACCCGACTTATAACTACCCATGAACCTCCAAGTAAACCTTGGCAGGAAAGCCGGAAAGGAACCCCAACACAGAACCCCTGTGGCCTCGTAGCACCCTTACAGCTCTCTTCTTCAACAGCCGGGCCCCAAAAAGTTCAAACTTTCTAAGATAGAGCGAGTACATAAGGCCAAAAAGCTTAAAGTTCCCCCGTTCACTATCGAAGACAGCACTCTGAACCTCGAAACCTGAAGCAACAGTGCAGACGCCAGCATTGACCTTACTTGCAGGTTCATAGTTATAAGTAGGGTTATAAGTTCCCTAATATGAGTATATATAGTAAAAAGTATAGTTACCCTACTTAGAACCCTACTTATAACCATCCATGAACCTCGAAGTACTAAAGATCCGTCAAAGCAACAGTAACTACATTCCAGCTGCCTGAACCCTTGCAGTAAAGCCTCAAATCAGTGCTAAAACAGAACCCCTACGGCCTCATAGAGCCTTTATCGGACCCACAACCTGGATCTCTATAGAACCCTTTATTCAAAACACTTTAACGTTACACTAGAAGCCCGAAAGTTGGAAACCCAATAGCCTCAACCCTTAAGAGTAATGTATAGGGAATCCCAGCACTATTTGGCCTTAATCCGGTTTCCAACTTTATGGGGTTTACCATAAAGTTATCCTTTAAAGCACAAGTTCCACCGACGGCCTCGAGGGCCCTCGTGCTACACAGCGTGCGGCCATCGCAAGTCAAGAGCTCGGCGATGCCCACCTGGGTGGTTGTCAAAATTAGGGTCCCTTTTTGGGTCCCCATTATAGTACCGCACCTATTATTTAGGGTACCCAAATTTCGAACCCTAACTTTGACAACCACCCACCTGGAGCCCCCCGCGATCAAGGATTCCTTTCAGGGCTCCTTTAAGCGATCCTTGCGGATTCCTTTAAGGGCTCTTTTAAGGGATCCTTGAGGATTCCTTTAAGGGCTCTCTTAAGGGATCCTTGAAGGGTTCCTGTACGGGCTCCTTTGAGGCTTCCTTTAAGGCTTCATAAGGGCTCCTCTTAAGGGATCCTTTGAAGGTTTAGGGTCCAGGCTAAGCTTGGGAGCATGAAGAACCCCTGGTATGGACCCTTAACCCGGGAACGCTTATACACCTACGATATACCTTGGGTACGGCCCCCATACAGTAACAGTCTATAATAGGGCTACTATTAAGGGCCTTATATATATATATATATATCTATATATATATTATATTATGAATATTATCCAACTGTTACTGAGAGGGGGCCGTATCCAAGATATACCCGATATTCCTGCATGCACCCATAAGTCTCCCTGAATAACAATGTAGGATCCTGAATTTCATGTAAGCTACACCCCTAAATACGCCACCTTAAGTTTGAAAAGCAAAACTTGTTCTGATTCTGAAACCCTTTTTTGGCACCCCCCATGGCACCTAAAGACCTCGACCAAAAGCCGTGATTTTGTATTGGGGGCGGAGAATGGGGAGGGGGGCTAGGATCGGGTGCTTACCGAATGCAGCCCCAAAGCAGTACCGAAGCGCAGAACCGAATGAAATGTTCTCTCTTCTTTGCAACCTAAACCCCGATCCTATAATAAGTCCAATGTGGCGAAGTATCGATATAAAAGATACTCAGATTCTCGGGCTTCAAATATCCTATGTACTGAAATATTCGAGGCTGTATCGGAACCTTATCTGCTGTAACCCACAGTGCTCAACTCAAGCCTAAACCCTACACTCTTATATAACACTTGCTGCCGACGCGGCTTTCAGCTGCCTTTGTGCCGACAGTCGCAGCTCGTTGACACTGTCGTTCAGGGACGCCTGCGCCGGCATGCTCAGACCGGTCCGGCCCATGTACTGGGTTAATGTTCCTATTATGGTAACTTAAACTAAGCTCCTTAACAAGAACCCAGTTTAACTTTCATAGGGCTCCATGATCTGTAGGGCCCTCACCTCAACTTGTCAACGAATCCTGCTTTAGCAGCAACGAAGGATGCTCTCGCCGGTATTTAGAAGCCCGGCTACCAACATGATGACAGGCCCCGCCCACAAAAAACAGCTTCCAGAAACCTCCACGCAAAACTCTCTTATCAACGTGTGCGTCTAGAAAACAAAGGCTCAAGGTACTATAGGGGCCTCAACAAGTACCAATACTATTTTGGAGGTTCCTTATCCTCAATAGAGTAGAATGGGCCCCAAAACCCTATTCTAATTTCTACGCCCCCTTTGTTCTAGGATTTAGGATGTCGGGTTTGTTTGGCACGTGCAGCAGAGCTGGCAAGCTGATTTTTGCAGCTGGCCAAGTCTTCGTGGGTTTGGGGGTCCAAGGTGTAGGGTTCAGGGTCCCGAATAATTAGAATAGGGTTTTGGGGCCCATTATACTATAGTTATAACAATTAACCCCCCAAATAGTAATTATTGATAATTATTTTGGCCCCTCTAGTAGGGTGTGGGCTTGGGGATTTGAGGTGCCTCGTTGTCACACATGGGTTCTCAGCGAGTACCTTGACGTTGCCACCAGCCATGGCGCTATTCTAGGGACTCAGTTTGCGGGGAGGGAATGTTGACACTAGTTCCAAGGTTTGTATAGCTGGCAACCTCCGAATGTAAACCAACCCCACACTACAACACGACTTGCTGAGTCTCCTGCTCTTTCAAGTAAGTAACTGTAGATGCAGAGCCCACAAACTGGACGGCCATCACCCTAACTAGACTCCCAGCACACCATGGTCATAAACCAATTATATACAAGGGTGGTTGTCAAAATTAGGGTCCCTTTTGGGGTACCCTAAACCATAGGTGCTGTACTATATTAGGGACCCCAAAACGGACCCTAATCTTGATAACTATCCCCTAAACCCCGTAAACCCCTAAACCCTAAATAGACTAAAACCCCTAAACCCTAAACCCCTAGAAAACCCCAAACCCCCTAAACCACTACCCCCTAAACCCCCTAAGCCGAAGGAGCCATGGCCTTGATAGTGGTGGTCTGGCCACTCAGCAGCGACACATGGATGGAGACGGCCATCGAAGGCGACAGCCGTAAACCATAAACCCCTAAACACCTTGCAAAGGGGTCCTTATAAGGATCTATAGGGTTCCTTAAAGGGATCTATAGGGTTTAGGGTGTAGGGTATACTTGGAGGATCGCGGGACTTGGTAAGTAAGGTTATGAGTACCTTAATTGGGGTTATAAGTAGTTAAAAGTATAGTTCCCCGAATGATAACCCTAGTTACTAAGCCCCATGATCCTTTAAGTAACCCCCTAAACTACCTTTTTTAAGGACTTGTATAAGGAGATCATAATAAGGAACCCAAAAAAAGGTAGGTTATTCAGGGTTAAGGTAAGCACCTGTCAGTAGTCAGTAGTCAGGGTAACACTGTCTGTCGCAGTTATGCCAGTTACTAGGGAAACCCCCAAGGCCCAGAACAAAGGGCTCGATCCAGCGAACTGCGGGTCAGAAGTCGGAGGAAGTCGTCTTCTCTTGCACTTAAAGTGTTGAGGGCCTACTACCCTGAAGTAGGAAAGAAGAATCAACTCCCACATCAAGCTGCCATCTGCCCCTATATCGCACCCTACGCCCTGAAACCCTAGATCCCAAACTCTGGCTTTGGGTTTCGGGTTTGGCCCATTATCCTAAAAACATAAGGAGCCGCTCCGATAGTAAGCATGCCAATCTTTACCTGAACCAACACCACGGTAGATAAGGTTTAGGGCAACTACCTTCTATTCGAGCCTAGTCCCCCCCCCTTTTCTTCTGCCCTAAAACTCTGTGGACCCCTTAAACGGGCCCCTAGGGATACCTTTAAAGGAACCCTAGGTAAGTACCTACCAGTGGGGATCATTGCACCTCTCTGACAGAGCGCTTTGGGGTGGGTGACGGAGCACCCCGAAATCCTAAAAGAACCCTCTAATTTCGGTACGGCCCCCTTGCAGGAAGAGTCTATAGTAGGGCTACTATTAATGTCCTACTATATCTATATTATGAATACTTTAGAAGCTGCCCCCACCCTGTAATAGTGGTATAATAGGAATGTAATAGGGCCTTAATAGAATCCTTATAGTCACTATTACAGGGTGGGGGCAGCTTCTAATGAATATCATTCTTCAACTATTACTGCGTGGGGGCCGTACCCAACCTCTAACCGTCCACCCCTTGTGGCCCGAACCGGAATCCAAAACCCCACTTGGAGGATCATGGGACTTAGTAAGTAAGGTTGAGGGCTCCTTTTAATAAGGGTGCTAGAGGGTTCTATAATGGGGTTCCTTAAAGGGATCTTTAGGGGTTCCATCATGAGGGTCATGGGACTTAGTAAGTAAGGTTATAAGTACTTTAATTGGGGCTATAAGTAGTTATGAGCATAGTTACCCTAATTATAACCCTAGTTACTAAGTCCCTGACCCTCTAAGCAGAACATTCCAACAACTACAAGAACCCAGGCCCCTGAACCCTAAGCCCAAACTGCACCTCCAAAGGCTACCTGCGAACCCTAAACCCTAAACCCTAAACCCTAAACCCTAAGCCCTAAACCCTAAACCCTAAACCCTAAACCGTGAACTTGCTTGGGAGCCCCAAAGCCGAATAAAAAAACACACACACACACACAAAACCCTCGAAGCCGAAACTCAATCTCCGAACCTAAGCCCTTCTACTTCAAGGATCATGGGACTTAGTAACTAGGGTTATAAATGAGGTAACTATACTTATGACTACTTATAACCCCAAGTAAGGTACTTATAGCCTTACCTACTAAGTCGCATGATCCTCCAAGTAGCTTCTAGCTCTGCAGAAGTCCAAACCAGTTCTCCTAACCCTAAAACCCCCAAGGTTTAGGGTTTAGGGTTTATAAATATTGGAAGATGGGTTTAGAGCTTACGGCCGGAATGATCGGAAATAGGGATTTGGGTCCTTAAGGAATACCGATGTTCTAAGTGGTAGTTATGCAGGTATTCTCTCTTCTTCAACAACCGGGCCCCCAGAAGTTCAATCTTGTTAAGATAGGGCCAATATATAAGGCCAAAAAGTTTAAAGTTCCCCCTTCACTATCCGAGTATTCAAGCTTCTAGAGTAATTAAGTGTCCTAACCCCAAGCTCAAGACCCCTCCAGAGCTTCGCAAGCACCCCGCACAGAGCCATTTTATGGGACCCCCTACCGACAGACGCACAAAGCCCCAAAGCCCTAAACCTTAAGCTCCAAGTTCTCAATAATGCAACAGTGTAACCTGGCAGAAACCCTACACCCTAAGCCCCGAACCACCGAGCTACTGCAAAACCCCTGAACTCGAGACCATACGTGCCAACCGCTATGAGTATCCCTAATTGCCCTAAACCCTAAACCCAACCCTAAACCCTAAACCCTAATTGATCCCCCACCCAACCCGTTAAACTCCCTGTAGAGTATCCTTACTCGGCGCGTCAGGGGGCCTAGTAAGTAAATCATTACACGCGCAATTGAGGTTAGAAGTATGGGCCCGTACCTTAAACCTGCCAAACCCTACTTTTTTGTAGGGTTCCCATAAATCCCATATTATGGTGTATATTTTTAGAACCTACAAAAAAGTAGGTTTGGCAGGTTAAGGTATATTGCGTTCATAGAGATCTGTATAGATCCGACTACACGAAGCTAAATGCTCCCTTAATTGTTGCATCCCGATCTAGTATGCTTCTACGAACCCTTGGAGTATGCTTTTCGTACACTTGAAGAAACTCTTGAAGGAACCCCAAGAAGAATCCGAAAAGGGAACCCTGAAAGATCCCTTAAGCCCAGACCACTAACCTCCCAAATCCTAAGCCCTAACTCCTAAACCTCCTAGAGATCCCTGGAAAGTAAGGCTAAATAAAATTAGGGAGCCCGACCAAACTCCTAAACCCCAGACCTTGTTGCACCCGGAAAGGATCCCTTAAAGGAACCCCTGGACCCGAAACCCTGATTGCATAAGATCCTCGGCGAAGGACTTCGCAGGAAGCTGCGAGCCGAAAACCTGGCGAGAAGGAGAAGGAGACCCTAAACCCTAAACCCTAAACCCTAAACCCTAAACCCTAAACCCTAAACCCTAAACCGCTCATGAACGACTAGGGTTTACAGTAGAAGACCAAAAGTTGGAAACCCTGTAGCCTCAATCCGTAAGAGTAATATATAGGGAATCCCAGCACTATTTGACCTTAATCCGTTTCCAACTTTATGGGGTTTACTGTAGGGTTTCGCAATCAGGGAACGGTTCCGTATAAAGGATGGCCACACGGATCCTCGACGCCCTCCGTGCAGGAATCTAGAGGGCGATTCTAGGGCTGTTAAGGCTTTGAGGCCTTTCGAAGCCTTCTTAAAGGGTTGCTGAGAGCACGCTGGGGGACTAGGACCTAGTCAACTTTGCTTTGTAAAATAGGTATACCGAAATAACACCCACCCCTCCCCCAATACCTTCGTACACTCTTAGGTTCAGGGTTATCATAATTCCAAACCGCACAAGCATGAGTCCAAGTCCGCCAGGTCGACCACGAGTAGGTTCAGAGGAGCCAGAGCCCCCATGGGGCCAAGCGAAAGGTGGTCCAAACGGCCTTCCTACTCCCTGAGGGTCCCTTTAAACGTACCAAAGTCACTATGGTGGAATTGGGATCCCCAAACCATAATATTTGCGAGTCCATGGCTACATCCATATATATATATGTATATATATATATATATATATATATGTATGCATTTACGCATATATATATATATATATGTATATAAACAGAACTATCTAGACATATATATATATATATACACACATATAGGTACACATCTGTATATTCATCCGTATACGGACCCTCGAGGGCATTTTTATGGTTAGGGTTTAGGGTAGGGTTTTCTGTGCCAAGAGCCCGTCACAATGCTTAATTTCGATCCTACATCCTCGCGTCTCCGAATACTCCGGCCCTAGAAGCCACATTTGTAAACCTCCAGGACTTGGATTTGAAGGATAGGCGTAGCGTTAAAATGATTTAGCTTTCACGGTCATGCGACCAAGTTTTTCAGGGTTCACAGCTACGGTTTGCAAACCCTAGACCCTGCATTCGGAAGATTGGGAAGTCTGCTGCAACGAGATGGGCTGGACGGAAGTCATCTGTCACAGAGCCTCTGGGCCAAATGCGGACACCAGAGCTTAATGGGGTCAAGGATTCGGGGTTTGGGGCTAAGGCAAGGTCCATGGCTTGCCTGGACGATTGTCACGCAGACCATAACGAGACGGTTGTTGGGTCAGGGGTACAAGCGTCCCCTGACCCCAGTGTAGCGTTTACCCCAGTGATAATGATGTCGCGAGGCAACTCAGAAAGAACTCCGAAGAGCAGCTGGCAATCTCATCCCGGAGACTGTGCATGGTGTTCAGGATACCTTGTCCATCATGTATACCCACACCCTGAGCTACGGTACTAAAAATGGATCTCTCGTTCTAATTTCAAAGTTCCAAAATTTGGAGAGAGGGGGCGGGCGGCCTCGTATAGAATAGAGACTGCCGCAAAGAGTTCGGAGCAATGAAGAAGACAGTTGTTCCGGAGTCTGCTTATACTTTGTGGTTTAACACACCCCAAATGCCTCTTCCAATTGCTCATGCTGCTATATTACATAATGTAATGCTCATGTACAGACAACAACTTCGGAAATCCACATCTACGAGTCGTAGGGACCCCACGATATGCGATTCCGTGTTCTGCTCCTTCGAATAATTCCTGACTCGGGTTTATATATGTATGTGCCTACACAAGTTGACCTGTATATATATATATATATATATATACATACTCGTGAAATTGCTTTCAACTGGGCTTTGAAACAGGCAGTAAGAACAGTTAAGAACATCTATTTAATTTATCTCGCAATAATTCCAACAACGCACAAATCCACCGAAAAAGAAACAAAGTATGGTACTTCATAACCCGATAACTATTCAGAACAGTGGGCCCGAATAGTAATAGTAGTTATGATTGTACCCCATTCCTCCATTCCCTACTAACCAAAGGTAAGAATTTTGGGGTGTGAGGTTCTCTGGCCTTTTCTGCGTGTGTCAGGCATCAGCGCTGGGGGATGGGCGAGTGGCAACGTGAACCCAAGCCAAAACTAGACCTAAGAGTTACCTAGGAATCAAAAGGATGCCCTTTTTTGGTTTAAAGGGGCTTAGAAGGGAACTGAGCCTTAACAACGGGAATAAGGGCCTACTCTGGGTCCTATAAAACCCTAAACCCTAAATCCTAAACTCTAAACCCTAAAAGGCTCTCTAGTCTGCCCATCGAGGTTGCCACTCGCTCATCTAGTGGGCTTTCACAGAATCGGCTTCCTCATTTTGATTTCGGAAGCCTCAGTGGCAGCACTTGGAGGATCATGAGACTTAGCAAGTAAGGCTATAAGTACCTTAATTGGGGTTATAAGAGTCTTAAGTGAAGTCGCCCTAAGTATAACCCTAGTTACCAAGTCCCATGATCCTTTAAGTATCACCCCTAATCCCCACACCCTAGACCCTAAAGCCTAATCCGTAAACCCTAAACCCCAATCCCTAAACCCTAATCCCTGACCCCTAAACCTCAGTGGCAGCTGTCCGGGGGTTGTGGGTTCGAGGGTGCTCAGCCCCAACACCTACACAACAAAAACACCCGAATAGCCTGTCCACAAGCCTGAACCCTAGACCACGCAGGGCCGTAAACCCTAAAGATAGGGAATACAATGTAGTACAGCCATAATCAGGAACCTTTTATGGTATGCTATTCCCGGTTTAGGTGTTGATTGTTTGGTGATTTCAAGTCTAGGACTCCTTCACCAGCAAACTACGCCGTGTTTGGGTTGAGAGTTTAGGGGTATAGGGTTTCGGAAAGTTTAGGGGTTTAGGGTTCAAGGGGTAGTGGGTTTAGGGTGGTCCAGCCTTACTAGGACGACCCCGCAGTGCATCATGGCGCTTTGAACCTTGAAACCCCATGCTAAAAGCTTGGTTATAAACCCTAAGATTAAGCAAATGCCCCAAGGAAACTCAACAAGGATAAGGCTAAACCCTAAACCCCTAAACCCTTTAAGGAACCCCCAGCCCTAAACCCTTAAAAGGAACCCCAAACCCCTCAAGGAAACCTAAACCCTTAAAGGTCATGGCCCTAATGCCCTTGAAGGTTAAATTAAGGCCCTGCGGCCCTAGCTAACGCCCAAAGAGAAGAAAACGAGGGCGACCTCGTGGGCTTGGGATTTAGCTAGTATAAATGATTCTGATTGGAGCAGGCTTCCTTTAAAGAGCTCCTGTAAAGAGGTCCTTCAAAGGCTTCCTTTAAAGAATACTTCTTAGTAGGATTTAATGTAGGGGCGGAGCTGCTTGTTGGAGACGTCGACCTGTTCCCTCAACCGACGTTTCTGCTCGGTAAGCTTGGCGCGCTTCGTCGAAAGGAGAATCTCTGAGTGACTCGTGGAGCTGCTCCCCTCAACCGACGTTTCTGCTCGGTAAGCTTGGCGCGCTTCGTCGAAAGGAGAATCTCTGAGTGACTCGTGGAGCTGCTCCCCTCAACCGACGTTTCTGCTCGGTAAGCTTGGCGCGCTTCGTCGAAAGGAGAATCTCTGAGTGACTCGTGGAGCTGCTCCCCTCAACCGACGTTTCTGCTCGGTAAGCTTGGCGCGCTTCGTCGAAAGGAGAATCTCTGAGTGACTCGTGGAGCTGCTCCCCTCAACCGACGTTTCTGCTCGGTAAGCTTGGCGCGCTTCGTCGAAAGGAGAATCTCTGAGTGACTCGTGGAGCTGCTCCCCTCAACCGACGTTTCTGCTCGGTAAGCTTGGCGCGCTTCGTCGAAAGGAGAATCTCTGAGTGACTCGTGGAGCTGCTCTCGAAGCTGGACCTGCGTACCTTCAAGCTGCCGGTGCGGATCCGCTCGGCCAGGTCATTGCCCTTGAGCATTCAAAGTACCCCATCGGATGGAGAACCGGCGGTGCCTCGTTGATGACGCCCTCGCAGCTGAACTCGAGCATTGGTCATAGTAAGGATCCAGAATATTATTAGTAATCACGGCCCATATATTACCTTGGACAGATATACATCCTGCATGACGCATAACAAGAAATATGCCATTTCGGAAACTCGAAACCCTTATGGAGCCCTTTATGTTAAGGAACTCTTGTAGTACCCTTATAGTAACCCCTCAAAGCAACCCTTATAGTACCCTAATTTTCGAAAACTCCTAGGCAAGGGGGAGCTTCCGCAGCCTGGAGCTCAAATTACTTAGCGTTGAGGGCTTCATCTAGGGGCCTAAAGAATTACCTATAGGGTTCCTTTACGGGTTCCTTTAAACCTATAGGGTTCTTTTAAGGGTTCCTTTAAAGGGGTCTATACCGGATACTATACGGATACTACAATCCCAGGGTAAAAGGAGGGACCCTTAATAAGGACCCCTACGTATATACCCGTAATGTAGATATTATATACCCATGCCATTCTATAGCCCATTATAGGGTAGGGGTCCCCGTTAAGGGTCCCTCCTTTTCCCCTTTGATACAAGGGTTTAGGGCGAAAGCCGTACTAGGATACCCAGTAACCTAAGAATAAAAAGGCCTCTCTTTTTGGTATTGGGTAACTTTACAAGGAACCTAGGGCTACAAAAAGGGAATAAGGGTACTACTGGGCATCCTAGCCTTTGATACAAGGGTTTAGGGCGAAAGCCGTACTCAGGGCCGGGCATTCCGTCGGCCATCAAGCCTCGGGGTGAGAGCTTAGAGGAAATTCCCAAATGGGAGTTTCAGAAAATAGGGGTACCGTATTTTGGGGTCCTTATAATAAGGATCCTACTATTTGGGGTACTATATTGGGGTCCCGTATTTTCGGAAACTCCCAAATAGCTACTTGGAGGATCATGGGACTTAGTAGGTAAGGTTTAGGGCTCCTTTTAATATGAGTACTATAATAGCGCTCCTTAGAGGGATCTATAGGGGTTCTATAATGAGGATCATGGGACTTGGTAAGGAAGGTTATAAGTACCTTAATTGGGGTTATAAGTAGTTATAACTATGGTTACTCCAATTATAACCCCGAGTTACTAAGTCCCATGATCCTATTAAGTAGGGCTTAGGTTTTAGGGTTCGGGGCTTCAGGTTTAGGGGTTTAGAGTTTGGGGCTTCAGTGTTCGGGCTTAATTAGGGCTTAGGGCTTCTGTGTTTTGGGGGGGTGCTGGGTTCAGGCGGCATGGACTGAAGACTTAGGGCCATGACTTGATATAGCTGGTTGTAGGGTTGCGTATGTTGAGCAGACTGGCCTTGACAACAATCGAAGCCCCCCGCGGTACAATACAGCAGGACTATGTTGCGACTTACTTGGAGGATCAGCGGAGTTTGGCTATATGGGTGGTTGCCAAAATTAGGGTCCCTTTTTGGGTAATACGGCACCTATTATTTGGGGTACCCAAAAAGGGACCCCAATTTTGAGAACTGCCCATATCTATTCAAAACTGTCTTAATTGCAGTGACGTTGCTGCTCGCCTCAGTTGCTGAAACCCAGCTACGAGGCTTTTTGGTGTCCTAACCCCTACCCTACATACAGTCTCCATTGTAGCTCCTTCTTTGTGACTAACCAGTCTTATATACTATCATAAAAGTTTGGCTAACCAGAAAAGGAACTCCAATGGAGACTGTAGGTACACCCTAAGGTTGCTTAGAATCCGCAACGCCTAAGCCGTCTTAAACCCTTAATTGGGGTTATAAGTTATAAGTGTTATAGGTATACCCACCCTAATTATAACCCGAGTTACTAAGTCCCACGATCCTTTAAGCAGCCTTTGGGATGATACAGGAATAATGGTGCCCAAAAAGGATGAAGGTTACCCACTCTCCCTCAAGGTTTGTACGGTTTGTATAGTCCCAAAACCCTCAACCCCAAACCCTAAACCCCTAAACCCTAAACCCGAAACCCTAAACCCCTAAACCCTAATCCCTCAACCCTAAACCCTGAACCCCAGTATTTCCCAGATGGTGTTGGGCCCCGAAGGACCATCCGTACTAGGGCTTTGGGGACCGAAGGCCCTTGAGGGGGTTTAGGGGTTAGGGGTTTAGGGGTTTAGGGGTTTAGGGTTTAGGGTTTAGGGGTTTAGGGGTTTAGGGGTTTAGGGTTTAGGGTGTAGGGGTTTAGGGTGTAGGGGTTTAGGGTTTAGGGTTTAGGGGGATTTGTATCATCAACAGTAGTAGTATATATGGGCCCTCTAGGTTTATGTGGCCTGAGAGCCTAGACGACTTACGTTCTTCAGAATGCCTTCGTTGACACGAAGGCAGCAGAAAAAACAGTCTGCAGCTTTTAGGGTGCATGGCGTAGGGTTGGTTTTGGGTTTTGGGCTTGACTAACGTTTCCGGTTTAGTGTAGGGCTCAGGGTGCAACAGTTGTAACTTGAAACTGCACCTTGACACAAGCCATGCAGCCCTGAGCCTCCCTGAATGAAACAGCGTTGTAACATCAAAAACCGTAGGGTTTAGGCTTCAGGGGTTTGGGGTTTAGGAAAACTCTTCAGAAACCCTGCTATGTAGACTCGTTTCGAAGACTCCAAGGGTAAAAGGAGGGACCCTTAATAAGGACCCTTAGGTATATACCCGTAATATAGCTATTATATACCCATTATATAGCCCATTCTGGGATGGGGGTCCCAATTAAGGGTGCCTCCTTTTCCCCTTTGAAAGACTCCAGAAGCCCATCAAAAAGCTATGGCCACAGGCTCTGGAAGACAGCGAGGGTTCCATAAATACTGTTCTGTCTAGATCCACAAGATGCAATAGGGCCTCATGAGATTCTCAGGCAAGCACAGCGGGTAAATCTGGGAAGAATGAATTTTCCATTGTATTGTCATTTATGTTTTTCGTTCGGGGCTTCGTTCTGTCTTCATTCCTTTGTTCGTTCCTGATTCCATCATCATGTTGCTCATCGTGCCCAGCCTCGTTTTTGTTTATCACTTGTCTCTTCATTCATTGATTCAAGTCATCGTTTGGCTCATCAGTTTGGGAACAGAATTTTGCGCCTGAGACGGTTTAAGTCCCTGATAGAATGTTCCCGGTGTTCATGAAGTCCGTAATCGTTGGTTTCGGTCATCCTGCATTCCAGTATGTCTCCTTTCATCACCTCCTTTGAACGGCAATGCGTGGGTTCAGTAAGGGTAGTACAGTGTCAGTTTTCATTCGGAAATGGATGACCATTTCGTTCATCATCCAGAAGCTTACATCGCGGTCGCCAGGAGATAGAAACTGGCACGGCCATTTTGTTACTGGTTCCCACTACGGCCGCTGCGCTGCCATGAGGCGCCCAGGTACGGAGCTACGAAGCCGATTCGTGACGTTTTTTGCTGACTGAATTGGGTGCAGCACTGTCTGGGAGGACTGGAAAATGGAGACCAGACAGCGAACGACTAGGCAATGCCGTTAATAAATCAAACAAGCAGTAATAAGTAGGATAATGAAAATGTCAAGTTCATGAACATGATACTGAACATGATAACAAGAATGATACTTCCCCTAGTTTCAAGTCTGAAACGAAGGCTTATTTTCAATATCGTCTGAGGAACTGTTCATAGGAACTGCATGTTGAGGTCATGCTAGCATGCCTGCGGCTGTCACGTCGGGCGGCGTCACCTAGTTTCCCCTTCCCTCGATTAACTTATAACCTTCATTGAAAGGCAGGATTCTGTCGGTACAGTTACAGGACAGCAACAAGACTGTAAACTCTAAACCCCAAACTGAAGTAGTGGTTCGAGACAGACTCAGCACAGCAGAGCAGTCCAAGCTCCGAATATTGCCTCAAAGCCCTACACCCTAAACCCCTTAACCATACAACCCTCAACTCCATATAAAATGAAAACCTTGTCAAACTCCGCAGGTCAATACCCTAAACAAACACACCCTCAATCACAAATCCTTACTGAGACCGCGACGAAGAATCGTTTGAAAACCTGCAGAGGCGATAGGGAAGGACTGACTTTGCACCCGCCACCGCTTGTTCCGCTTGGATTGTTTGGGGGTCTTAAAACGTCCAGGCGCTTGGGCTGTTCCCATTTAGGGATTCAGGTATTTGGTTAATGTAGGGGCTTAACTTGCTGCGGGGGTTCCTTAATATAGGCCCATTGCAGACTAGGTTTGAACGGGCAGGGATGCTCCAGCGCGTTTTATCTTTAGGGGTGTGTTTAATAATCCGGGGAAAGAATAAGCACCAGCGCCCGTTGAGGAGCCGTAACCATTAGAATAGTTAGAACAGGGTTTGGGGGCAACTTATACTACATTAAAATATGGAACCCCCAGAATGGTATCGGTAATAATTTAGGCCCCTAGACTATGCGTTTTAAACCCTAAACCCTTCAAACCCTATGAGTCGGGTGTTGAGGTTCTTGTGGCTTAACGACCAAAATCTTACGAAATGCTTAAGGCCCTAGATCATCGTACACCCGAAGCTCTTCACCCTCAATCCGAACCCTCACCCTCGACCCAAAACTCCCATTCCCGATCTCGACGCGATACTGTGACAACCACGCCTCAAAAAGCCCCAAACTCCCCTCAAACTCCCTTCGAGACCCACTCCTATAACCCCTAAAACCTCTTATATAAACCCATAAACCCCCGAATTCATCCCTTCAGCCCTAAATCCTAACCCCTAAAACCTAACACCCCTAAACCTTGAAAACGCCCCACAGACTCCAAAATCCAGTCTTCTTGGCCAAGGGGCGAAGCAACGCGCTCTGACTTCAGGAAACCTTCGACCTGCTTCTTGCTGAGGCGCGGGGGGCGGGGAAGTCCTTTAAGGGTTTAGGGTTTAGGGATAAGGGGGAGGGGGGGGCCTTTAAGGGTTTAGGGTTAAGGGTTTAGCGTTTAGGGTTTAGGGTCCTGTAAGGCTTCGAAAAAGGGATCCACAAGGATCTAGGGCTTTAGGGTTGGAGTCGAGAGTCCTGGTTCTAACAGGGATCTATAAGGATTTAGGGCTTCGGGGTTTGAGGGTGCTTTAAGGGTTCTAGAAGGGATCTACAAGGATTGAAGGCTTTGGGTGAGGGTCCTAGACGGGATCTACAAGGATCTCGGGTTTTATGGCTTTAGGGTTGGAGGGTCTCGGGGTGTGGGGTTTGGACTTTGAAGCTTCACCACGACCCTACACCCTAAACCCTAAAACCCTAAACCCCTATAAGACCTATACATTTCTTGAATTCCTCATGATGATGTCTTTATAAAAGTCCGTCAAAAGGTCGGGCCCGAGGGTTCGATGCTTAAGGCACTGAGGAGTCGTCTGGGCTGAGCACCCGTATAGTACCCTTGCAGTAGAAGCCAGAAAGCTGGAACATCATTATGCCCATGCCCTTAAGGTAAAGTATAAGGGATCCTAGCACTAATCCTCCAAAATCCATGTTCCAACTTTCTGGCTTCTACTATATAGATCCCTAAAAGGAGCCCCTTATACAAACCCTAGAAGATTGCTTGTTACCTAGGATACCCAGTAACCTAAGAATAACAAGGCCTCTCTTTTTGGTATTGGGTAACTTTATAAGGAACCTAGGACTACAAAAAGGGAATAAGGGTACTACTGGGCATCCTAGTTATAGATCCCTTAAAGGAGCCCCTTATACAAACCCTAGAAGATTAAATGTTACCGGCTCAGCTACGAAGTTACAGCTAGGTAAACCCTAAACCCTGAACCCCTAAACCCTAAGCCCTAAATGGGAGTTTCCGAAAATAGGGGACCCTGATATAGTACCCTATATAGTAGGATCCTTATTATAAGGAGCCCCAAATAAGGTACCCGTAAGTTTCGGAAACTCCCAAACCCTAAACCCTGTTCGCCTGCTAAGAACACGGGTGTGGCGCCTCGACTCAGGATTTGAGGTCTTGTGGGTTTACGACGGGCCTTCACTGTCAGGATCCGATCCTCGTGTACTCCCCGAAATACCAAGCTATATACGGCCCTAAACCCTAAACCTTACATAACCCCTACCCGGACCTCAAAAGTATGTAGAAAAATGGCTTTTGGTAGCTTTTGGGCTAGTATTGTACGGTGTTTAGGTAAGCCCTGAACCCTGAACCCTAAACCCTTCAGGTTCTAGGTGGTGCTTTTCAAGCCTTTGAAAAAATATTCGTAAATAAGATCCTCTCAAGCCCAATAAGGGAAAATATAAAATGTCCCAAAGCACTACCTAGGGTTTATCGGTAACCAGCTAGACTTGAACAACAAGAACAAGGCCCAGCAAGGCCGCCGGATTCGGACATTAGGTCGTTGAGAGTGTGAGGTCCAAGGCCCAAAGACATTTCATAGGGGTTTAGGGTTGAGGATCTAGGGTTTAGGATTGAGGGCTTAGGGTATAGGGGCAGGGTTTCAGGGTTTAGGATTCAAGGGCAGGGTTTTAGGGTTGAGGGTTTAGGCTTGAGGTTTAGGGTATAGGGGCAGGGTTTTCGGGCTGAGGGTTTCGGTTTGGGGCATAGAAATAGAAGCCTAAACTCTAAATCCTATACGCCCTACTTACAGGATCATGGGACTCAGTAACTACGGTTATAATGAAGGTAACTATACTTGTAACTACTTATAACCCCAATCAAGGTACTTATAACAGCACTTACTAAGTCCCATGATCCTCCAAGTAGGAAGACCCGAGCAACCCAGAGACCACAATCTTGACACACTAGCTTCTCGGTGGAACTTTGCCAGGCTGGCAAACATAGGACTGTTTAGGGTTCAGGGTTTATTCAAGGCTGAATGATTAGTATCGGGCTCTTGGCACACATTCCGGTCTAAGTATAGACAGGCTAGAAAGGGATTTTGTCAGCAACCATTCTGGCCACGTATTTAGTTGTGCTGGAATCATGAACACAAGCCGTCTCCTGTGAATGCTGTGCGGTTCATTCTTCTGAACACTGGGCCTCTTTCCAAAATGCATCTCGGAGTGCTTGGAAACGGTGCCTCAGCGATGCCAGAGGCAATCGGAATGGCGGGTTGGGTTTACGGCGGACATAATACAAGGGCCGGAATTAATTAATACGTAGAATAAGGTTTTGGGGCACATTATGCAAGACATACAATAAGAAGGAACCCCAAAATAGTAGGGTATTGGAATTTATTTAGGCTCCTACTTAAAGGCTCATGGGACTTAGTAACTAGGGTTATAATTAAGGTAACTATACGTATAACCCCAGCTAGGGTACTTATAACCTTACTTAGTTGTAAATTTGTTGTAAATCTATGGTTATAATTAGGGTAACTATACGTATAACCCCAGTTAGGGTACTTATAACCTTACTTACTAAGTCCCATGATCCTCCAAGTATAGTAGCGCCATTCAGAAATTCAACGCCTGCCTGAGACTGCCTCAGCCAGAGTTAAACGGCCACCATCTCGAGGAGAGCTGCAGCTGAAGTACTTGGAGAATTATGGGTTCCTCTAAGGGTCCCTTTAAAGGGATCTATAGGGGTTCCTTAAAGGGATCTATGGGGTTTAGGGCATGAGGACTCCTCCGCTCCGAATGCTGGGCTTGCAAAGCTCAGCCACCTAGGATACCGAGTAACCTAAGAATAACAAGGCCTCTCTTTTTGGTATTGGGTAACTTTATAAGGAACCTAGGACTACAAAAAGGGAATAAGGGCACTAGTGGGCATCCTAGCCACGTTAAGAACCGGTCGTTTATGGTAGACTGGCTAACCTTGTTGACTCTGCAAGGGTTATAGTAACCCAAAGAGGGCTGTAGTATAGTAGGATTGATAGCTGTTCTAGGGTTTCAAGCCGTAGCATAGTAGTATGAGATAGTGTAGTAAGAAATTGTCAATAGGAATATTATTGGTAGTTATTCAAACTCCTGCTTTGGGTTGCTTTCTCTTTCCTCGGAAATGTCACAGAAGGACGAAGATGAGAGCTGCATGCTTGCACTGTAGCGGCCTTAATGAAAAGCCTTATTCCTGAAAGGGGATCTACAAGGGTTCTATAATGGGGTTATAGGAGTAGGAGTTAGGATTAGGGGGACCCTTGGGGATATAGACCCTCTCAATATAATCCCTTTCAAAAGAGCGAGAAGTAGGGCTTAGAAGGGTCCTCTCTAAAGGGTTTCCGTAACACTACCTAGGAGTACGGGCCTTAGTGAAAAGCCTTACACCCAAACATTTTTTTGCTACCCTCCAAACCCCCAAGCCCTAGACCCTAATCCCTGAACCCTGACCCCTAAATGCTGATCCATAAACCCTAAATCACCGTATATACCCTTAAGCCTAATCCATAAACCCTAAGCCCCAAACCCGCAACTTTAATCCCTCAACCGAACCCTTCCCTACTCCACAAAAGCTAAACCATGAACCCTAACATACAAAACTAGAAAAACAGAGACCCTCCCAAAAGCACCTCTTACCAGGTCCTCAGGTCCTTTATGGAATCTGTTCGCATTCCTTGAAGGGTTCCTTCAAGGGGCTCCTAGGATTACTCCAGGGAAGGCACCTCAATGACTGGAAGAGGGACATTATATACGGGGCCTTAATAATTAGACTAGGTTTTGGGGGTGTATACATATATGTATATAATAAGGGACCCCAAAAATAATACAGGTAACGAGGGCCCTACATTGTATACTCTACAGGGTATATGCTGTATTATGGATCCCGAGGGATTACTATTCCAACTTTCCCTATAATGCGGAAGTGAACCCCTTAAGTAGTAAACTCCATGTACCACCGTTGTCAAAACCCTCAAACCGACGTGACCACTGCATTTCGGGATAAGCCCTCCAAGCATTGTAACAACCTATGCGCAAAAACCTTTATTCGAACTCGCTTTACAAGCCACGAACCACAAACAACAAGGCAAATTACAACCAGTTTGAAAACAACGAGCGATACTGATAACTTGAGGGGAACGCAGAAGGGGGCAACGGTCTGTCAGGCAAAGGTTGACCCTTCGACGAAGTTCGTTTTTTCAAAAACCCTTCGGCGAACTTCTGCGAACGTTTTGGGGGTTCGTGAGGGGTTCGTGGGTTGTTCGGTTACAAGATAAAGTTCTGATATGTTGTTAAAATTCCCAAGTATATTAAAAGCTTCAATAAGAATTTACGACACTACACCCCGGATAGTCTGTGAAGTTTATATGTCAGCGAGATGAAATGATGATGATTTGCCACGCCTTTTTCTCTGCATCTTGCAGGGATTTCCTGCGAATGTCTTTCCAAAAATACGGAGTTTCTTGCGTTACTCTGGCTCATTAGCAAAAATTCTTGCCAGGGCCCGACAGTCGTTCAGTGCAGGTCCAGGAAGTGCAGAATCCTGGCGGGCGGGAATGTAAAATCACAAATGAGGTGCGTCAAAAGGCTTGTTGCTCTGGCAACCCGTTTTCTCTCTTGCGACTTCTGCGGCCAGTGACTAAGGCAGCGTTTTATCGCAAACGGCCCGGCAAGGCGGTTGATCGCCAAAACTTGCCAGGTTCAGCGGCCGAGGACTCGATTAAAATTTCTTGCCTTCAGAAACAGCGGCAGCGGAATTCGGCAGAGTCAGGCCGGGGCGCTCTTGAAATACTTCCCTGCTCTCTGACCTACAGTCTCGGAAGACTCAGAAGCAGGGGTAACCCGAGAACACAAAAGCATGTGACACCAACTTTCAGCGATGCATTTTTTATGTTAAAAATAATAATGCTTCTTCTGTGTTCTTGCCCCTGAAACAATCTCAGTCAAGCTTACTTTGGCGATCCTCGCCCTCCTGATGCTGGCGACTTGATCGAGCTGACGGGCGATCCGGCGAGGGTCTTCGGACTCTTGCTAGGCGACGACTTGGAATTGATCTTGCGCTTCGGCGTCCGCGGGGGAGTGTTCTTGCCGTTCCCAGCTGCCGGTTGAAGCGCAGTCTCCGATTTCGCCTGCCACGATTTCGTCTTCTTGCCATCACCAGAACCGGCTTCGGGGGAGGAACCCGTCGGGCACTCCTTCAGAAAGAACGGGCTCTCGGGCAAGGTCTTGCCCTCGTTGATGTCGGAATTCAGGATCTTGCACACCGAGATGTCCACCAACCCAGCACCTGACGGAATTGCTATGCAACGAACAACTGAGTTGGAAGAAGTGGTTTCAACATGTTCTGAATAGACGAGAGAACTAGAGAAGCGCGTGCTTAGATAACTTGATCTGAAAGATTCGCACATTGCAGCTGAGAAACTCAAGGATGTGTTGAAGTTTCTTGCGCACATGACCTTGATGTTGTCGATGTTCTGCATCTCCGGCGGAAGCTTAAACATCAAGTCGGTCTGCATGTACCGCAACTGACTCTTGCCGTCGTCCTGCTTCTCCAGCCTCCAGTAGCTGCAGGAGGGATCGTCACAGAACTCCTTGAGAACGCGGACTCTTGGGCTTGGGTGAATTTAAGGCCAACCGATCCGACAAACAAGGCAACGGTTAAACCGAATTCATTCAACTTGAATTTTCACTGACTTGGACTCACGACCCCAGCCGCATGTTGGGCCTAAGAGGCTGAGCAATGAACAGGCGGCGGAAAATCACGATGTTGCAGCAGGATGCCTTACTTAGGCGGGTTAAACGAGTAGGTCCTGGAAGGTCGTCTCTGGCCCCCGTGGCTCCCAGGTTTCTAGCCGGCTGCCGTAGTCTGTGAAGCGCTTCATCATGAAGTCCTCAAGCGCGACCATGCTCTTGCTCGGCAACGCGCTGTTGACGTCGCAGTGAGTGATGAACCTACGGCGAGTGAGGTGTTTTGCACTTTTCTTGCTTCGGCAGAGGCAAAGAAGATTTGAATGAAAGATTGTTTTACATGTACTACTGATTCACAGCCAAGCTACGCGAGCAGGGTCGCCAGGAAAGCACGCTCTATCTTGCATCTGAAGTTCTTCTGCTGTTTGTCCAAGAACGACATCACTTTGGGAATCATCTTGCAAAGCAGCGGTCGCGTTTGCTCTTGCCCAAGCAATCGGAACTTGTTCATGTAGGGCTTCAGCTTCTGCTCCGACGAGTCGTCGTCGCCCACGATCTTGCCGGAGTCCAGCGAATCAAAGCTTCCCATACCTTTATGCCACGTGCGCTCTAAAGACAATGAATCACAGTCAGTCATTTCACTCAAGTTCAACTGAATTTAAAGAACCTAGCTCGCTAAAGCTTCACAGTACTATTTTTCTTTCCCAAACATACCCAAAAAAACGAAGAACTAAAATTCTCAGCGACTGAAGCCCCGATGGATGTGTTCCAGTGCTTTCGGCCGTAGGGCAAACCACGCATCGAGCTCCTGCCTCATCGTGACCAGTCTGTTCTCTTGCGCTTCAAGATTCGCTTTCTGCTCTTTGCGCAAGGCTTCCTCCGCCTTGTCCTCAGTTCACGAATATTCGGACATGTGATTAGCTTGATTGATGGGATCATATGTTTAAAGTTAAGGGGGGTCGGAAGGTTGAAGTGTAGACGCCTTGCTTGCAGACAAAACACTTTCAGCTTCTTCTCCTTCGAAAGCGCCTTCTCTTGCACTGCCTTGGTTTTTGACTGGATGCAGCTCTTCTTCGGGGCCATGGCTGCGCAAGCTCGGCCAGCAGGAAACAAAATTATCCAAGACTGAGATGCTTCAAGGCTTCTCTTACTTGCTATCGAGCCGGACATGTCACCGGCAGTGATGACGGCTGGGCCGGTGCAATTTCTCATCTCTCACAACCTCATCGCAAACAAACAGGCTTCCCTGCAGTGTCGTTTCTGAATCTGGCCGAAACAATCCAACAGGAGGCGGGCAGACCTTGCAAGCGACGTAGGTCTCTTGCAGGATAGACCGGTGGAACCGGCACCTGTTAGTGTCTGACTGTGTCTGATTGGATTGGTTTGGCTTACTATACATCAGAATGTGGAAACCAAGGACAATCGCAAAAGCTGCGAGCATCGATCCAGCGCAGGTGAGTTAATCATTTCAACTATTGACTTGAATAAGCATCCGCACACCGTCTCTATGCTCGCAGATGCGTACAGGCGCAAGCGTGCATGTATGTTTACGTTTGCGTATGTGGGTGGGCGCTACTATACAACTTAATAGTTTATTAATAAATTGTGCGTGCATGCGGTTGTGACCGGTCGCACTCTGGGTTCGCGGCAGGAGGACTCTGGCCAGACCAGTGTAATCAGCAGGGCAGGAAACTCTCGCAGGAGTCTCCGCCTGCAAGCGTGGTGATATGCAAGACCCGGAAGCTTACTGTATTAAAAATTGTTATTATGAAATATGCATTCATTCGTTACTTCAAGACAGTCAGGAGTAGTAGTCGTCGTCGTAGTAGTAGCACTAGTTATTAAGTACTAGTAGTAATAATAATCGTCGTTTACTAGCTAGTTTAGGGTTTGCTTTTGTGCTGAATCTGGGCAGAGGAACTTACGGAAGGTCTGGCTACGAGGGTGCCACTCCTTTACTTCCAAAGACTCAGATTTGCAGATTTGAGCAAAGAAGGAGAATCTTAACTGAGTCTTACTGGCCTTGTTTCGGTTGCAACTTTCGAGTAAATTACATTTATTACATTATGCCTGCAATTATTGCTTGGATGCATCTTGCGGATCTTATGGGTCTTGCGAGTGGGCGACTTAGGGGGGAGTGCCCATACCCTAAACCCTAAACCCTAAACCGGAATTATTATTAAATTACTGAAACAGAGCTTCAAGATCAGTCCCAAAGACCCCGAAACCAAACTTGAAAGCCCGGGAAAGAAGCCCAGCCCCTGAACGAACTATTGTAAGTGCATTGTATTAATGATGTTTGCGCTCTTGCTTCTTACTTATGCTAATATTAATAGGGTTTAGGGTTCAGGGGTGTAGGATAGAGAGAGAGAGAGAGAGAGAGAGAGAGAGAGAGAGTGAGAGTGAGAGTGAGAGTGAGAGAGAGAGAGAGAGAGAGAGAGAGAGAGATCTCCGCCGGGTCGATGTCGATGTGGAGTCCGCCAGTCCCAGCCGAACACTCGGAATTGGTGTCGGCAGCTGCTAAGTAGACGAAGTCTCGCAGCCCGGCAGCCAGCAGATTACAAGGATCCACGAACGGATCCATGGAGGCCTTCTGCCAAGGGCATCCTCCAGCGAGACGCGAACCAGGTCCAATGTGAGGAGAAAGCCTTTTTGCCTGGGCGTCTTCTGGTAGCGGAAGTCAAACTTCCCGACCATGCGGTTGCACCAGGTCCGGTGGTCAAAACCGTTCTCCACGATGGAATTGGCATTGTACCCTCCAGTGCTTTCGGAGTGGGGCTAACTACGGTGTTCCCCTGGGCGGACAACCCTAGTATGTCTAGAGAAGAAAGGCCCGCCTAAGAAACCTTCCTCCGCCAAAGGGACCACCCCTATTTTAAAGGTTTCTTAAAACAACACCCCCTACACTACACCCAATTCACCCAATGCCTTAGCCATTTAATTAGTTCGGAGGAGGCACGGTGGAGTCCTACACCGGGGATTCTATTTCAGGAGCCGGAAGGCGAAAACTGAAGCATCCCCAGGGTCGAAATGATACCCTCCGAATGTGAGTTCGGCCTCCTGAAGTGAAGAAACTGAAACATTAAATCAAGGCTTTCTGACAGGGCCCCATAATGCTTCGGCAAGGGAATCTTACGCAGTCGAGGTCCACCCTGAAACGGCTCCTGACATACCATTCGGCAACGGGTTGGGCCTTAGGGCGGGGGGCTTAGACTACAGCCTCCGAACTAATTAAACTCAACCACCTACCGTACACGCCAAGAGCGGGACGGAGCTGAGCGAACGGCGCCAGCGGCAGCAGCCGGGCAGCGCAGAAGGGTGGCCTGCGATTGGAGCTTCTGATTTTAAAACGCGGCATATAACGTAAATGCAGATCTAAAGCTTCATTTGTTGCAGACTGCACAACGCCGTTTGGTGACATGCCTCTATCGGCATCGGCTCCCTCTGGCAAACGGCGTCTGGCACGGACTGGACCTGAGCGAGCGTCGGCAACGGTGGATATGAGCAATCAATGTCGGCACTGCTGCGGCCAAGTGCTTGCCGCCACAACGGCAAGTGGCTTGTTTGTTCTTACATCCTCTTTTCACTTGCCTGTCACCCTCCGAAAGAAGGCACTTCACAAAGCATCAAATTCATGACCCCGTGGCAGTAAAGTTCTGTTCTGAAGACAAAGACCCAAAATGACTTCCCCAGCTTTGGCAGTCTAGCCCCACTGAGCTCCAGGCGTGCCAAAGAAAACGGCCGCAGCAAAGTCCTAGCAAAAACGGGCGGTTCTATTTTAATGCGGCTCGCTAACACCACTGCTCTGGGCCTGCGGACATTGATTGCTGCTTCTTTGAAAGTCTGTATCTGCCCAGCACCTCATCTAATAATATCGACACCGCACTTTTTTGGTCCTCGCATTCAATCATCGACGAGCAAGCACTGACGGCGACGATTCTTCTTGCCAGCGGCGCGGATTTTGCAGCTTCGACTTTAGTCGTGAATGGCATCGAAGTCGAAAGGACACTGAACACCGGGATGCAAATTCCCGTGTCTGGCCCAAACCGACTCGAGAAGGAATCTGACGGCGTGAGCGTCTCCCTTGCCTCCCCAGCTCCTGCTTTGCGACCAGCGAGATCGGCGGCAAGAGACTCGGAAACACTTGTTGAACATGTCCTTATAGCACTTGTAGTTCTCTGGCAGAAACTGCTGCATCTTTCTTGCGTCCCAGGTGTCAGAAGAACGGAAGGTGATGGGCTTCCTCTTGCCGTAGGGCTGCTCGGCTTTTGCCGCTTTCTTGCGAATTCGCCTGATGCTTTTGGCGATCTGTTTGAGCACCGGTGCGTTCTCCTCATCTTTCTCCGCAGCTTCTTCTGCAAGCTCTTGCGCCTCTTCGCCATCGCCATACTTGCGATCCTCTTCACCTCAGATCTAAATTGTAATTTGATTTATTTTCTGATGAATCAAGCAATAACTGACGAAGGCAGCAAAAGACAATGACAACAACTGAACGAGGAAGTGGAATCTAATCTAACAAGTTAAGGGGTTTTGGGTTCAGTGTCAACCTTGCTTGGCCAGGCTACCCAAAAGGTTCCCCAAAGAGTCTGCATTATTCTGGCACCGCCAGAACATGGATCTCTCCAAGGCTTGTGCCACGAGCTCCTCCGTGGTGGCCAAAGTTTGTCGGATGGATTCTTGCAGAAGCCCTGCAAAGTCATCAGCCTCTTCAACGACGCCGTGCTCGTCCTGTGACATGAAGGATCAATGACACCGATATCAGTTCTGTCAACGTCACTGTTGCTGCATTGACAGAACTATTTCACAGAATGAAGCGCTCTGAAATTCAAGACTTCAAGGAGTCAAATTTGTGAACTGAAGCTGTGCCAGCAGAAGTTCCTTGAGGAGGCGCTTCAGCATGGACTCCGGGACGTTGAAGAATCCTTCTCTTGCGGAAAACTGCAGCAATGAGACCGA
This sequence comes from Symbiodinium sp. CCMP2592, assembly GCA_905221615.1. Taxonomy (NCBI): domain Eukaryota; class Dinophyceae; order Suessiales; family Symbiodiniaceae; genus Symbiodinium; species Symbiodinium sp. CCMP2592. The sequence continues at coordinate 229,483 of CAJNDT010005907.1, read as the reverse complement.
TGTCTTGCTTCTTTCCCACAGCAAGCCAGGCAAGGGTGGTACGACAAAGTTCTCCTGCCTTTGGTTTTTTTTTGGCGCCTTGTGTCTTCTTGTCACCGCGACAGTAAGCGGGGCAGCTGGAACTGCATCTAGCACAACCCAGTCGGAGAAGTTGATGACTGCCTCGAAATGCAGCACCACCGGGTCTTGCAGCTTCAAGAAGACGAAGGACTCTTGCTCGCACCTTTCCATTCTCAGTAATCCCACAGCCGTGTTTTGCGGCCAGGGCCCGAGACTGAGCCAAACCTTCGCTGTGTCGGTCTTCTTGCGGACGACCAGGCCAGCAGTGATGAAGGCGCTTCTCCAGGAGGACATCAAGGTGTTCATTCTGGCGGGGGGCGTGTTGACCATGAGGATTTGCTCCAAGAAGGTCGCGTGGTAACCCATGCTGCTCAAGTTTGGCCAAGAAGCTTTCCCCATGACCTCTTGCAGCTTCGGGTGCCCATCCATCTTGCGCGTGTGGTGCACTGCTTTGGGGATGGGCTCTTGCGCGGCCACAGTTTGCCCGTTCGTCTCGATCTCGGGGTAACCGAAAGAATGCAACACCTTCGACGTGCAAACTTGCGACCAGGAGTCTGCCGGGGCGAAATCGTGCATCTTGCCTTCTGCTGATTCGGCTTCCCTCATCTTGCCAAAGCCCTCCTCGTTGTAGGTGAAGATCATGGACCCGAAGCAATCTCTGAGATACTGGACCAGCTCTGGCGTGGCTTTCCAATCGTTTCTTGCCGCAAATCTTGCCAGGTCAGAGACCCATCGGAGGCGCATCGCAGATCTGGTAGCTGCAAGTTTGCACCAAGGGTTTTCTCTTATCAATTCGGTCACCTTCGCATCAGCTGCGGCAAAAACTTTCAGCTCTTGCAGGACCTTGTCCGCCGCCTCGACGCTCTCGCAGCCTCTTGCCAAAACCAGCGGGAAGCAGCCATGTGAAAGCCTGGGCGCATAGTTAAGTTAGGGTTACCGGAGCTGGGACTGGGGTCGGTTTATTTCATTCAGTCATCATAATAATTTTAATTTAATGGGATCATATCCAAATTTGTAGTAGTAGTGTGAGTCTGACTCTGACTGACTGAAGTCTGCAGCATTCGAGGAACTTGAGCTAAGTCCGTCAACGATTGGTGTCCAAATTTACTTGTTCTCCAGTGACCATTGTCGACACATGGCCTGGTCATGCTTCCAAATCTTCAGGTCGCACAATCAAGGTTAGCCCAGAATCAATCAATGCTGCACATGTTCGACAAGCGACTCGAAGAGACAGTGGAATCTCATCATTGCGATCGCATAGCGGAAGAGCCGCTCGTAGAGGAAGTCTTGCCAAGTCAGTTCTGCGTCGTCTGGCTTCAGCGAGAAGTAGTACAAGGAGTTGCCAGCCGCCAACGCGTCAATGATGCCCATGCTGCGGTGGTTCTCTGGCAAAAGTGCCTCGTTGGCGATCTCTTGCACCTCATAATTCGACTCATGGTACTTGGCAGACAGACTAAAGTCGTACATTTTTTCTGTGGATGAACATCGCTAAAATTATATTAGTAATTCAGCCAGAGTCACGACAGTTCGCCATCGCCCTTGTGCCTGCTCTGCCAAGTACCTCCACGAGCCCTCTCGTCCTCTTACGCTCTGGCGAATCCTGTTGAGTTCGCGGGATACCGGAACAGAGACGCAGTACCAAGCATTCACGTTTCCCAGGACCTCTGGGTCGCACACTAGGTGCATTATGGCCTGCAGCTTGTTTTTGAACTTCGACAAAGCTGCAGCCTGCTGCTTCTTGCTCTCCGCCAGGGTCTCCGCACCGCTGGCGATGGCATCTTGCATGCTCGACAACATTTCCAGTTGCCCACCATTCTGGCGCAGCCAGCCGTTCTTCAACCCGAAACTGACCAGAATGATGCCCAAAAGGCCTGCTTCTTGCCTGATGTTGTGCCAGGCTGAATGAAACTCATCCCAACGAGATGCATTTCCACTGCCGATGTGCTTCTTGCCGATGCTGCTGCCTTGCAAGAGGCGGATGATGTCTGGCACACTGAGATCGTGCTCGGCGACACCAATTTCCATGGCCACGTGTGGAAGAAAGAACTTCATGATCTCCCATTCTGCAGAGGTCTCTTGCTGTCTTTGTTTCTTCTTCAGCGTCTCCAGAAAACTCGTAACTTCTTCTGCGACGATGCGCTTCCACTTCATGCCACCCCAGGGACCTCGTGTCCAGCTTATGAGCGCATTGGCCCATCTTGCGCTGTAGTTTCCATAGGTCTGCGCATTCTGCAGGACACGCTGTAGCTTGTGCCTGGGGTCGTAGATGAAGATGCTGCGGAGTCTTGCGTGGAACATGAGGAACATCTTGCAAGCTTGAGCATCAGTGCCGTGGTCTGTACAGCACACCAAGACTGGTGTCTTGCCCAACGGTTCAGCGTCTTGCATTTTCTCTTCCTCCTCATTTTCTGGCGCAAAAGCCACGAGTCCTCTGGCGTTGTTGGTGAGCTTGACGATGTGATCCAAAGCCAGCACTTGGTCGTACGTGCTTAGTCTGCAGGCGGGCTTCTTGCGGCTGGACAGAGTCTCGGCTTCAGCATCTTCCAAGTCTCGTTTGCGATCTTGCCCTCAGCTTCTTAAGCAAATGGTCGAGAGCAAGCATGCCAAACTAAACTGACCGCTTAGATCTACTTAGACGTAGTCTTTGGCGGACGTGTATCCAGCCTCTTACGTTGGTTTGCAAAAGAACGCCAACTCAGCTTGAATGTCTTCCATTGACAGCCCAAGGCTCGAAGGATCGACCTGACATCGATGGGCCCAATACCCGCAGTTTCTAGCGAGTCGTCTCTCTGGCCAGGAATCTGGTGGCCGGAGTCCTGGTGCACCTGAGGGAAGACAGAAGCGACTCCATTAGTTTAATGAGCCTTTTAACATTATTTATTAACTCTTTAATTAATATTAATGAATTTCTGGCTCTGATTGGCCTGCGGTGGTGCCCAGCCACACTCGCCACTTGCCAAGTTCATGCAGGCGTAGGACGTGATCTTGCGACCACCGACGCGGGAGGAGTCGAAGCACACGTTCAGGTGTCTTGCGCCCCAGGTTGCCGCCAACAGAGTCTTGTAATAGGAGGCTCTCTCCAGGTCCTTGTCCTTTCTCGTCAGCAAGCTTCTTGCCACAATACTTCTTGCCTTGAGAGCTGCTTTTTGCTGCCTTGTGAGCTTGATTTTCTTGCGTTCACTCTCTTGAGCTTCATCTTGCCGCTTGCGTTTTTTTTTGTCTCTGGCATTCCATGCTTTCTGGCGCGCTTCCACGACGTTTCTCACACGCTGTACCGGATCTCGACGGTGACCTTGCTGCGCCATATCTGGCGTGCCGTCCTGCCAATCCACGAAAAACATCTGTTGCTCCATTGCAGCAGCAAGTTGCTCCAGAATCTGGCACAAAAGCCATCGCATTTTTTCTTTCAATCGTATGTCTCTCAGAAACTGCAGAAGATCATGCTCTTTACTCAGGCGCAGTCCCTTGACGCTGATGTTTGACCTCTTGCATGCTTTTGCCAGCTCTTCGAAGTGAACTCGACCCTGGACTACGGTGACCTCCACAGGTTCGTGGTCGGAAGGAGGTTGCAAAGTCAGCCTCACTTCTGTTGCAACAGCGTTCATGACTTTGCTCAGCCAGTCACCGCAGGCCTTGCGCGTGGTCGCATCCTTGCCAGAAACCGCACCGGACAGAGTGACAAGGAGCACCAGAACTGTGCTTCCGCAGACTTCATGTGCTGCCATCTCTCCCGGCATGCCGTGGCGATCTTGCCGGGATCTGTCCGGCCACAGGAAATGCTTCTGGCTTCCCAGAATGGCAGAAGCCATCTCGGACCAACTCTTCTTGCACGTCCCAAGGAAGTTGTGAGGATTCTTGCCTTTCTGGAAGTTCTGTAAACGCCACCAGAAATGATACCCGTCCAGCGGCAAGGCAAACTGTAGCACAAACAGCGGCTGCTCTTGTTCGTGGACGCCCCGGAAGACCTGTCAGGGCACATTATTTATTCACCAGGAACTGCAAGCCAAGGCCGATCGATTCATCACCCTAACTGTTTAACTGCATCTTAACGTCTTTGCTCTGACCTTGGCCTCGTGGTCATCTGGCGGGTAGAGGAGGAGACGATCCTCCTGAAAAGCAGTCAGCCACTTCAGTCTGACCCCGTCCACAGTCGACATCTTGGCAAAGAGCTCTTGCGAGGCCGCGTCTCGCCAGACGGACCAGGAAAAGACCTTGTTAAGCCACTCTGTGGTCTCGCCAATGCGAAGGTACGCCCAGCCGGTCTGGCGGCTCACACGTACGATTGCCTGGGTGTTCTCTGGCTCATCGAAGAAGTGGCTTTCGCCAGTTAACGTGTTGCTGACTCTTGCCCGTCCGGCGTGCCTGAGGACACGGAAGGTCTCCGCGTCATGCTTCACGCTCAGGCAAGAGTCGGCATCGAATCTCGCGTCCGGGGGCCGCTGGCCTCTTTCCATGGCAGACGACAGCGTGATCTTGCTGACCGTTGTCAACGCAGTTGTGATTCCAAAGTTGTGGCGTTGCGGTTCTGCCACAGGCTGACTGACTGAGTCAAGGGTAATCATGTGAAGAACTACTGATAATCGAAACTGCGAAGACTGCACGAGACATAAAAAGACGGCGTGGAACATCCCTAGGCGCCCCTCACTGGAAAGAAGTGCTGCAGCGGGACACTGCAGATCGTTCTTGGATGCACAACTTTAGCTGCAACATGAACTGCACTTCTCTGGTATACACGGTCCTGAAACAGCCGCAATGCTGTCTTCGGTCGAAATGTCGGCAAAGCAGCAAACCTGACACGAAGAGATGTCATTGAAACAAGTCTGCTATACAAGCTAAGGTGCTCAGGCAGGAGACGCCTGCATAGTAAGGTTCAGAGCGTAATTGTCGTAATTGCAAATAGCAGTGTAGTAAGAATAAGTCAGGTAGAAATAGTAGTACAGTAATCATTGTAGCAGTTAGTAGTAGTAGTAGTAGTAGTAGTAGTAGTAGTAGTAGTAGTAGTAGTAGTAGTAGTGTAGTAGTAGTAGTAGTAGTAGTAATAGTAGTAGTAGTAGTAGTAGTAGTAGTAGTAGTAGTAGTAGTAGTAGTAGTAGTAGTAGTAGTAGTACTGTAGTAGTAGTAGTAGTAGTAGTAGTAGTAGTAGTAGTAGTAGTAGTAGTAGTAGTAGTAGTAGTAGTAGTAGTAGTACTGTAGTAGTACTGTAGTAGTAGTAGTAGTAGTAGTAGTAGTAGTAGTAGTAGTAGTAGTAGTAGTAGTAGTAGTAGTAATAGTAGTAGTCGTAGTAATAGTAGTAGTAGTAGTAGCAGTAGTAGTGGCAGTAGTGGTAGTGGTGGTAGTAGTAGTAGTAGTAGCAGTAGTAGTGGTAGTAGTGGTAGTGGTGGTAGTAGTAGTAGTGGTAGTAGTAGTAGTAGTAGTAGTAGTAGTAGTAGTAGTAGTAGTAGTAGTGAGCAGTAGTCGTAGTAGTAGTCGTAGTAGTAGTAGTAGTAATAGTAGTAATAGTAGTAGTAGTAGTAGTAGTAGTAGTAGTAGTAGTAGTAGTAGTACCAGTAGTAGTAGTAGTAGTAGTAGTAGTAGTAGTAGTAGTAGTAGTAGTAGTAGTAGTAGTGGTAGTAGTAGTATACGTGACTACTACTACGATTGTTATTGCTCAGTTCTACTACTAGTACCACTACTAGTACTACTACTACTACTACTACTACTACTACTACTACTACTACTACTACTACTACTACTCTACTACTGCTACTACTGCTACTAGTACTAATACTAGCCTACTACCTACTACTACTACTACTACTACTACTACTACTACTACTACTACTACTACTACTACTACTACGACTACTACTACTACTACCACCACCACCACCTCCACTACTACTACTACTACTACTGCTACTACTACGACGACTACTACTACTACTACTACTACTACTACTGACGACTACTACTACTACTACTACTACTACTACTACCTGCTACAACTACTACTACGACGACTACTAGTACTACTACTACTACTACTACTACTACTACTACTACTACTACTACTACTACTACTAGTACTACTACTACTACTACTACTACTACTACCACCACTACCACTACTACTACTACTACTACTACTACTACTACTACTACTACTACTACTACTACTACTATGACTACTACTGCTACTACCACGCGTATTAGTAGCAGTACTGGTACCAGTACTGGTACTAGTACTACCACTTGACGAGCACCTAAGGTCCTAGTTAAGTAGTCATCAGTAGTACCGTACCAGTACTAGTACGAGCACGAGTAGCAGTGCACAAGTGCTCCTACTTGTACTAGTATTACTACTCACTGGCAACACTAGTAGTTAGTAATGATAGCACTTCTCCTTGTAGGAGGGTTGTCGTGCAGACTTACCAGACATTGAAAAGCCGCTGCTCCGACGCACCTTCGACGGCTCTGCCACACGCTGCAAGCTCTGCCTGGGCAAACGTAGCTGTGTAACAGGTCTGGCGAGGACAATTTCTGGGCCGGACTTCACCATGGCCGTGTTAGCTCTTCTGACTCTTGCAGCATGCAAACAGCACACAGCCAAAGTAAGTCTCTGCTCACTGGAGGGGGACAGTGAATGCGGAGTTGGGTTTCCGGCCTTTCAGTGAAGTGAAGAAGCCTGAGTCATGAGGGAGTTGGTTAATGACATGACTGACTCAGAGATGCACGCAATGTAGCAACTGAGAAGATGGGCGCATCCTTTTCCTCCATTGTCGTAGCTCTTACTGTTGAGATGCTGATTCTGGCAGGATCTTTTCTGTACTCTTGCTGGCATCCAACAGGCTCTATTGCAGCTGCCGGCAGCCAGCGATCTTGCCGAATCAAAACAGCAGCTCCCAAGAACTATCAATCATGTGTTTCAAGCGCAAAACTGCGAGAACGTCCTGGCTGGCTGACTCCACGGTTCGCCACAGCTGCTCCAAGCTCTTGCCGGGTTCCAATATCGCCTTGTGTCTTGCAAACTGTAACACTGCGGAAAACCACTACGGATTCAAGGATTAGGGTGTTTTGCTAACAGCCCACCCAGCCTGGAGGAGGCCTTCCGACACTTGCTGCGTCATTCGCCACATGTCATGTCTCTCTCTTGCGCACTGCTCGATGTTCTCCAGAACACTGTGGAAAGGATAACCCTGCACAAAAAGATGATCTGGCGTTTCTTGCAGCACCGGCGCTGAACCGGCGGGTTCGAAGAGCACGTTGTGCGCCAGCGACCACAGCAGACTGGTCAGAACAGAGATATCTTGCCGAATTTTCTGGCGGTCTTGTGTGAGTACCTTCAAGAGCAGTCGGAGCCAGGCGAGGATCAGGTCCAGCGGTCCCTCCACAAACATCTTGCGGTCCTCTGGCCAACGTGCGGTCTATAAGCGACTCAAAGTAAAAACTCGCAGCAAGCAGTCCTCGTGTTGCGGGAGACTGTTTTGCAAAGCCTGGACCAGGTCTGGCAGCAAGGACATGGCAAGCGCCCGTGCTCCGCGGTCCATGGCGGGTCCTACGTGGCTGCCAAGTTTTCAAAACCACTCAATCTTTGGAAGCAAGCGTTGCAGCGGCCTCCGGTTGATCTTGCGAGTTTCTTTCCACACGCAAAGTTCGGCTTGGATTCATGATTTGTTTTTATGGGGCATCCTATGCTACTCTAGGGTCTTGTAAAGCTCGTGCGTACCAAGGCAGCCTCAAGGCAAGCTCACTACTTTTGGACTGCTGCAAACATGACATGCTTCTCCTCTCTCAGGCACTGACTCTTGCATCGGCCTGGCAAGGTCATCAGATGATACGACAAATCGCATGGCGCATGCACTTGCTGCTCCGACACTTACTTTTTCGGTTCCTTGCATTCTTCTTCGCGTCCCTTCTGGCCAACCAGGCGCAGCATCTTGCAACATTCATTAGGAGTCAGCACCGCTGGGCCCTGAACTCGATGGCTAATGACGTTCGCAGCCAGAAAAGACATTCTATATGCACATCGAGGTAACAGCTGCAGGAGGACAAGTTGGAGCGCTAGACTTCCCAGAAGTGATGGTGGTGATGGTGGCGGTACTCATTCATGCTAGTGGTTGCAGTTGTGATACTAGTACTAGGAGCAGCAGTAGTAGTAGTCGTCGCAGTAGTATTAATTATAGTAGTTAAAGTAGCAGTAGTAGTAGTAGTAGTAGTAGTAGTTGTTGTTGTTGTACTCGTCCTAGTAGTACGAGTAGTAGTAGTAGTAGTAGTAGTAGTAGTAGTAGTAGTAGTAGTAGTAGTAGTACTAGTACTAGTACTAGTACTTGTACTAGTACTAGTACTAGTACTAGTACTAGTACTAGTACTAGTAGTAGTAGTAGTACTAGTATTAGTGTAGTAGTAGTAGTAGTACTAGTAGTAGTCGTAGTAGTAGTAGGAGTAGTAGTAGTAGTAGTAGTAGGAGTGGTAGTAGTAGTAGTAGTACTACTACTACTAGTAGCAGTAGTAGTTGTTGTAGTAGTAATACTATTAGTAGTAGTAGTAGTAGTAGTAGTAGTAGTAGTTGTTGTTGTTGTCGTGGTGCTGGTGGTGGTGGTAGTGGTAGTAGTAGTAATTTAATAGGAGCAGTAACTACCTGTAAGTTGTGTAGTAGTCGTAGTGGTAACAGCAGTAGCAGTAGTACTAGTAGTAGTAGTTGTAGTAGTTGTAGTAAAGTACTACTAGTACTAGTAGCGGTAGTAGTAGAATACAGTTATATCTACTTGTAGTTGCAGCAGCGCCAGTGGTAATAGTAGCAGTAGTAGTAGTAGTAGC